>CM046437.1:53550277-53929035 GCA_025506505.1 Flaveria sonorensis
GGGATGATTCCTTATAAAACTAATTGTTATGTGAAAACAAAAAAAAACCATAAAAACCAATAACACAATTCATAAATTTTATGTTATTTTAACTATTAAAAAGGTATTTAAGTATTTGTTACATATATGTTGAACATAAATACGAGAATAAATAGTTTTACGTATGCGTAACACTATGTCGAATGAAAAATAGTTACGTATATGTAACCTATATGTGACATGTATGTAAAACCATGCTACGGTTTTTCATTTGATCCATACCATTATTTTATATACACACACAAATATAAATGATAGTGATAAAAAATTATAAGTTATGTGACTAGTTTCATTAGTTCTCTACTTTTACATAACTTTTGGGTTTCTTAGATCGCTTATATATATATATATATATATATTATATATTATATATATATGTGTGTGGTGTGTGTGTGTGTGTGTGTGTGTGTGTGTGTGTATGTGTGTATATATATATGTATATATATAATATATATATATATATATATTAGGTTGCGATTATTTGAGGACTCACAATATTTTTAGAACCATGATGACTCTTATCAACACACAAGGTTTTTGATGTTTTATAGAAAAAATGATTGAAATATAATATTTAATTGTCTTTTTGAAATTCAAGAAGAAAATAATAAACAAAATTCGAATCTATACATGTGTAAGTCAAATTTACGTTATGATATCCACACATATGTAGCTAAACAAAAAATAAAATTAAACTTTAATGGTTTTTTTATGTTACTTAATCGATTTTTAATGTATATAAACATAAACAAATGGGTGTTAAAAGTAAATATTTTAAAAATAATAATTATCAATAACAGGTATCGCGGTTCTTAAAATATTTATAAGTTCTCAAGTGATCCCCTTTTTCAACCAAAATTTATACCGTTCAAGCTGTGACGTCGTATTTTGCGTGATAAAGTATAGATTACAATCGGCCCGACTTAGTTTCGAACTTTGTTGAATAACTCGGAATTTATGCAGTCGAATGAAAACGTATCATATGATTCATATTTGACGCGACGCGCTTTCAAACAAAACTTACTTTGAAATGTTGAACAACTCAAAACATACTTAAAAATAAACACGGAAACGTTTTATATTTGACCCGACTATTTTACAACCTGTTTAAATTTATATGAAATCATTTCATTTAATTTATTAAAATTCCTTTTAAAACTAAAATAAAACAATGACAAATTGTAAATTCTTAAAACGTGAGCGGTCATCTTTAACAATCTAAATTTGATG
The DNA here is from genome assembly GCA_025506505.1 of Flaveria sonorensis. NCBI lineage: Eukaryota > Viridiplantae > Streptophyta > Magnoliopsida > Asterales > Asteraceae > Flaveria > Flaveria sonorensis. Next base: position 53,551,547 of record CM046437.1, read on the forward strand.
GAAATGTGAAGAAAATGGAATAAAATGAAGGCGAGTAGTTGATTGTGTAGGGACCTATTTGTAAAATTATAATATCTTATCGGTGAATGTCTAAAACTACGTAAGGTACTTGTAGGTAGCGAAATAAGTAATTAATATATATTTATAATCTATAATCTATAATCTATTATAAAGCAAACTGGATGGATAAAAACGTAATTGAACACATATTTTAAGACGTTAGCTCAAAAGGCACGTATTTGAAAGCCTAGATGTCACTAAAATTCTTCCAGTAATGCCCTTCTTGTGCTTTAAAGGCTTGTAAATAGTGTTCATCTCACATCGAATGAGAGAATAAAATTAAGGTGAAAAAAATTACTATAAAATGACCCTTTGGCTTCTTTAAGTAATTCATTCATTTTATTGTTTCTTTATCCCATATTGATGAAGAAAAAAAATAGAGTGACAACTTACTCTATAAAGTGTAGGCCCCTATTTTATTGTTTCTTTGTCTCATATTGATAAAGAAAAAAAATGAAGAACACTTACTCTATAAAGTAGAGGCACTAATCTTTCATCTATAAAGTAGGGGCCTCAGATTCGCACTCGTGTATGATACTCATCATCATAATCCCACATATAATTCATACATCCAAGCTATCCATATTATAATAATCAATAATCACAATTCATCATGACACATAACCTGTACACTTGCATATTTTTCAAGAAAAACCTAGATTTCCCCATAGATTCATCAATTAACCAAATGACTCAGTTATCATAATCTAACACATTTGACTCGTCTATGATCACTCTAGCACGCTCCTAACATCTCAATCATGATTAAATCACAAAATCACATGTTTCATATAAATAAAGTTTCCCTTTCAGGAAAGTAACATCCAAAATCTATCATTTCATCAATTTCAACCCAATTTCATCAATAACATACCTGGTCTACTTCATAGCAATCATAATCACCCATTTAACATCAATAATTCATCAAAACATGAATTCTCATAAAGAAAAGTTTTCAATTTTGGCAATATATAAACTAGATGACAAAACCATGGATTTCTTGCATAATCTACATAGATTAAAATTCATATAACATAACTAACATCATATCAACATCAAACCATCATCAATTTTGTGATAACGTGCCTAAATTGAACTAGTGTTCTTCATGAATCAAAACTATGAAAAACTAATCAAAATGTTACCTTTAATCGTGTAATGATCAATAATTGACACTTGCTACACATTGAAATCTCTTGGAACTAATTAAAATCGATGGATGATTGTTGTTATTGATCAAAAATTGCAAGGAATGGGGGTTGGGGATGCTCGGCCGCAAATGGGGGTGTGGGAGGGGATTAGGGTTTTGATTTTGGTAATCATAAGTTTATTGGTAATTACAAAATAAACCCTCCATAAACACCTTTTATAAAAATTAGCCTCTTTAACACTTTTTAACAAATTTTTAACTACAAAACACAATATTATTAATAAACAATAATAATCATATACATTTTCAACTAATGACAAACCTAATGAAATAAATATTACACGTTGTCAAGTTATCAAGTAAAATTCACAAATAATATTTAAATTCATGAATCACATAATCACAAACTAATAATCAACATTATTAATCAAATTATTATCTGATAATCATAGTTAATTGTTATTAAGTCACCAATGTTCAACGACAACTAGTGTGTGCTCACGACACGTGTACGCAAGACCTAATGGAAACTAACGGAGTTTGGTAATGGAAAATTACCGGATGTCACATTTTTTATGGCAACTCTTCACTTTAGCATTTCATCCTTCTTTCCTCATCACTAACCATATATGGAACAAATCTTGCCATCTCAGTAAATTTAGACGTATACTCGTGATGCGTCATCTTCCTAGCTTTCAGATTCAAAATTCCAGTTTAACCTTGTTTTTTTTTCATTTTGTAACACAACCTTTGATATTCGTAATTGTGCGATGCGTCATCTTCCTAGCTTTCAGATAAGATCTAACCATTTCATATTCCTTAGTGTGCGGTAACCCATAGTTTGCTCCATTGTAGCCCACCTTGTAAAGGGCTTTAGACACAAAGGAATATGCTGCAAAATTTACTGTATGATCCTCACAATTGATCTCAATGATCGCCTCCATTTCGAAAACCTATTGAAAAATAGTAATGTCATCTTTCTTTCCATCTAAGAAAGATTATCAAAATCCTTGTAAGCTTTATATTCACATCCCTTAGTAGGCTCTGAATCAAAGTCATCATCACTGCTTTCTTTCTCATCCTTACTTTCATTATTATTTATTGATTTCTTCTTACTGGTTTTATCTTTACTTTCAGTTTTGTCTTCTTTTCTACTTCCCTTTAAACTTCAATCATAACAAACGACATAATAGACTACAATATTTTATGTACTTCATATGTAATGGCCTCTTTAACAGTCCTCTTTAATCTGATTCTTTCTTTAGTAATTTAATTGTTGTTCAATTTAAGTTCCTCATGAATAACCTTAGTTGCCTTTGTTTTGCTTCTAATAAGTATTCTTCTCCCAACATGTCCACCTCGAGCAGCGCCATGAGTACCCTTACTAGCAACTTCATTATCACCCATTCTTAGCTACCTATAAGATTCTAGATACCAACATTGTTATTCAAGGTAGTAGTTTAGATCATGATAATTACTTTAAATTTTTAATGGTAGAGCCCGGTTGTAATTAACTACTTACCTTACTTTCCATGTCCTAGATATTCCCCGTCATGAGTCATATTAGTACCTAAACCTGCTATATCATTCTATGATTTAGTATGCAAATACATACATATTTACTATCTTTATTGTTATTACAACAATAATTATCTTTAACTTTGACTATAACTATAACTTATATTTAACTTTACCTCTTGGCATTGATATCCTTTATTCGGCCCAGCTTTTAATATAGTTTACGCATTGGATGGCGAAATCTCTTAAAGTATGGATCTAACACCAACTTGTAAGTCCTTATTTCCAGGATATCTCATAGTTAGATTTACATATAAAAAACATAATTCTTAAGCCTCAAACATTCATTTATCATAGCGTTGAACCTTAAAAGTCATTACATTATCATTTGTCTTTTAACATAGCATAAAAATACTATAAGTAAACATAAACTACCAAATTAGTTTGCTAGTCTTGAACCCATGTCGAGTAACCTCTCAATCTATATCAAACTATGATATTTAATGTTGTTTACTTGTAAATTAATATTCATACTCACATATATTGTTGATGAGTGAGTTTAGTTTATAATTTTAAACCATGGCTAGGTATTTCAAAACAATACATAACAACAATAATTATTGCATCATAACATAACATATTAATAGCATAACATAACATACCCAACTAAGGTTATATAACTTTACCATGTATAACACATAAATGCATGCAACAAATGCAAGCATGCTTATTATTGAATGGTAAAGCATTAGTGACGTCTAGTTGATGTCCCGACCATGAATTTGCCAAGGCTAATGTCAAGACGGTCCGGATGGTGGTTGGTTTTACCACTGGACTAAAAGTATCCCCGTAATCTATTTCCACCTGTTGTGTATGCCTATCACAAACTAAACGTGCCTTGTACCGTTCTAAACTGCCATCCGATTTAAATTTATGTTTAAATAGCCACATGCTCCTTATGACGTTCATGTGTGGCGCACGAGGAACTAATTCCCATGTGCCATTTTTAATAAGTGCATTATATTCGTTAGTCATGGCGGAGAACGATACCAGTATGGACAAGGCATCGGTTGGGTTTTTAGGGATTGGAGTTATTTATCAGTAGTGGTGGTGTGGAGATTTAGGTGGTGTTTTGGCTTGACAATGCCACTCATGGAGCTGGTGTGAATGGTACGGGCAAGCGGTGGTGGAGGTGGTGGAGTAGGGGGAGGTGTGTTGACAGAGTGGGTTGGTAGGGATTGCGATGATGGTTGTGGGAGAACAGTTGCAGACCGAGAGATGGTGTGTTGGTAGGTCGGCCCAACTGGAGTTGTTGGACCGGGAGTATTAGGAAGTGGGGAGGATGGTGTGGCAGTTGGGCTTGGGTCGGATATGTAGGAGGGGGCTGGCGGGGTTGTTGACGGGTTGTGTGTTGGAGGGGTTTGAACATGAGGCCAAAGTAATGGGTTGAGGGTGTCGATGAGGAAATCATACGAGGGTGGTTTGGTGAGAGTTTGTTTATATGGGAATGTGGTTTCGTCAAAAGCGACATGACGACAAATGATGATTTGATTAGTGGTGAGACTTAGGCATTTGTACCCCCGATGAGTTGAAGGGTAGCCTAAGAAGACGCACGGTTGGGAACGGTGGTCAAGTTTGTGTATGGAGGTGGAAGGGGTGAGGGGATAGCATAGACATCCAAAGACACATAAGTGGTCAAAGATAGGAGTGGTGTGATAAAGCAGTTCGGTAGGGGATTTTGGTTTGCTTGGTTGGTTAGGGAGGATATTGAGAAGATAAGTGACAGTTTCGAGGGCATGATGCCAAAAATGGTTTGGCAAGGAGGCATGAGCGAGTAAGGTACGGATCATGTTGTTTATAGTACGGATTTTGCGCTCCGCTTTAACATTTTGTGAGGAGGTGTGTGGGCATGAAAGGCGAAAGACCATTCCATTTGCATTGAAAAATTATTGAAATGAAGCATTTACATACTCCTTCCCATTGTCGCATTGGAATGTTTTTATGGTCCTTTCGAATTGGGTTTTAACTTGTTTAGAATAATGGTGAAAGATGTTAAACACTTGTGATTTTTTAGCAAGTGGAAATGTCCATAAGAAATCGGTTAAGTCATCTAGAAATAATATATAATACCGATGGCCTCCTGAACTAACAATGGGAGAAGTCCAAAAATCACTATGGATCATGTCAAAAGGTTGTAATATGGAAGTAACAGATGAATAAAATGGTAGTCTAACACTTTTACCAAAAACACAAGACTGGCATACATTATTCTTAAATTTATTAAAGTCAATAAAACAAGAATGTTTTAAAGAATGTAAAGACTGTTGTCCTGGGTGACCAAGACGTTGATGCCAGAGTTGCGAGGAGATGGCTGCGAAAGCTGATGGTGGTGAAGAGGTGGATCCGAGCACAAGTGGATATAAATCACCGCTGCTGTTGCACCGGAGGATAGGGGTCCGGGTCTTGTAATCCTTCACAAGAAATCCAAATGGGTCAAATTCGACAGATACGGAATTGTCGGTGGTAAAGCGACAAATGGAAACAAGGTTTTTAAGTAATTTATGTGAGTAAAGGACGTTTTTAAGGACAATTGGTGGGAAGGGTTTGGGTAAGTATTTGGTGCCTTTTCCAAGTACCGGTATCATTTCGCCATTACCAATAACTATATTTTTATTAATGCAATTATTAAAAAAGGTGTGGAAATCACCTTGCTCGTGTGTCATGGTGGTGGTCGCTCCGGTGTCCATGTATAGAGTCGGATCCAGTTGTTGCAGAGACATGGTGTAGAGGGCTTGTTCGATATCCGTGGGAGCATGCGGGGCATGATGAGCTTGGTTACGCCTGAGCCCAAGTAAGCCTTAGGCTGAGTGAGTTGGCTGTTGTGGTATGGGTATGGGCAGGGAGGTATGGCCAAAGAAGGTTGCTACTGGGCTTGCTGGAGATGGTTCTGTGAGGCCTAATTCAATGGCCATTGTGGCTGCCAGAAACCCGGGTATAGGGAGAACCATGGGGTGCGACCACGACCTGAATTCCGACCGCGACCACGACCACGAGAGCCCCGGTCACGGCCACGGTGGCGATCAGTTGCGGCATCCATGCGCTGATCAGAACTGGTTGTTTTCGAGGTGCCAGCTGCGAGTGCTGTTCCGGCGGTCTTGGAGGCTTGGAGTGCTTGATCGGCTTTACGGGCTTCAACCTGGACAAGTTTGGATCTTGCCGTATAGAACGACGGGAGAGGCTCTTGCTGTTGTAGTATTGTGGCGATACCTTCATAGGATTCGTTAGGCCGGTGATTAATTGAAGTACCAAGCAGTCATTATCTACCGATGCATGCACATTTGCAAGTTGATCTGCAATCATTTTCAACTCCTGACAGTAAGCCGACACACTCGAGAATCCGTCCAATCGTGTGTTTGAAAATTTATGAAGTAGGTGAATAGCCCGGGAACTCTTATTGTCCTGAAAGATATTTCAATGGCTGTCCAGGCTTCGTGGGTGGAGGAGTTCTTTTTTAAGGATGGTGTTGAGAAGTTCGTTGGATATTGTACCGTATATCCATTGGAGTACAATAGCGTCGAGGTGATCCCAATCATCATCAGGTTGGAGCGGTTCTGCGGCTTTGCCGTCGGCTGAGGTGGTCGGTTTGGAAGGAGCAGGCTTTGGATTGAGATGGTCAGCAACTTTGAATGCCCGACAGTGGAGACGGAAGAGTTCCGACCACGATCCATATTGGCCGGATTCCATCTCTAGGGTAACCGGGATGAAGCTTTTAATGTTTGAGACAGTGGAAGCAGGGTGAAAGTTGTTCTTGGTAGACATGATTGAAGAGAGTTGAGAGAGAGGAAAGGGCAGCGCCGTGAAGAAGGAGGCCGGCGGCTGTATGTAGGGTTCCAAGAATAATGGGTGGGAGGTTGAGGGAGAAAATTATTCCTGTGCTTTTGATACCATATTGAATGGTAAAATTGTTGCCTCTCTCATTCCTCTACCAATCTTTATACAATTTACAATCTATCAACTATAATAGAAAATAACTAAGCGTAGCTAATTACAAGGGATACAACATAAATATCGGATCTCTATTACTTATAATGATACAAGACTCCTTTAACCTTTCTTGCATAAAGCAAGACTTATCATCCATTTCTTGCAACATATGCATGACGTAATCTCTTTCTTGTAACATATACAAGACTTGGCCTTTTCTTACACATAGGCAAGACATAACCCTTTCTTGTCACATAGGTAAGAGGCAAACCTTTCTTGTCATATATATAGGTAAGAGGTACATCTTTCTTGTCACATAGGCAAGACATAGCCCTTTTGTTACACATAGGCGGGACATAACTTTTTCACTACCCATTACAAGTCATTCGTAGCACAAAACATATCCTTACATAAGTCCTATTCACCATGGATAAAGATTTTTTGTTAGGAATAAACTAAAACATAGCATGAATATAAGCTCTTTTAAGCGTAGATGTACAACCTATTACGAATGAATAACCCATTGCTTGTGGGTGTTTCACTACAGATGGATAAAAATTTATATAAGTATTGTTTATTATAGATAAGTGTCCTATTATGGATGAACACTCTGTTAAGAATGAGTATTCTATTATGGATAAGTTATTCTCTTATAGATGATCATGAATATCATTTAAGTGTTGTTTGTTACACATGAGTTATTATGTTATGGATGAACATAAGTGTTATTCATAATTTTGTGTATTGTAGATGGGAAACTGTTGCAGATGATGAAAAGTTGCCAAGTGTTATTTGTTATGGAGGGCATTTCACAGTGGATAGTAACTATAAGGTCATACATATACTGAAAGGTAGAATGAATTCCGCCTAGTTTTTCTGGTAATTACAGTCTATATGCCACCGTTCAAACACTTGAAAGGTTGAATAAATTTACTGATTTTTGTATATAAAAGATGAGTATTTTAAGAAGAAAAATTATAGTTAAATCTTTAGTTATAGTCACTAAAAATGTTAATCATATAATGACCACAACTAAAGAAGTTATGGTTACGCCTGCTATGTAAATATCTAAATAGTTAGCTACTCCTTTATGGTCTTAAGGATGGAATTATACCTTCTCAGTTTTCATTATACCATACCAATGGTTGTTTTTGAGGGTCATTCTTGACCAATATGGCCAGTCTTTGGCATTTCTCACCAGTTGGGTACCATTGTTTTAGGAGCCAATTGCATACACACATTATTATTTTAAAAAATAAAAAAATTGATGATTATGTGGTAAGGTTTTATGTGTTTTTGGTCTCCTTAGAAGGGTGTTTTTTGTGTTTATGGAATGAGTGTTTTTATTATTTGATGGTTGACTAGACACGTTTAAAACGGTTTGAGCCTCCGTATTGTGATGTTAGATAGTTTATATTGGATCATTGAAACCAAAATTGTTTTTATTCTTTATTAAATAATCAGAAACTACTACACAAATAATGTCGCATGAAGTATAAATAGATTAAAGGATTGCACCAATAATAGGAAAAAGGTTTGATTTGATGGACTAACTTTGATGCCTAATTTCTTTTGTGAGTCAAGATAGTGCACGCCAGACATCAAACTCTGCACTAATTACCAAACACACCTTCACAAAACAGTACTTTATTTATAAACTATTATTCATTGATATATTTGTAAAAACACTATTTTTAATAGTCAATAATTCATCAAAACAATTTTTTAAAAGTTGAAATCACATTAAATCGGGTTAGTATCTTATTATATATTGATACATTAGAGGTGATAATTTCTCAAATCTAATAATATGCATGTGCTCGACATACAAGAAATACGTAGTATCGAGGGAAAGTGAGTTCTTGTTAGAGATAAGTTATGTCATGGCTTCTCTTTTAATAATGAGTCAAATTCAGATTTTATCTATGTTAACTCCATTATATAAACAACTAAAATATGAAGTGATATAAAAGTTATAAGACCAGAAGTGATCTTATACTGGCTTCTTTTTTCCTTTTGTCTGTCCCCTTTATACTTTTTATAATATGCTAGTTTCTTTTGTTTTGTTGATCCTACATTAGTTTTATTATATTCAAATAGTTTATTTACAACTTATATTCCTTTTGTTTGTCCTGTATTGAGTTGTTAATGTCATTGTCATTAGTTATTATGGCTAACTTGTTAATAGATATGTTCGGGTAAGGTTTGACTTTTGATATGATTTGCTGTATGGATTAATGTCTTTTTATGAATAGTGTTCAATATATTTTCATTTTTTAAACTAGAAGCAGAGTCTTTTATTTGATAGACATAGTGCATTGATGTTTAGAGAATGGAGTATGTTAATGAATATAAAATGTGCTATGTAGTTTAATAAAAGGGTAACCATACTCTTGATCGGTCAACCTTTAATTCGAAATCTTAGGGATTCAAGGCTTTGATTCACACACAAACATGAATAATATTGCTAGAGAAGATAAAACAAAAAACACACAAGATTTAACATGGTTCGATCAAAATGACCTACGTTTACGGGCTGCAACCCTGATGATACTCTTATTGTTTTTTGTCTCACTAGTGAGGAATTACATAGTACAAGGCATGAATATATAGATATTAGTTTAGGGTTATTGACTTTATTAACAAGAAAAGATAAATGGCTAATAATAAAATATAGGGCCCGGGCCATTTGGACCCTTTGTGATCTCCATATAGACACAAACCAATCTTCCCTCAAACATGACCTAAAATCATATGCAAATCGTTCTTAACAACCCGACCTTTTGACGTTAGAAGTCCTAAACGACTTGTGCAACTAAAAGGTTCCGGGATTACAGGTTACTAGTCGCTAACATGAGAAAGTTTAATATTTAATTATACTGGTAAAACCAGTTTATTTCACAATAACCTATTTGATATGGTTTCAACTCGAATAACTTTGTGGCTTTCCTTCTTTTTAACCCAGATTGAATTTTGTGTTGGGTTTATGTCGCTTAATTGTAACAGATTTATTGCACACTCTATAGCAAAGCTATAGGTAGTGTTTTGGGAAGGATGTGGTGAGAACAAAACTTTCCTCTATTCTAAAGGATAAAGAGACCAGTCCTATTGAAATTCCCAGGTTATTAAAAGTTTGTTTGAAAGAATAACAGGAAAAGAATGTAGACTCACATGGATAAATAATTGAATAGACAGACTAATTAAAAGCATATGTAGTAGTTCCTATCTACTTCCACTGATCGAAGAATTGAAGATATATGGTGGTCCAAAGCAAATTGCAAATCAATTTGGTAGACCATTCATGCAAATATAACAGTGCCACCCAAGAAAATGTAAAATTTACATACATGTGAATATGACATGTGATGAGACATTAGGAATCTTGATTGGAATTATATTGATTTCTTTTCAACACACATCAAATGCTTCCATAACCATTTGATTGGTTTCTTTACAAGGTGGTTTTTTTATGCGAAACGCAAGAATATTCTGGACATGACGCGTGTGTTTTAATCGAGGGCATATAGGACTATTAAAAGTGCATTTTACGCACCATTGTAATAGGTAGACGTATCATTGTAATTGCATTTTTATGTACCATCCTAACTAGCTTGGATGTACTTTGTAACTAAACCATTTAAATGTATTGTTGTAACTAGCTTAGACCCACCATGTCATCAAGTATGTATCCTTTTTTCTTAAGAAAGTCTTTCCTAAAAGAAAATATATCAACAATACGCTCAAATAAGATTATAGAAATTTCTTAATTTTAAAGTGTAGTTTTTTCTTAAAAAAATAAACTAAAAATCATTTGTATTTAAGAAATTGATGGAACTAGATCTAAAATACAGTCAACAAGGAAGTTCGCCATTTTTGCTATTTAAACCCTTCTTTACTTCCCTGTTAATTACGATCTACTCATCGCTTCGATCTCTCTTATTGAAATAGTGTGATCAATTTTTCAAACGTACTTCACACAATCCTCATAAAAAATTTCACTTATTATCTGAATTGTATTCTACATAAATTGTATATTATACATAAATAAGAATCATGTTTTGTTGGAAGCTAAGACCAGACGCCTAACAAATGTAAGAAGATGTTTAGACCATTGATTAAAGGTAATCAATGAATTAAAATGAGATGAGCGATCACATGAAATTTATTTTCTTTTATTACGTCATTAATTAAATTTTAGATTCAAAACCAAGAATCATTCAAGATTCTCACTAAGCAAATGGTTAATTGTTTGCATTTGTCAGAGACAAGAAGGGTTAAAAGGATAATAATCACTCAATATTAGCTTTTCTTTGTTGTCTTTCTTTAAATATAAATAACTTTTTGTACGATATTATACTTTAAGAAAAAACTATATCATTGAATCAAGTGTTTTTTTAGTTTAAATACGGTAGAGTTATATTTATTCTTAAAAACACTTTTTAAATCATGTTTAACAGAGAGCTAATATCATTACGTCAAAATATATTTTTAATAGTGTGTTAGCATATACAACGGTGCATCAACCTCGTAATATAAATGTTAGATTATGGTTTCGTCAGACGCATTTACCCTCCACCCATAAAATCGAACATTTTATTCTCTTTAATATGAGTATAGTATTGTTATACGTTTTTTATAAAAAAAATAACACTTTTTTAAAATGTCTATGTGTTGAGCATGTAACTTGCGTGATTATTAACTGCGTAATTATGAACATAACTTACGTAATTATCATATAACTTGAGTAATTTTACTTGGCGTAATAATATATATAACTTGCTTGCGTAATTATGTACCTTTTATGCGTAATTATGGCGCGTACGAAACTATCTCTCCGTCAAAAAACACGTGTCACGCCCTGGTGAACTCGTACGCTTCCAAAGAAAATTACACTTTGTATAGTAACCGACATATATATATATATATATATATATATATATATATATATATATATATATATATATATATATATATATATGAGTACGATCCAATACAAACATAATTTTTTACAAAAACCTTGAGAACCACTAACTTTTTGCCACGTGGATTATTTGATAACTAAGCTGCAGGGATAATTTAGGCATATGAATATTCTTTGTTTTAACAACTCTTTATTTTATACTAATCCTAATTTATTGATTTTCAGTTACATTTAATTTATAAAATATCTCTAAGTATATTTGATCGTATCTTTATACTAAATTTATCTTCTTCCGAAACCATCTGATTGGTTTACTAGTTAAATAAAGTCATCAAATAATAAAATCGTTCAAAATTTTTTACTGTATAACATCGATCAAGACTTTTTGCATGGTAGCACTATGAAAGTTGGTAGTTTATTTTAATGAATTATAACAATTGGTTTACAAATTTTAATTTTCATATATTTTAACAAACAAATTGATAGAATGCCACTTTTAGCTTTTATTTAATGAATTTTATAACGATGTTTTTAATAAGGCCAATTGTTTATGATATCTTTTTCTTGAAATTTATCATTTTATAAAATAAAGAAATGTGGTATTTTTTATGATACATAATGATTTTTCTAATTTCGTGTAACGTTCAAAATGATTATTTTTTAGCGTTTTGATTAATTATGTTGTGATTTCATAAGTAGTTTTAGAAGTGCTATTTACAAGTTTATTGTGCTATCATCCAATTATTTCTAATAAGCGAAATCTCACATTACTCTTATGATAGTAGATTTATTGAAAGTAGCACTACGTAAATATCATACTGTAAAGTAGCACCCTATTATACACAATGTAAATATATAAAATAGTACCGTGCAAAATAGCATTATGTAAAGTATATAAAGTACCATTATGTAAGTGGCATTTTGTAAATTATTATTGTGTAAAATAAAACTGTATATAAGTAGCATAATGCAAAATATGTAAATAGCACTTTTTATATACATAAATAGCACTATATAGGATAGTAGCACTATATAGGATAGTAGCACTATATATATCTTATACTAGCAATGTTATACCGCATATATTTGTAAACTTTTTAAATAAATGTTATTTTTTTTTAAAATATAGCAATATGATACACATATTAAAGAGAAAAATATTCTTAATTTTGTGGTATAATTTTAAAAAAATAATAATAAAGTATATAAAAGTTACTTTAGTTTTAAAAAGTTGGTAGAAGTAGTTTTAATTTTTTGAAAAAAGTCAACACATTAAAGATTTATAATTTTTATGGACGCTATATTTGTTTTCTTTAATTAGCACTAATTACTAATTTGCCCTTATTCTCATTAATTATTAGACTAATTGAAGATTGATTACTTGTTATGAATCTTAGCCTTTAATTTATTTAATCAACGTACTAGATCTGTTCTTATGGTTTTTAGGTAACATAGTGTTTGTCCCAGAACCATCATATATATATATATATATATATATATATATATATATATATATACGAGAGAGATTAAATGATAACTTATTTTTTTATGAGAACTCTATTAACCAATCTGAGCCACCAGTTTTCAATGACAAAATGGTAATTAACAAAACATAATAAAAAATTATAAAATAAAAAATAAGATAAATAAAAATACAAAAATATTTCTCTCGTTTCTTTATTTCGCAAAAAATAAAAAAATGTTGTTTTTCTATGAAATTCATTTTACATATGTAATACCAGATTTACATCTACGATTTACATATGCGTAAACACACTTAATTGATGATATAACATTTATGTAACACTTCAAATTACATATATGTAACTCATACTAATTATGTTTACGCGTTGACCCGTAATTTACATATGTAACAATGGGTTACGTATACATAACACATCATTTTGCATCTTCTTATTGTCATTGTTGTTGTTCCTTTTGGTAACCCACTTACATATACGTAACTTCCATAATAACCCCAAATCAAGAAAAACCAAAGGACCTAGTTACATATACGTAACATAAATTTATGCTACAAATACAAAAAAAAAAAATTGTCATCATGAATACCAAGAGCACATACTAATGTGTCCTTACATATACAAAAACTTAATGATTTCATCGGACTTTTTATGAGATTTATTGAAAATCATGATGAAAACAAATATTATAATCCCAAGAATCGTGATTTTGAAATCATACCTCGTAAATTTGATAAAAACTTTGAAGATTGATGAAGCACACACTAAGTGTGTGGTTTTCGCAAAATCGAGGTTTCATCATTTTTCTCGTCGTCTTCATTTTAATTCAGTTCTTCCACAATTGCTATGCATAATCTACCACAAAATCGCTTTATTCTTGAATCGATTTCACCAATGATGTCATTTGTAGGTGATGCAGTGGTACTGGTTGGAGAGATGCCGGTGATGGTGTTACGTATATATAACAAAAGTGATCCGTATATGTAACAACACTAACAGTAGTATATAAATAGATGAACTTTAAAAAAAGTCCCTGATGATCAACGAAACTAGAATAGATCGAAATTTGATATTATTATGAGATTTTTTTGGACTAAATTTGAAATCAAAACAAAATGATATGATTCGTCTTTTAAATTTGCGAGGAGAGAAAATAGGACTTGGTCAAAATATACAATATTCCATAATCTATACTATATATATCAAATATATGAGAGGAGTATTTTAAAATATCATAAAATTAAGAATAATTATTTTATTCAATGCATAAGATACAACTACTTTTAAGAGTAAAATAGTATTTATAACATTATTTACAAACTAAACCTTACAATTGTTACATAATAACATTACACTTACATAAAATTTTACATTATCTGTCCATAAACCAAAAAAACTTAACTCATTTTAAAATTTCAGCAATATTTTTTAATCTATCATGTTTAAAAACTTTTTGAGATTAAAATTATAACTTGTGTTTTTTTAAACGTTTTGATATAAACTTTTTGCTGGACTGATCTGTATTTTATGAGGTACAATAAATTAATACGTAAATATACAAATAATCATACATAACCCATTTATTTAATGTTTTAAATTTTGACTTAGAAAAAACATAATAGACTTTTGTAATATACTACAAAAATAACAAAATAGTAGAAACATGTGCCGGATGTAAAATGTCGCCCCACTGCATTGTGTAGGCACCCTTCTAGTTAAATTACAATACAAATTACAAATACACTCTTTAAGTGAATTATTAGAAAATTAATTATAAAATTTTAAATGGCCTGCAAAACTTCAAAAATGTAAAACTGACACGTGTCTTCTATTCTTTTTATTTTTTGGAAGAAAATAATTGAGAAAATATAATAAGAAGTCGTTGATTGTTTTTCTGTTTTCCCGAAACTTTTGGGATGTGCTGTTACAGAGTTGAGTTAGGCCATCATGCATATTTGGAGCAAGTATAAAGTGGGGATAAGTGCTAAGTAGGGATTCACACTCAAATATCAAAACCATTACCACTACATTTACCATTCATATTCATTAATGGATGTTGAGAAAGTCTTCCACATGAATGGTGGCCTTGGTGAAAATAGCTATGCCCAGAATTCATACCTTCAGGTAATTAACCCATACTGCTCCAACTTATTACATCTATTATATTCTTATCAATTTGTAATGTTATTCTGCCAAAAGTTATATCATATGAATAATCTTGTTATTTTCATTTGGGTTTTATTAAGAGTTGCCTGTAAAAGTATAGTATTTGTGGTTACAACCATGGGTCTATCATATACTCATACCTCTTAAACATGAAGAGTCAGAAATGGTCGTTTTTTAGTAGTGATAACACTTAAAGATTATCGTTAGCTAAGTCCTTTTTATCAACTAAAAAGTTGACTTGTATTCTTTTCTTTAAAGTTAAAATGGTTATATAAATTAATTATTGATGTATTTAAGGGGTGTTAGAATTATGTTACTTTTAGGGTGGGTTATGTCTGCTACTGAAATTTTAAAAATAATAAAATAATTGTTTTCTTAAAAGTTTACTTATTTAGGCGCATAAGCCGCCAATCATCTCTTGGTCTATTGATCTACTAATTCAGGTGAAAGGTGAAAGTTTTTGTCTTTTTTAAAGGTCTTGAGTTCTAACTATTGCATTGACGTATAATTACTAACATAGTGTTGCTAACAATTAACCACCAATCTGATTTTAAAAAAATTTAGGTACGTAAGCCCGAAGATGATAAGCTTATAATTTTTAGAAATATAGCCAAACTAAAACATTTTGCTCATGCACGAGTTAAAAAAATCACATATGTTATCTTTATAACATTCACGATGTTGTGTGAACAGTGTTTATCATCAGTGGTCCACATGTCAGTATACAATTAATCTCTTTTTTTGTTTTTTATTATAAACTTATATAACATTTTTGTTTTTCTTATTTTTGTGTAGAAAAAGGGTACAGACATGGTGAAACACATTACACTCAAAAGCCTCGAAGAAACCTACCTCTCCACAACACCAGAAAGCTTTGGCATAGCCGATCTCGGGTGTTCTTGTGGCCAAAACACCTTATCGACCATACGTGAAATGGTCGAAGCCATTGACAAAACCGCATATAAGTTCTCAAATCTCCCACCACCTGAGTATCGTGTCTACCTAAATGATCTTCCAACCAACGACTTCAATGCCGTCTTTAAGATCTTGCCCGAGTTTTACAAAGATTTGAACCTCAAGAGGCGTATTCGGTGCCAAAAACGCGAATCAAGTGTCTATATTGCTGGTTATCCAGGCTCGTTTTATGGTAGATTGTTTCCGGACAAGTGTCTACACTTCATTTACTCCTCTTACAGTTTGCATTGGCTCTCTAGGGTAAGTGGTGCATTTATATTTTTAGTTGGTCAAAAGTGCTTTTTTTTTTTTTTTAACTGTGATCACCATCTCAAGACAATTAAAAATTCCCTTTTTGACCAAATGGCAAATCACTTTTGTTAACATCCAACCAAACCATTTTTGCTCCTGATTTTGTGATATTTTCTACTAAACTATTTTATGCCTGATGTTGTGACATGAATTTTTGTTACAGATAGCCCACCAAACTTGCTACAAAAAGACCAATTATGCAACCAAAATACTCTTACGACCAACTTTGCGACCAGAATTTCATCAAAATATTAGTGACCAACCCTAGCGACTGACTTGGTGACCGTTTTTCTTTGCAAAAGTGGTCTTAAAACCTGTTTTTGGTTGCTAATTTTGAAATCCTTATTATCTGTCGCAATTATGGTCGCACTTAACTTTTTTTAGTTGTGGTAATTTTAATACCGATCATCAATCAAGTATGTCAAAATTTACTTGTCTAGGTTCCTCCGGGACTTTATGACAAAGAAGGTAGATCGATTAACAAAGGTAGCTTTTACATCTCCAAATCGAGCTTGCGACAAGTCTCCAAAGCATATTTCAATCAATTTCAAGAAGATTTCTCATTGTTTTTGCTATCAAGATCAAAAGAACTACTATCGGGAGGCCGAATGGTACTTATTTTGCTAGGAAGGAGAGATCAAACCCATGTTGATAGGGGCAACTCTTTCCTTTGGGAACTTCTTTCACAATCATTTGCCACCTTAGTCGCAAAGGTACTCATAAACTTCGTACAAATACCAAGTATAGTGGTTAAAATTGTTAGATATAACTTCGTACAAATACCAAGATAAGGTCACGACTCACGTATATTAGATCGTGAAGCGATCAGACCCCTCCGTAGACCTTGGATAAAACGGAAGTAAACCGTATCAAAATTTTTAATTGTTATATAATTATGGTTCATGTAGGGGGAAGTTGAGAAAGATAAGGTGGACCAATACGATGCTCATTTTTATGCACCATCGAGGGGTGAACTAGAGGATGAAGTAAAGAAAGAAGGGTCATTTGAAGTGGACCGGTTGGAAATGTTTGAAGTTGAACACCACTCGAGTCCTTACATGAGCCACGGGACCGTGGTGGCGAGGACTATTCGAGCTATCCAAGAGTCCATGATCTCGCGACACTTTGGAGAAGGAATCCTCGACGAGCTGTTTGAGAATTATGGAAATTTGATAGATGAAGAAATGGGTATTGAAGATATTAAGCCCATAAGTTTTATTGTTGTTCTTAAGAAAATGTAATTTGATGAAGATATTATACCTTTCGTATCTGTTTGTATTAAATAAAAATATTATAATGTTAATATAAATCTATGTGATAAATATGTAAATTAAAAAAATTTAAAAAAAACAAAGAAAGAAAAAACAACTCACGAAGACGGTTGTTTTACTTTTACCTGCTAAACTCAATAGCAAACGTGTCCCATGTTGTACGATTGTTTTGAAGTATATACAAAATGTTTTTAGAACCGGATCGGTCGTCGAACCGGACGTCTTACTGGTTTGGTGGGCGGACCAGATTTAAAAACCGGATGATATTATAATTATATGTGTATATATATATATATATATATATATATATATAGTTATACATATAATTCAATATAACTAAATTATGTGTGTATTTTATAGTTATATAAAACTTAAATATACTTTTTTGTGCAACACACTAATATATGATTTAACACCCCGTTTTTACCCATTAAAATCCAGAAAAAATCAAAATCCAGTTCGATCCCCGGTCCGGTTCCGGGCCGACCACCGATTCGGGACGAACCGATCGGTCGAACCCCTCCAAAACGAATTGATGCGAACTGGTTCGGCCACATCTCCGATTCCCAACCGGTTGGACCTTTCGGTCCGATCCGGTCACAACAACATTGCATATACAAAATAAAATGATAATGAGACCATATAAAAACAAACCTTTTTTATTTTATTTCTTTTGATAGGTTAAAATGTTAAATAAAACAGTTTTTACTGGAAAAAAAAGACATAGATGGGCCAGCCAATTGTTTGCATACACAAGTTATAAAGTACTAAAGTGAAAAACTACTCCGACCCATCTATTCGGTTATTTTTTCTCATAACAATAACACTATTTAAAAAATTAACGGGCTTTTTGATTCACAAATTTCTTTAAGGAACTAAAATGAATAAAAATAACTAGAACTAGTTTTTCCCCCTTAATACAAGGTGGCTGTCTCATCATTTTTACAACATTTAACGTTACTTCGGTCGTGCCAGCTCGTCAGATATCATATAAGCGAAGTCTTGTGACGAAACTCTAAAATAGTTGACTTTAGTGGTTAAACTCTAATAATAAATGATAGGATGCCAGTCGTTTTCCCACATGCAATGTCGTGTTATTTTGGTCGTTCTTCTGATGAGTCCGGATCCTACATACCAGACCTTCATTAATTTACATGACTCTTGATTTTGCAATGAGAGGAAAACGTCTAAAAGAGAGGGAATGAAGAAGGATAGTAGGGATAATTTGAAACTTTGAGAACTTTTGTGACAGAAATTAAATACTCTAAAACTAATTTATTTCTATATGTTGGATTTTAATATATGTATAAACTAGGTTACAATACCGTGTAATACACGGATTAAATAAATTTACTGTTATATGGTTAATAATATAAAAATATATGTCTTAAATATTGTATATTATACTAATTGAATAAACCCATGTATTACACATTTGAAAATTTAAAGTTAACATATTTGAAAGTTTAATTATGAATATTTATTAATTAATGAATAGCTATTATAACATTCATAATTAAAAGAAGAGAAAAGCTGGAAAACCAATTATTAGATAGTCTAGAATGACGTCAAGTGTTCGAATTTATTTTTATTTATTAGTATAAAGATTCTGTTGTACAATGTGGTAAAATACTGTTCCCCTCTAACACTCAATAAAACATCCTCTACTATGCTTACCCACTTCTTAAAAAACATCCGTTCCTTGTGAATGATATAAAGGTTCTGCTTTTGAGGGTTGTATTCTTAGCTCAACAATTTGAACCTTGAATAAAAAAATCTCATGGATTATTTCGTGCTGATATTATGCTCTATTCTTGCTTTGGGGTTTAAGAAGTCTACCATTTCATCTTTACACATTTGATTCGTTGAAAAAAAATTCAGGAAAAGGATATTCCTAAGTTAGAACCTGGGTTGGTTTTGGAATCCACCGTGTGCCCAACGAACCCATCTACCCATGAAGTTAATTAAGCTGCATGGAATTATACATATTGTGACTTCTGAAACAATTATTTTTTTTTAAGAAAAACAAGAAACTGACGGGATTTGGTTGGTCAGCCGCCCCAGCCACCAACAGGAGCTAATAACTATTCATGAAAGTTTTTAAAATCATTTATATAATGAAATGAAGTATTTAAGATTAGAAATACAAATCTGACAAACTTGTTAGAATTTGCAGAAATTAAAATATATAATGCATGTCACACCCCAACCGATGATGAAATCATCGGGGCGGATGTCACACACTCAAAATCCACGTGCGGAGTTTTACCGCGAGTCGAGTGGACAAACCAGGATCTCAGTCATTAATTACTCAGAACGACACTATATGCAACATTTAAAATAATTCAGAGTTTGAAACTTTAAAACCTTTGTGGAAGCGATTTGTAACCAATTCAAACACAAATGACTAAATGTAAACTGCGCAAAACACGCGCCCAAACCAGAGTAAGTAAGTATGCAAAAAGACAAAAACAGATGAATGTTCGTTCAAAGAATGCATGACTCGTGCGTACTCCTACGACAGCTGCTAGTAACGACCTGAGAAAAACATACTAAAGTGTCAACACGACGGTTGGTGAGTTCACGAGTTTGTAATCATCATAAGCAGTAGCGTTAGAAAAATATAAACAAGTACATTGAAATAGATAGCTAGTCTAATTTCATTAGTAATAAACAATAGTGATTTCACGATCGAAGCTGACTATGTTTGTCTGTTTGCCTCCCGCCATGACATACCAAGTCGTGACGCTGTTAGTCGTTTAGGACAATATTGCACCCGCTTGACCCCCAGTCGTACGGGTGGGGTTTGTCAGACCCAGCAGTACTACCCATTATTTTCCGCTAGATTTCTAGATTAACGATCCGAAAGTGTAAGGGCTTTCAATGGTATATCACACTATGTCATACTAAACACATGTTATAATAGTAAAGCGTTTTAAAATAGAATATGCTTTCTCCCCTAAAAAGAGATTAAATATAAGTGGGGCATTGAACTCACCTGATGCACAAACGAACGATAACAAAAGCTAACGATGATTGGAAAGACAACCCTTCAAAGGTTACCTAGAACACGCAAGTACATAAGTACGTGTACACAAAAAGCTTAACCACCCTAAGTGCTCAATAAACACGTTGACCCAAGGTTTTGGAAAACAAGACTCATTTGACCTAGTTGGCCTGTTTGACCCGTTGGTGACATGTCAAGTTAGATTCTTGTTTCACCAAGTATAGCAATTCATAAATCATCATACCATCACAGACTACTATGCAAGTTATTCTCATAAGTCACATTGCAACACTTAAGTCTTATCATGCTTTTCATGCTAACTTAGGTTATCATACAACGCACACAAATCAATTCATCATACAAACAGGATCACAATTAGATTCCTCTACAATACACATTGGGTTTAGTCACTCACAACGTGCCATGTGAAACCACTCATGGCTAAACACCCTGAACCCTGCCAATCCTACAAAGTAGGGGCCTCAGATTCCCACGCGTGTATGATACCCATCATCACCTACTCAAATGGAATTTATACCAGCCAGTAACCAACATAATGATATTCAATTACTATAATGCATCACAATCCATAAACTAGTATATACTACCATGCTTGCATATTTTTCAAGAGCATCTATAGCTTCCCATAGATCAACAACTAACCATATGACCCAATTAACATAATCTAACACATTATACATCATCCATGATCACTCTAGCATGCTCCTAACATCCTAATCATGATAAAATCACAAAATCACATGTTTCAGATAAATAAAGTTTCCCCTTTAGGAAAGTGACATCCAAAATCTATGTATTCATCAATTTCAATCCCAAATTCATCAATAACATCCCTAATCCAGCTCATTGCAATCATAACAACCCATCTAACATACACCAATCATCAAAACATGAATTCCCATGAAGAAAAGTTTCTACTTTAGGCAATGTTTGAACTATATGATCAAACCATGGAATTGTTGCATAATCATCATAACCCAACATTCATACAACATAATTATCAACATATCATCATCAAA
This sequence comes from Flaveria sonorensis, assembly GCA_025506505.1. Taxonomy (NCBI): domain Eukaryota; kingdom Viridiplantae; phylum Streptophyta; class Magnoliopsida; order Asterales; family Asteraceae; genus Flaveria; species Flaveria sonorensis. The sequence continues at coordinate 53,573,411 of CM046437.1, forward strand.
CAATCATCAATTTCATGTTTAATCATGTTAATCAAATTAGGGTTCTTCATGAATCAAAGACTATGAAAAATCAATCAAAATCTAACCTTTAATCACGTAGAAATCAAGAATTGGCACTTGCTACACATTAGAATCACTTGGAACTAATCAAAATCGATGAATGGTTGTTGTTGTTGATCAAAATCACAAGGAATGGGAGGGGAAGAGGGTTCGGCCGCAAATGGGGTGTGGGAGGGGGATTAGGGTTAATTTTTGGTAACTTTTAGTTCTGTGGTAAATACAAAATAACCCTCTTTGTTTAAATTTGTTTAAATTTTATAAAACTAATATTTCTAAATACTTTTTAATTACTTCTAACTACGAACTCATATATTATTATTCAACAATAATAATCATCAATTTTTAGCTAGCAACAAAACACATGAATCCAATATAACACGTTGACACATTACAAGGTAAAATCCACAAATAATATTTAAAATTTCATAAATCACATAACCACAAATTAACAATCAACATTATTAATTAAATTATTATCTAATAATCATTGTTAATCATTAATAGGTCACCAACGTTCAACGACAACTAGTGTGTGCTCACGAAACGTGTATGCAAGACCTAACGGAACTAACGGAGTTTGGTAACGGAAAATTACCGGATGTCACATTATCCCCATGTTGAAAGAAAATTCATCCCGGAATTTAATCAATACCTTCGCCGGCTGTCATCGTCATTTTGAACAGATGAGGATACTTAAGTTTCATCTGATCCTCAAGTTCTCACGTGAATTCTGGTCAACGTCTCGAGTTCCAGCGAACCTTGACAATAGGGATCTTACTTTGCTTAAGAGTTTTAACTTCATGATCCATTACCTCAACCGGTTCTTCAACAAAGCATAATTGCTAATCTACTTGCACTTCCTCGAGTGGTACAACCAACGTCTCGTCAGATAAACACTTCTTTAGATTAGAGACATGAAATACATTGTGAACTCCACTCAACGAATCCGGAAAGTCTAATCGATATGCCACTGGACATATTCTTTCTAGAATCTCAAATGGCCCAACGTATCTCGGATTAAGCTTGCCTCTTTTACCGAATCGAATCACACATTTCCATGGTGAGACTTTCAGTAAAACTTTATCGCCGACCTGAAACTCCAAGGGTTACCGTCGCTTGTTTGCATAGCTCTTTTGTCGGTCTCGTGCTGCAGCCATACGGTTCCTTATCTGCACGATCTTTTCGGTAGTCTCGTGCACCAATTCGGGGCCAGTTAGCTGACTATCACCAACTTCCGCCCCGCAAACTGGTGATATACACTTTTGCCCATCCAACGCCTCAAATGGTGTTGCCTTAATGCTTGTGTGATAACTATTGTTGTAAGAAAATTCCACCAACGGTAGGTGAACTTCCCAGTTATTCCCGAAATCAATCACACAAACGCGCAACATGTTCTCCAATGTTTGAATAGTACGTTCCCTTTGCCTATCCGTCTGCGGATGATAAGCAGTGCTCATCCAGATGCGTACCCAAAGATTTCTGTAACGACTGCCAGAAATGTGATGTAAAACGAGCATCACGGTCAGAAATAATCGAGATCGGTACACCATGTCTCGAAACTACCTCCTTAAGATAAATTCGAGTTAACTTATCCATTTTATCAGTTTCCTTGATTTCCAAGAAGTGAGCAGACTTAGTCAATCGATCTACGATCACCCATATCGTGTCACAACCAGTAGGGGTCCGGGGTAATTTAGTAATGAAATCCATAGAAATCTGTTCCCACTTCCACAAAGGAATCTCAGGTTATTGTAGTAACCCAGTTGGCTTTTGATATTCAACTTTAACCTTAGAACAGGTTAAGCATTTGCTCACATACGTCGCTACGTCTGCCTTCATATTAGGCCACCAATAGTGCACCTTTAGGTCATGATACATCTTGTCTGAACCAGGATGTACAGAGTTCTTAGACTTGTGTGCCTCACTCATAACCAAGTCCCTTAGGTTTCCATGCAAGGGCAACCAAAGTCTGTCCATGAAGTAACGAATTCCATCAGCTTTCACTTCAAACTTTTTTTCCATCTCACGTAAAGATTCAGATCCAATGTTTTTCTCTTTAAAATCTTTTGTCTGAGCTTCCTTGGTTTGTTCAGGCAATTGAGTGCTAATGGTAAATTGCAAAGCTCGCACTCGTCGGGGCTTAACAGTTTTCTTTCTACTCAACGCGTCAGCGACTACATGCGCCTTTCCCGGGTGATATTTGATAGCGCAATCATAATCGTTCAACAATTCCACCTAGCTTCGTTGCCTCATGTTCAGCTCCTTCTGATCAAATATATGTTGAAGACTCTTGTGATCGGGGTAAATTGTGCATTTGGTACCGTACAAGTAATGTCTTCAGATCTTCAAAGCAAAAATTACTGCACCGAGTTCCAAGTCATGGTTGGTGTAGTTCTTCTCGTGCACCTTCAGTTGTCTCAAAGCATAGGCTATCACCTTGTCATGTTACATCAAGATACAACCAAGCCCTTGGATAGAAGCATCACAGCAGACTACAAAGTCATCACTTCCTCTGGTAATGCCAATATCGGTGCCCTACAAAGTTTCTGTTTCAAAAACTAGAAAGTTGTTTCTTGACTCTCACCCCATTTATACGTTGTTCCCTTATGTGTCAAAGCAGTGAGAGGTTGAGCGATCTTTGAGAATCCCTCAATGAAGCGCCGATAGTACCCAGCCAATCCAAGGAATTGTCGTATCTCACTAGGCGTTTTAGGAACTGACCAATTTTTTATTGCCTCAATTTTTGCAGGATCCATATGTATTCCTTTTTCGTTAACAATGTGACCCAGAAATTGCACTTCATGAATCCAGAAATCACACTTGGAAAACTTGGCATACAGTTGTTCCTTTATAAGTAATTCCAAGATTAAACATAGGTGCTCCTCATGTTCCTCTTTGGTGTTAGTATAGATCAATATGTCATCGATAAACACGATAACAAACTGATTGGGATAGGGTATGCACACACGATTCATGAGATCCATGAATATTGCTGGTGTATTTAACAACCCAAATGGCATGACCAAGAACTCATAATGACCATAACGTGTACGAAATACGATCTTTGAGATGTCTTCCTCTCAAACCCTTAGTTGATGATAACCAGACCTCAAATAAATCTTAGAGTAATAGCTTGATCCTTGAAGTTGATCAAACAAATCATCTATACGAGGCAAAGGGTATCGATTCTTAAATGTAACTTTGTTTAATATCTGTAATCGATACACATTTGAAATGTGCCATCCTTCTTCTTAACAAAGAGCATAGGTGCTCCCCATGGTGATGAGCTTGGTCGAATAAACCCTTTACCAACAGGTCTTGAAGTTGAGAAGATAGTTCCTGCAGTTTGTTCGGGGCTAACCGGTAAGGTGCTATCGCAATCGGAACTGCTCCGGGAGTTAAATCAATTTGAAACTCAACCTGACAATGAGGTGGTAATCCTGGCAGACCCTCTGGAAACACCTCAGGAAAGTCATGAACTATCAGAATATTCTCTATCTTCTTTTTGTCATATTGCTTGTCAGTTACAAGAGCTAATATGGCTAAACGACCCTTGCGTAGCCACTTCTGTGCTTTTATAAAGGATATGATGCCTATCATAGCACCACCTTTCTCACCTTTAACCGAGAGAATTTCCCTGTCCAGGAGAGGAATGCGGATAACCTTCTCGTGGCAAATGACTTCCACCTGCTTCTCGGACAGCCAATCCATGCCCACGACAACATCAAAACTTCCAGGTGTCACAGGCATGAGGTTGATATCAAAGGTATGACCAGCAAGGTCTATCTTACAACCCTTAAGGATGTGTGTAATGTAGATTTACTTACCATCTACTAACTTTACGGTATATTTAGATTCCAACGCAGAAGGTATATCACTTAAGAGACTACTAAACTTAGAGAGATAAAACTTCTATCAGCTCTAGTGTCAAACAATACAGTAGCAAAATGACCATTAATAGGAAAATTTACCAGTAACAGTAGTAGGGTCGTTTAGAGCCTCACCTGAACCCATGACAAAGGCTCTCCCTTTAGCTCCTCCATTGTTGCCACCATTATTGTCACCATTTCTGTTGTTGTTGTTTCCACCGTTGCCAGCACCATTCTTGTTTTTCTTCAACTGAGGATAATTCCTCTTATAGTATCCTTCCTTTCCACATTCAAAGAAATCTTTTGGTGTTTCTTAGGGTTACTGAGGCTTCTTCATCAACTCACCATGGCAATCCTTTTTCGCGTGTCCAGCCTTCCCACAACGCTGACATCAAAAATTGTCACACCTGCCAGTGTGGTGGTAGTTGCATCGGTTACATTTTGGATACCTCCCCACGTATCCTCCTTAACCTGGTGCTGATGAAGATCCCTGACTGAAAGTCCGATTATTATCAAATTTATTCTGCTGTAGTTGCTGAGGCTGACTGTTTGATGATGAACCTTTATTGCTAGTGTTTTCCCACTTGTGTTTGTTATCGGGTACACTAGCCGCCGCGCCTCGTTTGGGTAGCTTCCCCTGTTCCACTGTCTGGTCAGTCAACCTGTGGGCTAACCAAATAGCCTGTTGTATGGTGACAGGATTAGAGGCTGTCACCATACTCTGAATCTCAGGAACCAACCCACGTAAGTACAACTCAATCCTCTTGTGCATCTCGTTCACCATTCCCGGGCACAAGGTTGCCAACTCGTGAGACCTTGTGGTATAGGCCTCGATCTCCAAACCTTGCATCTTCAGCTGCCAGAGTTCAACTTCTAGCTTTTGCACCTCATCACGAGGCCAGTCATCATCGTCTTGAATTCTTCCTAAGGTAGGTCATTAGCCATCGCCTGACCCAGCATTTGCACCTGGGCATTCCACCAGGAGAGTGTTGCGCCTTCGAGGGTTCCAGTTGCGTACTTCACTTGATCAGCTGGCGAGCAGTTGCATTTAGAAAAGACTGATTCAGTATTCTCAAACTACCGGACCAATCCCACAGCCCCTTCGACTCCACTATAGGTATGGGGCTTGCAATCCATAAAGGATTTGTAAGTACAGGGTGCGGGTCATGTGCCAACCAACCAAAACATTAGTTAAACAGCTTAAACAAGCACTAAAGTATTTGTCAAGCCACTTGTATTATTTACCTACTGGCTGTGCGGCTTGTACAGCAGCTACTGCCGCCTGCACATGCTCATTAATCAAGGCAGCCAGTTCAACGGGGGTCATATTCACTGCACCCGTGCCACGCCCGCGTCCTGGGCCACGTCCTGCGCCATGTCCTCTGCCTTCACCTTCCATTTTCACTTTATATTCACAAACACAATAATGAGCAACATCTAACATATTTATCTCATTGAAGCATTGTAAATAGTAATAAAATAATGAAGTTCATCAACCACAACATTTATAACAAAAATAATAACCAAAGATAAATAGATTGTAAGTAATTTACAAAATATTCAATCGATGTCAAAATTTTCAGTTTCTCAGTTGGGTGGGAAACAACCCTTCCCACACAGGTTTAAAAAAAAAATGCTACATAGTCCAAGTCAGATGAATGGGAAGATCAGTCTAATACATCAGATCCATCACTATCTTCCTCCATTTCTGTAGGTTCCTCTTCTTCTGGGGCTTTCTCTGGCTTTTCCTCGGGTTCTTCCTTTGGTCCTGCGGCAATATGCATTACGGCGAACTGAGCTTCCAGGTCACCAAGTCTTACCCTATAGTCGTGGATAATGTTATCCCTAGCATCCGAGCGATGGATCCCCTGAGCCATTTGATCAGCTAAGGAGCACTGATAGTCATAGCACCCCGATTGCAGTTCCTTCACTTCTGCCACCATCATCTTAATCTCGCGTAGCTCATGACGTAGAGCGCCGACCACCTCGTTCAGCTCATTAGTGCATCATTTCTCTATGTCTAGAGCAGAAACTAGAGCCGCAATCACCAGCTTGCTAGAATGAGGTATTAAAGGGAGGGTAGGTGCAGGTAACTCAAGATTAGACCTAGTCCTCGATCTAGTAGGCGGGGGCTTAGGAACACGCTCCCTATAAAGCATACGGTCTACATAGGTAGGATAGTAACTCCAATCCTGTGGAGGATCCCATTTAGGCAGTGCAAATGGTTGATCCCAGTCTATCTCCTCAGGAGGATAGAGAAGTCGGGGCTGCTCAGGTCCTCTATCAGGTACAGGAGGAAGAGGAGGTGATTCAGAACATGCAGGCCTCTTCACTAGATCCCGTGAAGATGATACCATGCTGCAGGGTACGTGATGTGTATGCCAATGAGTATAGAGTAAGGGATAAGTAACGAGTAACTAACAAACTGTGCGGTATAGACTAGTGTGTATGTAACTTAGTTTCCTATAACCAATGGCTCTGATACCAATCTATCACACCCTCAAAATCCACGTGCGTAGTTTTACCGCGAGGCGAGTGGACAAACCAGGATCTCAGTCATTAGTTACTCAGAACGACACTATAAGCAACATTTAAAATAATTCAGAGTTTGAAACTTTAAAACAATTGCAAAAGCGATTTGTAACCAATTCAAACACAAATGACTAAATGTAAACTGCGCAAAACACGCTCCCAAACCAGAGTAAGTAAGTATGCAAAAAGACAAAAATAGATGAATGTTCGTTCAAAGTATGCATGACTAGTGCGAGCTCCTATGGCAGCTGGTAGTGACGACCTGAGAAAAGCATACTAAAATGTAAACACGACGGTTGGTGAGTTCACGAGTTTGTAATCATCATAAGCAGTAGCGTTAGAAAAATATAAATAAGTACATTGAAATAGATAGCTAGTCTAATTTCCTTAATAATAAACAATAGTGATTTCATGATCGAAGCTGACTATGTTTGTCTATTTGCCTCCCGCCACGACGTACCAAGTCGTGACGCTGTTAGTCGTTTAGAAAAATATTGCACCCGCTTGACCTCCAGTCGTACGGGTGGGGCTTGTCAGACCCAGAGTACTACTTAAGATTTCTCACTAGATTCTTTAATTAATGACCCAAAAGTGTAAGGGCTTTCAATGGTATATCACACTCTGTCTTACTAAACACATGTTATAATAGTAAAGCGTTTTAAAATAGAGTATGCTTTCTCCCCCAAAAAGAAAGTAGATAAAAGTGGGGCATTAAACTCACTTGATGCGCAAACGAACGATAACAAAAGCTAATGATGAGTGGATAGAAAACCCTTCAAAGGTTACCTAGAACACGCAAGTACATAAGTGCGTGTACACAGAAAGCTTAACAACCCTATGTGCTCAATAAACACGTTGACCCGAGGTTTTGGAAAACAAGACTCATTTGACCTAGTTGACCCGTTTGACCCGTTGGTGACATGTCAAGTTAGATTCTTGTTTGACCAAGTATAGAAATTCATAAATCATCATACCATCACAGACTACTATGCAAGTTATTCTCATAAGCCATATTGCAACACTTGAGTCTTATCATGCTTTTCATGCTAACTTAGGTTATCATACAACGCACGCAAACCAATTCATCATACAAACAGGTTCATAATTAGATTCCTCTACAATACACATTGGGTTTAGTCACTCACAACGTGCCATGCGAAGCCACTCATGGCTACACACCCTAAACCCTGCCAATCCTACAAAGTAGGGGCCTCAAATTCGCACGCGTGTATGATACCCATCATCACCTACTCAAATTCAATTCATACCAGCCAGTAACATAATGATATTCAATTACTATATTGCATCACAATTCATAAACTAGTATATACTACCATACTTGCATATTTTTCAAGAACACCTATATCTTCCCATAGATTCAACAACTAACCATATGACCCAATTAACATAATCTAACACATTATACATCATACATGATCACTCTAGCATGCTCCCAACATCCTAATCATGATCAAATCACAAAATCACATGTTTCAGATAAATAAAGTTTCCCCTTTGGAAAAGTGACATCCAAAATCTATGCATTCATCAATTTCAATCCCAAATTCATCAATAACATCCCAAATCTAGTTCATTGCAATCATAACAACCCATCTAACATACACCAATCATCAAAACATGAATTCCTATGAAGAAAAATTTCTACTTTAGGCAATGTATGAACTATATGATCAAACCATGGAATTCTTGCATAATCATCATAACCCAACATTCATACAACATAATTATCAACATATCATCATCAAACAATCATTAATTTCATGTTTAATCATGTTAATCGAATTAGAGTTCTTCATAAATTAAAGACTATGAAAAATTAATCAAAATCTAACCTTTAATCACGTAGAAATCAAGAATTGGCACTTGCTACACGTTAGAATTACTTGAAACTAATCAAAATCGATGAATGGTTGTTGTTGTTGATCAAAATCGCAAGGAATGGGAGGGGAAGAGGATTCGGCCGCAAATGGGGTGTGGGAGGGGGGATTAGGGTTAATTTTTGGTAACTTTTAGTTTTGTGGTAAATACAAAATAACCCTCTTTGTTTAAGTTTTATAAACTAATCTTTCTAAACACTTTTAGTTACTTCTAACTACAAACTCATATATTATTAATCAACAATAATAATCATCAATTTTTAGCTAGCAACAAAATTAACCACAAATTGACACGTTACAAGGCAAAATCCACAAATAATATTTAAAATTTCATAAATCACATAACCACAAATTGACAATCAACATTATTAATTAAATTATTATCTAATAACCATTGTTAACCATTGTTAATCATTATTAGGTCACAAACGTTCAACGACAACTAGTGTGTGCTCACTACACGTGTATGCAAGACCTAACGAAACTAACGGAGTTTGGTAACGAAAAATTACCGGATGTCACAGCGGACGAATGCGAAACGCTTGCTCAAAGCACATGGTAGTAATTGCGTTAAAATAGTATTAGGTGTACCATTTTAATTGAATAATATTATTCAAATAATACACTACAATCAAATAAAAACTCAAGTAAATATAATAAAATTGTCTTAAAATTTGACCAAGTCCAAGCCCTAAATATGCTTATAGAAGTCTAGTATTCATCATTCCTGAAATCATGTGAACAACTAACGAGCCAGCTAACGAATTAACCGGTGAGTAAACATAGGTTTGCATACATATATAGATTGATTAAAATAATTGAAAAATAATTTAATTCACATAACAATATCAAAACTTATAAGTGCAATAGTGTAACATAAAAGATAAACTAGACACAATCAAACCAAATGATTGAATTGACTCAGTCAGCAGACGAAGCCTTATAATTGATTGAATTGACTCGGTTAGCAGACGAAGTCTTGTGATTGATTGATTGACTCCGGTTCCAATCACCACTCGAGTATGTATATTAAATGGGTTTGTCAAACCAATAGATCTATCATCTCCCCATTGAATAACCATATGGGGTGGATTTATTAAACAAATAGATATATCATTGTTATCGTGATTGTATGAATAAATGACTGTGTTATTATCTAATTTATCTAACTATGCACACACATGCAAGTAATAACATAGCATATTTTGAATTGAAGTTTAAAGTAAAAATAACAATGAAAAACAATGAATGACAATTAATAACAATGTTTCAGAGGGTGCCATTTGAGTTTTTAAATCGGATTTCGAGTTCCTCGGGTTTTTAGATGTAGAAAATCAACCCGGAGACCAAACCAGATAAACTATATTTGATCGGTATTTGGTTATTGGTTTTCGGGTTTATTTGGGTCGGGTTGGTCCATTTGTAAATTTAAAAATCAAAGACAACATACTTGAAAGTATTCTGTTTTTGGTAATCGAATTTGACATCTCTTCACAAGCATATTTAGTAGTCATAGTTGAAAAAAAAATAAAACAAACATCATAACTATTATTGCTCGAACAAAGGTAAATCAATAACACGTTACTAGGCCAATAAAACATGCGACCTTTTATATTATTAAGTTCGGACGTACAAAGAGTAACAAATATATATTTAAGCAAATATATGAGAATGCTCGAGTATGGAATCATTATACCTTGTTTGTAATCAGTTTAAATGGTTTAGTATGGAAGATGGACTAATGAAATAATAGAGTTAAAAATTTGTGTCGTCGATTGAAAATAGAGTGAAGCAACGATTATTTGAGTTCATAAAAAATCAAAAACAGATGGCGTCGATTGAGATTCTAGAATATGGATTATGGATTATTGATTATGACGCTATGGTATTTGGGTTATTTGGGTCAACCCAAATTGCTAAAACACAACCCAAAGATTGACTTAAATAATAATTTTGGGTTCAGGTTTGATTGTAATCGGGTTCGAATTTTTTGGTTTATGCCTTAATCGGGTTCGGGTAGAGTTTAATCAGGTTCATCGGGTTAGGTATTCGGGTTCGGGTAAAAATGACACCCATAGTTTCAATATAAATCACATGATTTTCTCAAAATGTAAAACTTGAAAATGGGCCGTGAATACTTACCTTGATAATTATAAATGTTTTAGAAATGATAGAATGCTAGACTTGACACCAAAAATATCTTACGATTCAATATAAGGTTTGGTATTTTTTGTTAGAATAATAATGATTGAATCACTAGGTATGAATTAAGGTATCAATTGGGATTTGGGGTTTTAATAAATTTTTAAGAACAATGTAATTAATTTAAATAACTTGATTAAATAAAAATAAAATAAATTGATTAAATGATTAAGATTGAAAATGATAATGAATCATTAGTAAAATTGGATAAATAAATATTTCTCAAATATTTTATCTATAATAATTGATTAAATAAACATTGAGTATTAAAGTGTGAAAAATAAATAAATAATGTAATAATTAATTATCTAAAACTTGATCAAAATAATTAATTGATTAATTAATTATTTAAAGGATTTGCATAAACATAGATTTAAAATGATTTGGAGTCCTAAGTTTGATTTATAATAATTTTTATAGAATCTAAAACTAACAAATGAATTAATAAAGTTTTTATAACATTTATATTCGTTAAAAGATAATAAAATATAAAATCATAATTTTTATAATTTTCAAAATTTAATAAATAATTTTCAAAATAGATTTAGTTAATAAATAATTTTTATCTTAATTTAATAATATATTAATATTTTTCTGAAATTTAAATTACATAAAAACAGATTTAAAAAAAAAACATGGAAGAGGCCTTGTTCAAACCGGGACCTCATCTGTGTGAGAGCAGAGTGTTATCGGGTGGGCCAAACCCCAAATCTTGTTTTAAACTCAAAAGAAATTAATAAGAAATATTTTTGAAATAATCCCCAAATAGACATGAACCCTAGCTTGTAATCAATCCAATTGAACACCAATTCATAATTGTTGATGGAATCAATCTTAGGGCTTTTGATCCTTAAGTGAAACCTATTTTGTGTGTCTGGAATTACCTTATTAATGATCAAATTATCGCCGAAGAAGAATAGTGTAATCGTGATTGAAGGGAGCTTCAATTCGAAATGAGAATGTCGATTATAATCAAATCATTCACATGTGAAGCTTTTGAGAGTGTTATGAACAAAAGCCCCTTATCTAGTTCGATTAAGATTGCTTGAAAAGAAGATTTCGATTTGGTTGCAGGTTAGGATGAAGACGGTGATCGAATGTTGTGGTGGTTGTGTTACAGATGGAATTGAGCTTATATAAAGTTCAAAGTAGTCGTATAGATGGTTTCCCCTGAATTATATAAGCACGATTTGGTCTGAATCGAGTCAATTGGTTTCAATTTGATCCCAGGAGTTTCAAATGAGATTTGATCCCATGTGTTGAATTCGAATTGATGAATATTATGTCTGAAAACAATTAAGTTCGTCAATATTGAAAAAGTTCGGATTTGTTGATTGTATTTTGGTTTCGCTTTGATGATGATGAAATAGACCAATATTTGAATCATGGCTGCGACGATTTACATAGGTTTTAATTGGGTTAAAACAGTTGGGTTTCGGGGATTTTAGCTTGCAGGAGCTTGCCGGAACATAAGTCGGGCGGGATGGGTGGTTGGGGTAAAATGGTTTTAAGGTATTTACAAGTTTAGTCCCTAGAGTTTTAAAGGGTTTCTATTTTATGTAAAAAGTGTTTTAATTAACCGTCAAAAATTGCAAGTCAACCCCTTTACTAATAAAACCCTAAATTTAAAAATAAATCAAATATTTTTAAACTTTTAAATTTCTTAAATTTTGTAAATATTTATAATGTGATTATTTGTTTTAATTAAAAACTAGAATATCATAGTTATTAATAACACCTTACAAATTTATAAAATGTAATTTATAAATTACAAAATTAGATTATATTAAATAAATAATACATTTATTGCTTTTGAATCATCCAAATAAATAATTAAATTTAATAATGATTTTTTTCCATTGTATGAAAATCTGAATTGGGTTCATGTTTGGATTTATATTACTAAATGGGTAAGATGTTACAATGCATATGTTTGATTTCTTAATTTCTTAAAGAATTTGAGGATCGTGACCGGGTGTGACGGAATTTGTCACACCATTGGTGGTGGTGACGATTACGACTACAGTGGGGTTGTGATAGCGATCTAGTGACAAATTCTAGTTCTTTGCTTTAGTTCCTTTACATTAGGGAATTATCGTATTTTTTATCTAAAAAGTTGACAAGAATTTATTCAATTTTAGTTCCGTTAATCCTCAAAACAGATTATTATCTGAAATTAGATTTCAATACCTATTAACCTAGCGAATCAAACAAGTTTACAATCAGATTTAGTGTACAAAGAACACGCATTACAACAAAAACTACACATTACATACAAAATGCCTCTCAAATTTAACAAATGAAACTAAGCTCATATATGATTAGGGAATTTGTTTTCTAGGGGAATGAGTGGTTACCACTCTTCTTATTTTACGTGTTACATTAAAGCTAAATCATTACTGTTTCTATTTTCTGCATTTTCGTCGAAACACTACTTCGTTTTCTTCATTTTCCTTAAGAAAAAGGAAAAACAAAATTAATTGTTTCCTATCAATCAGATGTGGTAGCAAATGCCATATTTTTATGCGGGTCTTAGAAAAAAGAATTAGATTATTTCAGGAAGTATATTCAACCAACTTCAATTCTTTTACTTATTAACATATTAGAAGATTTAACAAAGCCCCTATCACTTAGTTTTCAACTTTTCAAAAATATATTAGCCGATGTATTAGTAGTTGTTGTTCTTGTTTCTTGAGTACCTTCAATGGTTTCTATCCCCGTCATGTTTTTTGAATTATTTACAAGTGGTATTCAAGCTCTTATTTTTATAACTTTAGTCATGACGTATATAGGTGAATCCATGAGGGGCAGAGGGCCACCATTGATTCTAAATTAAATAGCCTTTTTTTCAAAATTCAACCATTCAAATCTGGATTGCGGTTTTTTTCGAACGGAAAGCAAACCACTTTTCCCATTTTCTTATTAGCTTAAAAATATTAAAAAATATCAATTGTTTCATATCAATGACAAGTCCTATGATGAGGGAGTGACCGGTGATCAAAATTTAACCCTCGGAATCAGAAGGATGGTATTAGAGATGGACCCAAAAACACCGGAGGGTTGGAACCGGCTTTAGTTTTATAGATTTTTTAAGAACCCGACCCGACCTGACCCGAACCCGGGTCCAACCAGGTTTTTACCGTTTTTTTTTTCCAAAAAATTAGCCGTTTTTAACGGCTATATAGCGGTTACCTTCGATTTGTGATTGTTTTTTTGGTCATTTTTTCCCTACAAGTTAGTATAAATAGGTGTGGGTTGATATGGTTGAGTACCTAAGTCCCAAACGCAAAAAATACTCTCGTTTACTCTCGTTTTACATTTTCACTCTCTCGTTTTACACTTTCACTCTCTTCAATCTTAATATGGCTCACTCATAATCTTCCGTTGGTCAAGATTCGTACAAGGCTCCAACCGTCGTTCGTGTTCTTGCACACAATCGTAAAATGGATGTTTGGTGCAATTGGGATATGGTTGAGTTGAGTGACGGGTCTGTAAAAGCTCGTTGCAATTTTTGTGGAGCTTTGCTTGCTAAAGATTCTAACACGACTTTAAGCAAACACATTAGCAAGAAGTTTTGTAAGTCTTTGAAAAGTAATCCGGATTCACAACAAACACAATTGGGTGGAGACGGTGGAATATTTAATTACGATGTTAATACGGTTCGAGATCAAATGGCGAAGTTCGTGATTCAAGAAGCTTTGCCTTTTGTCACTTCGACAATCCTCGGTTGACCGACTTAATTCGAGAGACACTTCAACCTCGTTACACCCACGTAAGTCGTACTACATTTAGACGTTATTGTTTAAAATTATGAAAACAAGAAAAAAATGATTTAATTGTATTATTTAAAAATTTAAATACCGGTGTAAACTTAACTAGTGACGTTTGGTCGGCTCCACACGGTTTACCCGAATCGTACATTTGCGTCACCGCTCATTGGGTAGATCTCAATTCATGGCAAATGATGAAACGTACGATTACATTCGATCTTTTTCCGTATCCACACACTGGAGAATTTTTGTTTTACTTTTTAGATAATTTAATAAGTACTTTTAAGTTACAAAATAAACTTTTTTCAATTGCATTTGATAACGCCTCCAACAACACAACCGCGGTTGAAAAATTAAAATTAAAATATCTTCCAATTGCAAACGGTGATTTTTTCCATACTCGTTGTGTTGCACATATTATTAATTTAGTAATGCAAGACGGGCTATTTGTGGAATTTGTTGATAACTTTATTAAAGCTTTTCGATTTATGTTACATGATGTGTTTAAAAAAAGTAGAAAAAGATATCAAGATTATAAACAACTTTGTAAGGATACGGAATCTATATTTTAGGTCCTAATTGGGATGTCCCTACTCGGTGAAATTCGAATTGTTACATGTTTGATTGTGCTTTAAAACAAAAGGGCACTTTGAAAGCTTTTCATAATAGTCTTTCGGATAATGGTGAAGCATACCCATTTCCGGATGCGGGTTGGAAGAATGTTCAACGTCTATCCGAGTTTCATGAGGTGTTTAAAAACTCAACAACAAAATTATCTGGAGTTTATTATCCCACTAGTTATTCGGTGCTTCAAGAATTATATTGCATGGCTTTGAATTTTAAAAAATTTCAAAATAAAAATCATATGTTTAGTCAAATGATAGAACCAATGAAAGAAAAGTTTAAAAAATATTTTAAGGAGTTACCACCCGTTTTACTTGTGCCGCCACTTTAAATCCGTTTCTAAATATTACGGGGGTTGAATGTTTGATAGACGAGATAAATGACAATTTGGATATGCATGACGAAAACCCTAATTTTTCAAATGAGGCAAAAGTGAATTTTAATGCAAGTTTGAAAACAATTTATAATTTTTATTTAAATAGATATGGGCCTAATGTAAACATAACCATGCCTACCCAATCAACCTCAAGTGCTAGTACCTCGGTTAAAGGCCCGGTTTTAACTATGCTGAATGTTGTTCCGGATGTGACGGTTAAACGACAAAGGGGTAACGCCCCAATAAGTGAGCTCGGTAGATATAGTGGAACGGATTTTATTTCCACTATGACTACCGAAGATTATCGTGCATTCGATATTTTGGCTTGGTGGAAAGGAAAAGAATCTCAATTTTCGATTCTTTCTGCTATGGCCCGTGATTACTAAGCGTCCAAGCTTCTACGGTAGCTTCGGAATCTGCTTTTTCTCTTAGTGGCAGGGTAATATCATTACGGAGAACAAGAATAACTCCGGAAGCCGTGGAGATGTGCATTTGTTTAAAGGATCACTTAGACGCAATGGATTGTATACAAGACCAAACAAGCCTCGAAGACGAAACTACACTCGAAGCTAAAGTACACGATGAAAAGGTAGAATAAGGAGTATCTTCTAGCATATCCGAAGAAGAATTAGCATTTGATCAAGTATCTCGTAGAAAATAAAATTAGACGATAACTTGAATAAAAGTTTTATGTTATTTTTTATTGATTCATTTATATGTTTTTAAGTTGTTTTAATATTGTTATAGAAATACATGATGATTAATCTGATGTTTTTTTTTATTATTGAAGTATCATTCAAACATACTTTATCGAAATTTATACGAAGGTATGGAAATATAGAATCATACATATTCAGTCTACATAATCATAACCATAATCATATTCATTGCTAGAATCATACATGATGATTAATAATAAAAACAATAACAAATAATAATGATTTATGTTAATCAGCAAGTTTTATTAAAACGTAAATGATAAAAACTACCAAGTGTTGAATATATATAAGTGTAAAAAGTCTTAGGCGCATGACAACTGTGAAGGCACATGAGGCTTAGACGCATTGCACATGAGGCTTAGACGCATTGCACACTTAGCTGCATGACAACTGTGAAGGCACATGAGGCCTAGGCGCATGAGCACTATTCAAGAGCTTAGGCACTGTTTAGGCGCTTGGGCACTGTTCAGGCACATGAGGTTCAGATGCATGAGCACTTTTCAGACGCATGGCTAGACATGCGCCTACACTTGGAATATTTTCAACATCACCACACGCCTACAATAAATCTTCAGATGCATGAGCAGGTTTTAACAACCAAATTAAATAGTTTTCGACCTAACTATATAAAAAATTAATTCTTACTTGAAATCACATATTCATATACCGATACAAAGGCCTAACAGGCAATAAAGTCTTTAACTCAGGGTTCGATCTAACTATGCATAAAGTTTGCATAAAATGTATACATAAGTTAATTTGAAAGTAAAAAAAAGTAACATTCAATAAATCATCAACATGATTATAAATAATAATGATTTATATTAATAAAAAAACATAGATTGTACCATCTTATTGACCCGACCCGACCCTACCCTAACCGGGTATATCGGGTAGGGTTTGGGTGAATGTAAACCCGACCCGGGTTCGTACCCGGGTTCACCAATACCCGGGTACGAAAAAACCCAGTTGGGCCCAACCCGGTTTGTACCCGAGCCCCAGGTATGGCCCAAAACCCGAAACGTGCACCTCTAGATGGTATTCTCTGATTAGGAAGCCGCTTTTTCGATCTTGTCGTTGCCCCGCTCCGTCTCCTCTAAAAGAGAATTTGTATTTCCATTTTTAGTTGGAATGATTATATACTTCAATTGGCATGAACAATGAAATTTTATGATTGGTTGGTTGTTATGTTATTTGACTAACACTTATCACCTTCTCTTTCTAGCGCTTACTCCCTTCCGTGGTCACTTTAAATATGTTGTTTCAATTATGTGCAAAATCATCATACTTATCCATTGCGAACTACCACTCCTTTTGAGCATGACCTTCTCCGTCCGTCCTTCAATGTCGTGACTTGTTTGTCGTTACATATAGCTAGAAAGGAACATAAATAGAGTTGCATCATACCTGACCAAACAAGAAAACCTATCACCAATCGCTCAAACATAACCACACGCACCCGCCTTTTGACCTCTGCTTACCATCACAACGAGCGACTGGTGAGTGCTCTTTAGAAAAACCATTTAATCAGCTTTTTAGCATCAATCAACGGTGCCGAAGGTCGATAATTGTAGTCTTTTCCATTGTGGTGCTCTAACCCATCAATTTCTTTTCCATTGTTGTTGATCGTTGATGAAATCCTTGGGGTATTTTGATAAGATTGGCATGAAGATGAGGTGTTTAATGTGAAGTGTGTGATAGTAAAAGCTTGCAATTTTATTGATTATTATTGAATGGGGATAACACATGGATACAAGAGTTAAATTATTTTGATAATCTAAATCCTTTTTTTAATTATGTTAAAATAATGATTTAACTTAGGGTTTGTTATGAATACACATAGATAGATATCTAGATACGCAGAATACAGCCCGTAAGGACCTTCACTAGCTGTATGTGTCGACGAATTCTTCATCATGTCCCTTCAGTCATTCAATGTAGTCTCGAGTCGTTAAAGTATTTAAGGCCAAAAGACATATGGCCCGTAAAGGCCTTAACGACTCGTCTCTATTCCTCTTACTTTGTTGTGTTATTCAAATTATACAAATTAAATTTTTATTTAATTTTTTTATAACACGATGTAAGATTATTTGATTGACATGTAATTTTGTATTTCTTAAATTATATGATACGATGTAATATATCTCGATATATGTGCCAATCATACGACATTATATAATATCCCTTGATATGTGTGCCAATCATACGACATGACGTAATATTCCATAAGAAAATGTTATATAAAGCGTTATATGTTAATTTATTTTATCAATCAATTCTAGATTCATTTCTGCAGGACCGATTATGGTTTTGCAACAGTTTCACAAGGTGGTGAGTATAACATTTAACAGATCAAATAAGAAACCAAACATATAAAACAAAGAATAAAAAGATTGGTTTTCAAGGATGATATATATTATTCTCAAGTGTTTTACAATTGTTACAAGTCTTAGTCCTAAGGACTGGTTACATGAGACACTTTATACTATATCCTACAACAGGCCATACTTTCAAGGCCAGCTGGAACACTAATCTAGACAACAAGATCAATGTAAAGTCAAAAAACATATTACATTTTGACATGTGACTATGGCATGCTATAGCTCACATCCTAATATATTACAAAAATGATAAATATACAAGAGTGAAAAGTTACAGACTCAATGACCATAATGTACAATTAAAAAACTATGGAGATAATCACCAACTTGTATAAGACAGAGAAAGCATGTCTTATCTATCTTCGGAAGAAATCAGTCTTCAGGCTTCGGAAGACTTCGTCTTGAAGCTTTGGAAGACTTCACTTTTGGCTTTAGAAGAATTTAGTCTTTGGCTTTGGAAGATTTGACCTTAGTGAAATTCTTTGTGCATTGTCAAATCTTCCAAAGTAACTTCCTCATACTTCAGAATGCATGCCGAGAGATCTTTGGTTAGCATCAGCCTCTAAGATAACTCTTATAAACTCCCCCTAGGCTGATGCTACCAAAACTTGAGGATGACTATGAGTCTTGATCTGATCTTCACTTGTTCACAACCATTATTAGAACTAGAGCCATTCCTATCTTCATCAGTTGGTCTAGGTTCTTTAGGCTCTCAAAGTACCTCCTTATGTCTAAGAGATCACGCTATGGAAGATCAAACATATTTTGCTAGAAGTATATGTATTGACCTACTTGATCTCTTATGACATACCATATGTCTTGGTTTGGAGAGTAAGCCCAGGACAGTATGGGTCTCTTAGTAGTAAGAGGCTCTACTAGTAGTAGAGTTGGTTGACCAGCCTCTTCTTGTTCACCCTCAGGATGTTCTGACTCATCTTGAGGTGCAGAGGTGGATGCCTTGGACTTCTTCTTTTTCTTCTTTTAGTCCCTTCTGATGGCCATCCTCTTCCTCTTTCTGTACTTCAATTGAGAAGGTTTGTCTTGATCACCAGGTCTTCCTTCTTTATCCTTTTCAGTTGGGTCCTTCCCTTTCATATGTTTAGAAGAAGAAGGTACAAGACCCTGTTGTGGGTTAGAAGATTAAGCTTTCTGTGAATTAACACTAGGTCTAGGTTGTGTTGTCTCTTAGGGTTCAACCTTAACCTCAGCTTCAGGTTTAGCTTGACTTGGTGGAGAATCCAAGTCTAGAAGCTCCCTTCTTAATCTCCTGTTTGATCACTCTAATGTACTTATCCACAAGACATTGGACCAAGCCTCCTTCCGGAGAACCCATACAGCTTGAAGAATCTCACCATCTTTAGTCTGTCTTCAGACTTCTTCTGATTAGCTCTGATGGTGGCTCTTTACTTTGTAGTTTCCTCCCTCATCTTCCTCTTAGCAGCTTTCTTCTCTTTGAGAACTTCTTGCTCTAGCTGCTTGAGGTATTCAGATAGAAGGAGTAGTGTTGCTGTCTAATAGAGACCTATGGCACTCAAGTAGATAATCATCATTTTTCTGTCTTGTTCCCTACCTACATGAGTTTGTTCCTCAACATCCACAGTCTCCACTTCAGGCCTTTCTTGAACTGGAGAGAGGACATGGGCTTTATATAATTTTCTTATTTTCCTTTCTTCTTTGATCTTGAGGAGCAATTTGGCAGCCTCAGCCTCCTTCCTCTCTTTTGACACTTCAATGTCAGCCAGTTTGTTCAATTCTTCCAAGGGAAGAGAGATCAATTCATCTATGCTGTAGTTCCTAGATCCCAGATAATTGAATCTAGCTGCCCTTAACTCATCTTCCTGAGTATTTGGCCTAGGGCCAGCCCTGATTGTAGGTTGCATGAAGCTAGGGGTCTCTCTCATCCTCTCTTCCCTTGCCTTCCTTTTCCTTTCTTTCTTCTCCTCCTTAATATACATAGTGGTTAGAATCCTCTTTCCTTTGTCAAGCACTCGCCTGTGTGACTCAGGGAGGAAAGAGCTTTGGCATTCTTGACTTGGTTCTACACTTTAGCTCTGTCCAGGAAGACGCTGCGAGACACCTTCACCAGCTAGTGTCTCACTGAGGGTAATGGGTGCTGAAGGAGTTATAGTCTCAAGGTTCACAGGTTCTATAGCTGGGCCTTTAACTAAGGTTTCCTCTTTGAAGCTAATCTTAGGGTCTGCCTCAATATCCAGCTGACCAACTATTTTCCCTGCTAGCCTCTATCTATATAAAATGCTTCTTCTCTTAAACTCTTTAGACACCCTCAGCTGGAACCTCTCAGCTAACCTATCAGCTTGCCTGTTATGGCTTGGGTTGGCAAGTGGCAGGTCAACCAAATGAAAGCTTTCATAGAATCTCATGGTTTGGAAGTTAAAAACTTCTTGTTGACCCTGATATCTACAAAGCACCAAGGCTCTTTTGTCATTGTCATACCTCCATCCTACAATTGGATTTTCAGTAAGATGGGATGGAGGTGATATAGCCCTTGGTACACCCTCCTCAAATAGAATTTGAATAATGACATCCATATTAATGTTGGCCTAAGCAGGTTGTTGAGTCTAGACAATTGCAAGTGCTGATGGTGTGTCCTCAAAGTCCATACTCTAGGCGATGCTCCTAGGTTATGTGTTTATAGTTAAGACTTTCTCCCCCTTTATGGTAGCATCACTTGACAGGTGAGCTAGGGGTTAGGTCCACCACATCCACAGGTTCTTATGGACCTGGTTGACAACACGTGGCAGGCTTCTCAGCTAACTTTCCCTTAAGATCAGTGATCTCAAGTTATTGATTAAGGACCTTCCTTTGTAAGGTAGCCACCTGAGATTACAGGTGACTAACCTTAGAAACCAAATAGGTGTAGGTTTTGGTCAGTTTTTGCACCTTTAGTTTCATACTCCCCTTATCTTCATCAGAAGAATCATGGGGGGATGAGAGTACATAAACAAAGTCATCTCCCTCACCACAAGATATTATGTCTTGGTCTCTAGATTTCCCCTACTCAATGATAGCTTCATAAGAAATGCCAAGGAGCTGGGTTGCCATGGTTGAGGTCTTAAATATGTAATCACTTGCAGAAGTGAGAGCCTCTTCCATATGGACCTCCTTAACTTGTTCAGAAAGGTCCATCTCAGTTGTGGGTGGATGATGTGGGCTAGATATGGGAGTGAGAGGAGCATTCATCTCTCCTTGAATAAGGAAGAAGAAGAGAGACTCATGGTACTCACTGAATCCCATATCCTCATCATCATAGAATTGTAGGTCAGAGATTGGTTGATTGAGGTCCAAATGCTGGGGATGGTAACTATCCCCTGAAGGTTATTCATCTGAGTTTTAAGACTCAGTATGAAAGCTTACATCTTGGGTTATGAGCTCATCAGGCTGAGCATGAGGAACCTCACAGATCGTTGAAAGGACGGGAGTGGTTTTCTCCTTAGGAAAAGTAGGAGCTCTTAGTTCCACTTCCTCCTGTGTGGGTAAGTATATAGGGGCCTGCTCAATCTAAATAGACTGAGCAGGGGTTCGTTTGGATTTTCTATGGTAGGTGATGGTTATTTGTGGCTACAGGGGTGTTGAAGATGAAGAAGGTGTGGGTTCAACATTGCTGGTGCTGCCAAGTGTCACCTTGAGCAGGGAGCTCTAACATTTTCAGGACAATGGCTATTTCTTCCCAGGAAAAACCAATAGTGGTTTTCCTTATTATCTTGAAGATGCCAGCCTTCACCTGTCCCAATTTAAGAATATTATCTGTTCCCCTCAACTGTGAGCCCGATTCATAGTTGAGAATATGCTGGACATATCTTGGGAACATGTAATACTCTAAGGAATCCAAGTTGGCAAGCAAGTTTGTATATACAAACTATGAGTACTTAAACTTGATCCCTTGGACCATCCCATGGTCTTATAGAACTTGGTCCCATCCTTCATGTTTGTTTGATAAAGAGTGAATTATTACATGAAGGAGGTCTTTCCATTGAAAAGAGACCTTACCCTTTTTGAAGGTCCTCACAGAGTAGTCCCCTTCATAGCTCATCAGCCGGAATCATCCGTTGACTGCCTCTTCTAGGAAGGACAGTTCACCTTCAACATCATCCATCCATAGATGAATTTTGATGGTGGCTGGTATGATAAAAGCAGGCTTCCCTTGCATTGATGCAGATAATGCCTTCTCACCGTCCAGGATAACCTCTTGGGTCCTCTAGAATTCCAGCAGTTGATCTTCGTACAAATGAGGGTCTATTTCGAGAGTGGTGAGGTAGGATGAGCGGAAAAGGTAGTTGCAAATCCCCAAGAAACCACGGTCTTTCTCAGGCAACAACAGAGCAACCTGATTGTGTTGCCTATGTAGGTGCGTGGAAAAGTTTGGCTAGTTTTGGGGTTCAGGGTTAGCCATTTTTGAAGCTTGAGTGTGAGAGATGTGAAGAACAACAAGGGTTTGTGGGTGATGTTGGGTTAGAAGATTTCAGATGAAATGAAGAAGAAAGAGGGGGAACCGTCGTAAAGGCTATTTATATGCTTGGATACAAAGTTATTGAAAAAGGATAAGCTTTGAAATCCGGATGTCGGTCACACCTTTGAAAAAATGCCCAAAAAGGTAGTTATCTTGGAAGTTGAAAATCTTTCGAAGGTACTCTGCCTTCTAAAGTTTTAAAGAAAGCTTCCGAAGCAAAATTGACTTCGGAAGATATTCGTTAGTTTTGGAAGAATTAATTCGGAAGAAAATGTGCTTAGAGTAATTTTGCTTCATAGACAGATTTGGTTTCGGAAGATGTTAAACTTCAGAAGTTTTACTCAGAGGATAAAACTTCCGAGACTTAATTGCTTTTGGAAGAAAATTATCCTTCAAAACATATAAGTACTTAGAAGCAGATTTAAGCTTTAGAACATATATTAGAATTTCTTCCGAGGCTAAATCCCTTAGTAGGTAGTTATTAGTTTTGAAGACATAATTTTCTTTCGAAGTCAATTTTAATGTCTTCCGAAAGAAAATATGTCCATAATTCTTAGAACTCTAAGGAATATTTACTTTGAAAGTTTTCATCCAAGATAAACAAGGCTTATTTGAGTGATAAATTAGACAACTTTAAAGACACACATATTTGAAAAACAATTTTAAAATTAATTTAAGAAAATCTACTTAAAGTTAATCATTCCAATAGCTGATACAAGATATTTAAATCTCTTTTCATCACAAGCTTTTGTAAACAGATCAGCATATTGTTCATTTGTGTTAACTTTGACCAGTTTTATTAATTCTTTTTTCAAAATTGTCTCTGATCAAATGATACATGATATTGATGTGCTTTGTCTTTGAGTGCTGCACAGGATTCTCTATGATAGAGATAGAACTTTTGTTATCTATGTGGATATGAGTCTTCCTGAAGTTAAATCAATAATCTAGTATATGATTCTAAATCCAAAGTACTTGAGCACAACAGGTTACAAAATAATGTATTCAACTTCAGCAATTGATGTAGATACACAAGATTGTTTCTTGAATTGTTATGAGACTATCCTTCCACCAAGGAATTAACATCCCTCTAATTTAGACTTTGCAGTCATATTGCAGCCACTATAGTCACTATCTGTATATGCATACAGATTGAAGTCAGAATTCTTTGGATACCAAAGTCCTAATTTGGGAGCTCCTTTGATATATCTAAGAATCCTCTTGACAACAACTAGGTGTGACATCTTGGAGTTGGCTTGATATCTTGCACATATGCATGTGCAAACATGATATCAGGCCTACTGGCTATTAGGTACATAAGAGACCTAATCATAGCTCTTTAAAGATGTTTATCAACATACTCTCCCTCAAGATCATGTCTTAGGGAGTGGTTTCTGGCTATGGGAGTCTTAGCAACCTTGCAGCCAGTTAGATGAAATCTGGTTAAGATGTCTTGTACATACTTTGAATGGTTTATGAAGATGCCATTGTCAACCTTCTTTAGTTGAATTCCTAGAAAGAAATTGAGTTCCCCCATGGCACTCATTTCAAATCTATTCTTCATTAGCCTTTTAAACTCTTTGAAGAGTCTTTCAATAGTTGACCTAAAGATGATATTATCAACATAAACTTGAACCAACATTAAGTCATTTCTTATTCTCTTGATGAAGAGTGTGCTATCAATAGTACCTCTTTTGTAACCATGTTGAACTAGGTACTGTGAGAGCGTCTCATACCACTTCCTTGGAGCTTGATGCAGCCCATAAAGAGCTTTGTCAAGCTTGTAGACATAATCAAGATGATCTGGGTCTTCAAAGCCAGGTGGTTTCTTGACATACACTTCTTCATCTATCACTCCGTATAAAAATGCACACATGACATCAAGTTGGTAGATCTTGAAATCCTTGGATGCAGCAAAAGCAAGAAATATCCTTACTTCAGGTCTTGCTATAGAAGCAAAAACATCTATGTAGTCAGTCCCTTCTTCTTGAGTGTACCCTTAGACTATCAGTCTTGCCTTGTTCTCGATGACAAGCCCTCTATCTTCTTTCTTGTTTCTACAAACCCACTTGGTACCTATTGGCATCTTCCCAGGAGGAAGATGACATAGGTTCTAAACACCTTGTCTTTTGAATTGAAGTAGTTCCTCTTGCATTGCTTCAACCCAGCTTTCATCTTTCAAAGCCTCATCAACTTTCTTTGCCTCAATCTGGGATAAGAAGCAAGACTGCAGACAAACATTTTTTTCTCATGGGTTTGTCCTTTTTTTCTTACCATAGTCTCAACATCTCCAATGATGTTTATGGTAGGATGGGACTTATGGATTCTCAATTGAGGAATCATAGCAAGTTAATTTGACAGATCTAAATTTGTGAATTTTAGATCTGGTGATTGAGTATCACCCACGACATCGGCACACTTATCAAGTGTAACTTGATCCAGAGAGTATGTAATATCATTTATGTTGTCTTCAGTGGAGTAGTTATCAGCATCATGAAATTCTTGATCACTTTCACCATCTCCATCTCCTCCTACATTGGAAATCCCTTCATTTGAGTTTTGTGCCTCATTGCTGGAATTGGTTGGCACCTCAAATGTATCAGCTGAAGAGTTTGTCATGTTTGTGCTGATAGGATTTCCATTTGTAGGGTTTGTTACCACTAGACTGAAGGGATTCTATCATTTGGTCTTCTTAGCTCAAATCTTGGATCAGGATCTCTTACAGATGCAATACCTGTTGTTCCTAAAAGATCTTCACATGATTTGTTAAAACATTTGGTAACTAAATCAAGATTAAATATCCAATCAGGACCAGAACCTATCACACTGGGAGTGTACTCATTGAAGGTCACATTGGCTGATTCCAAAACTACTCTAGTATTGAAATTGTGTACTTGATCGTATGGTGTTTATTCGATACTTATAATGTTTAATGGCTTTATTTTAGATGAATATTAGTGTTGAATATGTGTACTTTGAGTGTGTTAATGTTTGCAGGTGAAAGAAGACAAAAGTACATATTTTAGGAGCTTTAAGGAAGTATTGGAGCAAGTGGAAGGACCGGATGTACAATTACACGAAAGATGGAGTAAAATCAAGTCAATCAGGCACCACTGTATCCACTACCGTATCATACTCTGACCACCGTATTAGTCACCGTATCCACCGCCGTATCATACGCTGACCACCGTATCAGCCGCCATATCCTGACAAAATCCAGTGAATGAGCTCCGTACAACTTCACACCTGGAGTATGATACAGAGGGCCGGCGTATGATACGCCTGTCACCCTAACAACCTCTTGATTTTGAGGATTTTCTTCCCTATTTGAACCCAATCATTAGGGTTTTGAAGAAGACTTCTCCCCTACGAATTTTAGAGGTTTTCAAGGCCTTTTTGAGAGCTCTTTTCACCATGGTTTCACATGAATCAAGCATTAACAACATCCAATCAACCATTGAAGATCCAAGCTTGTCGATGAGCGGCTAATTCATTCGTAATCACTTTCGGGAGGAGAGTTCTTGTAAGTGAAGCACTAGGTTTAGTTTGAATTGATATTTTGGGTTATGTTCTTTCGACACAAGAATATAATTGTACGTTTGTTTAAAGTTAAAAGACTTGTTTATGTTTAAGTATTTGTGTGCTTTCATTCTCATTCGGTTTCCTTGATCGTGAGCAGTTTGTAATGTATGTGAATTCTTTGCATAAATGAGTTGGTAATTGTGTGAACGAGCGAATCTTAAAAGTTTGTTTCATAATTATCAATTTAATCAAACAATTTTGCAAAATCATGTATATGTGATTCCCAATCAATTAGTATAAAACTAAGTGTGAGTCTTTGAACTTGAATCTTGAAAGTGGTTGCCTTTTTCTCATAAATTTCAAAACCTATTATCAAGTTTGTTGCTTTCTTATTTATTTTCATTCAATTTACCTTTCCGCTTAAATAAAAACCCAAAAATATTTGTTTTTTAGTATTTTTGTTTGTGTTTCAAGTCTTAGGTATAAAGTTTTACGCTTTCCACCAATTCCCTGTGGAGACGACCTTACTTACCCATACTAGTTATAGGTGGTTAAGTCTTTGATATTAACTTGTTTTTGATCCAACCACAACAACACAATCAAAATGGCGCCGTTGCCTAGGAATACGTGCCAAAGTGTTAAGCTTTAGTTATGTTTAGGTTAATTTAGTTTTACTTTTTATTCGTTCAGTACTACTCTTGGTTTTCCCGTTGTGTGCAGAGCAGGTTATGCATACAAGACACTCTGGAAGGAAATCCCCTCTGATATTCGATCCGGAAGTAGAAAAAGCAGCAAGGCAAAACCGAGCAAATCAAGAGCAAAAACGGTGATTACCCCATCTGACAGGGGTAATACCTATTCGAAAGAAGAAACAAGTTCTACAAGTACACATCATATTCTTCAAAGATTGTCGAAAACACCTGACAGCCATCCACCAAGAACGATGGAAAATCTTAATCCCTAAAACCACCAAGGGGAACAACCGCCTCCACCACCACCCCTTATACTTCAACAACCACCACCACAATTTCAAAATTTTCAACCATTTAATCCCGAGCCTAACCGACCAGAAGGCCTAAACCACCCTAACCATGCTCACCAAAACAACGAAATCCGGCCGATCGGATTGAACCTTCTGTTGAGAATGAAGAATCCTACCATGATGAGTACCAAGATGATAGAGTAGATGATTAGGATGGGGGATTGAATGAGGAGGATGGATTTTATGCTGAAAGAGGATATGATATACTAAGAGGAGCACGAGATTCTGGTTATGGAGGTCGTCAACCACCTCCATACGGAAACATAGGTCAAGGAGCAGGGGAATGGACCACCACCACTAAATTATAACTATGGAGGCATTCCTCCCTTCAATGGTGTTCCTGGTAATCAAGGTTACCAAAAATTTCCGGTTGAAGGAGTGGATAGTCATTTTCATCCTGCCATTGCTGTGAATGCCTCTCTAATTGTACAACCTCTTGCAAGAGGGAGACAATTCAAGGTGAGACCCCATGCACTACAATACCACCCTAGTTTTCATGGAAGAGCCTCCGAGGAACCATATTTACATATAGCAGAATTTGAAGTGGTGTGTACAACAATCAGTGGTGGACAAGGTTTTTCTCAAGTTGAGATTAAACTAGTTCTCTTTGAATTTACCTTGAAAGACCAAGCAAAGCAATGGTTCTTGGCATTACCTTCAGCAAGCATTTACAATTGGCGACAGATGCAAGAACAATTTTTGGAAGAATGTTATACTCAACTAAAGACAAGTGATGATCGGAAAGCAATTAGAACTTTCCAACAATGATCAGGAGAAACTTTCTATAAGGCATTCACTAGATTCAAGGAACTATTGAGAATATGCCCACACCATGGAATTGAAAAATGAGAGCTCATATCAGTTTTCTATAAAGGGTTATCTGTTGATGATGCTAGAGACGTGCAAGCAACAAGTGGAGGATCATTTACACAAAACCATGAGAATGTGGATTGGGATATATTGGAAAGTGTGGCTATGAATTCCAAGAAACAAGCGCAAAAGAGCCAAAGAGCTAAACACCCGGTAGTAAAAGCGGTCCATAGTTCTACCTCAGATGACAGATTCGAAGTGATAGAAATACAAATGGCGGCATTTATGAATATTCAAACTGGAGTTGCAAATATGTCACCAGAATATGAGGTATGTCAGCTTTGTAATGATATTAGTCATATTGCACTAACATGTCAGGCACACCTTGGTGCAAATGAAGAACTTAACCAAATCCATGGAGAGTCCAGGAAACCATATGATATGAACTCAAACACATATCATCCGGGCTTCTGTAATCATCCAAACCTCAAGTATGGCAACCCAAACACTCAATTGAACCCCAACTTCCAAGGAAACAAACAATATCAAGGCCGTCAACAAAATTACAATCAAGGAAACTACCAACAAGGTTATAACCAAAACAGGTATCAACAAAAGGGCCAATACAATCAAGGTGGATACCAATAGAAGAATTATCAACAACAAGGTCAAAATCAACAAACTAGACCCTCAAGTGATAACTCCACGAACTCTCAATTTAACACTATTTTGGAAGTTCTAAAAGAGATAAAAAAGGATAATGAAATAAGAGACAAGTCAATAGTAGCATTGACTAAACAAGTGGGGCAACTAGCAAAAAAATCATCCATAAGAGATCCAGGAAAATTACCAAGTAACACCCAAGTCAACCCACAACATCAAGCTTCCAGGTCAAATAAAAATATGCACCTAAACTCGGTTAGTTTTCTTCCTAACTCTAAATGTATTGAGGATGATTTTACTTCTATTCCTTATGTAGTTGCAGGTAATGATAAGAAAGGTGATGAAGTAGAAGGAAGTGACCCGGGAGCACCATTCATTCCCATTCAAGTTGGAAAATTTAAAATCAAACGGGCACTTTTAGATTATGGAGCCAGGATGAGCATCCTTCCAGGTAGTTTGTATAACCAATATGATGTTGGTCCATTACATAAAACTGACAACATGGTGGTTCTCATTGATTCGACATGGAAACACCCCCAGGGGATAGTTAAGGATGTGATAATCGAGCTAGGAGAGTTCTATTACCCAGTGGACTTTATAGTGCTTGATTATGCACCAGTTAGGATGAACGAGCAACCAAAGGTAATTTTGGGTCGACCATTTTTGGCAACAGCCAAGACTCAAATCAACTGCCGAGATGGAGTAATCAACATGACCTTCAAAAATCGTAAGTTATCTTTTAATGTGTTATCTAAATCAATTACCTATGTTGTTAATGGTGATTGTTATACAACAGATGCTACTAACGGGTGTGTTTCCCCTTACATTTCATATGTAAGCGAGGACATCACCAATAAAATTAGTTTTGATACTTGCAGGGTTGAGATCAAAAATGTTGAAAAAGAGGAGAATGTCAAGGTGGAACCACTAAGGAAGGATAACCCGAGACAGAAGGTAAAGATGGGTAAACCACCGGATCAAGTGAACTCAAGGGTCGAAGAAGATATTTTTAGCCAATGTTGGAATGAACAAGAAAGTCTATCAAATCATGAGAAGCAGTGGTTTGAAGAGAGCTATGGAGAAAAACACTCAATAAGACCACCTTAGTGGTGACAGGTACGGTCTGGCTGAAGACCTAAAACTTAGCGCTTATGGGAGGCAACCCAAAGAACTTAGTGGGTGTGTTCACTAGAAACCCTCACAAGATTTCATTCGTCCACTCGGGCCTACCGAGTGGTTTAAAAGGCTTGTTGCATATGCTAAATGCAACTGTGATTCCTACGAAAGTGAGTTTTAATTTTATTTTTAGTTTCTTTATTCTTTGTTTTAGGTTTATTTTGCTAGTTTCAATCACCAGATGGAAACACTTAAGTGTAGGGAAGCACATGGGTGTTTAGAAGCATATTTGAGGATGTGTTGGGTAGTTTTCCCACAACTACCATATAATAGTGTTGAAGCACTTTCCGATCGTCTATGATTAGGTTCATGTATTCCTCCTTATCTTATTCAATTTTAATAGTGTTGAAGCACTTTCCGATCATCTATGATTAGGTTCATGTATTCCTCCTCATCTTATTCAATTTCTTTATTGGTGGTGGATTATGATTATGATTTTATTTAATTATTAGTAGTTTTATTAATTGTTTTCATTTAGGTCATAAGAATCATTCTTTGGGATTTTTTGTTGAAGTTATTCGGGAATCAAGTAATTATAATTCTGTATAATATTGCAAAACATACATTGAGGACATTGTACCTCAAGTGTGGGGATGAGGAAAATGGTGGGAATTCAGTAAACATTAAAAAAATTTAAGAAAAGTTCAAGGAATTTTTTTAGAAATTAGCCTCAAGCGAGCTTAGTTGTGCATAAAACATAATTTTTCAATGTAAATCGTTAATTACCAATTGCTTGTGCATATGTAGAGGTCCTTTGAAATGGTTAGTTGAAAGTCGCAGGAAATTTTTCCCAACAAGAAGTTTTAATAAAATGAAATAGGATTACCTAGTTAGGTATAACAAGCTAGAAGGTGGATAATATGCATGCTTCACATCTTTAGCATTTTCAATCGTTTCCATGAGAACTTGAGCCTATTTGAGCATTATTCATGTTATATCTAATTTCTTTTTTCTTTTTTTGAGTATTTACCATAATGTGCACTTATTTTAGAACTCGTGTATCTTATACATGTCAAGATCTTGAACCATTACGGTGCACAAACATGATAGAGGCATTAGGATAAGCCTTTTGTTTAAGCCCTTTCTTTTGATTTTCCTACCTTAACTTATTCCCCTTAGAAGCCCTTTTGATCCCCAAATTTTTGTTTGTATGAGCCCGTATTGGTTAACCATTAGAGCCTTTAAGCCTTTTCTTTTAAACCCATGTAATGAAATCCAGTTTAGGAAGTGTTTAAAATTTTGATTTATATGTTCTTCTGTTTAAGTGTGTTAATAATATTCAGCAACAATAATAGCTGATATGTGAAGAAAAGAGAAAAAAGGAAAAAGCTATATATTAGGTCAAACTGATTAAAATATAAAGTGCCAAAAATAGAGTGAATTATTATAGTTTGTTCGGGTCAAAATGATCCAAGTGATGTTATGTAGTTCATGAGTTTAGCCTCCTAATATTGGATTTCATGCACTTTAGCCACTTTAAATCCCTTTTACTCACCCTTAACCTTAGCCTAATATTACAACCCATAAAAGCCTCTTGATGTGTGCATTGTTTTGTGTTTGTTGATGGAGATGTGATTTGCATACAAGCATATGAAATAATATACATTATTAGTTTTGAGTGTTCCAGATATACTAGTATATTATCACTAGTCCAGAAAACAAACTGAGAGGAGAGATTGATTGTGAGAGGTGTGAATGCATGTGTGTTAGAAACCTAAAGCAAATTGATTTGATTGGGTAATTCTAGGTTTTAAACAAGAACTCAAATATACTTGTTGGGTTGTCAATCTTGAATGATGTAAACCTTGAAACTAGGTATGTTTTGCGACCTTAATTCACACAGTGCAAGAGGGATTTTAATGTTTTTGATTGATTATTATTGAAATGTTACAAGAAGTCTTTGCTTAAGGCCAATCAAAGGATAAGTGTGGAGATGTGATCGTATGGTCTTTATTCGATAATAATGTTTAATGGCTTTACTTTTGATGAATATTAGTGTCAAATATGTGTACTTTGAGTGTGTTAATGTTTGCAGGTGAAAGAAGACAAAAGTACATATTTTCGGAGCTTTAAGGAAGTATTGGAGCAAGTGGAAGGACCGGATGTGCATTTACACGAAAGATGGAGTAAAATCAAGTCAATCAGGCACCACCGTATCCTCCACCGTATCATACTCTGACCATTGTATCAGTCACCAAATCCACCGCCTTATCATACGCTGACCACCGTATCAGCCGTCGTATCCTGAACAAAATCTAGTGAACAAGCTCCGTACAACTTCACACCTGGAGTATGATACGCTGGGCCGGCGTATGATACGCTGGTCACCTTCCCTATTTGAACCCAATGATTAGGGTTTTGAAGAAGACTTCTCCCCCATGAATTTTAGAGGTTTTCAAGGCATTTTTAAGAGCTCTTTTCACCATGGTTTCACTCAAACTAAGCATTAACAACATCCAATCAACCATTGAAGATCCAAGCATGTCGATGAGCGGCTAATTCGTTCGTAATCAATTTCGGGAGGAGAGTTCTTGTAGGTGAAGCACTAGGTTTAGTTTGAATTGATGTTTTGGGTTATGTTCATTTGACACAAGAATATAATTATATGTTTGTTTAAAGTTAAAAGACTTGTTTATGTTTAAGTTGCTTTCATTCGCATTCGGTTTCCATGCATCGTGACCAGTTTGTCATGTATGTGAATCCTTTGCATAAATGAGTTGGTAATTATGTGAATGAGCGAATCTTAAAAGTTTATTTCATAATTATCAATTTAATCAAACGATTTTGCAAAATCATGTGTATGTGATTCCCAATTTCGTATGAAACCAAGTGTGAATCTTTGAACTTGAATCTTGAAAGTGATTGCCTTTTTCTCATAAATTTCAAAACCTATTATCAAGTTTGTTGCTTTCTTAATTATTTTCATTCAATTTACCTTTCTGCTTAAATAAAAACCCAAAAATATTTGTTTTTTAGTATTTTTGTTTGTCTTTCAAGTTCTTAGGTATGAAGTTTTAGACTTTCCACCAATTCCCTGTGGAGACGACCTTACTTACCCATACTAGTTATAGGTAGTTAAGTCTTTGATATTAACTTGTTTTTGATCCAACCACGACAACATGAATATACTCTATAAGCCTTAGCTTAGGAAGAGTATCCAATGAAATGTCCATCATCTGCTTTCTCACTAAATTTAGCAATATGATCTTTCGTATTCAAGATGGTGCATGGACATCCAAATGACCTAAGGAAATCAATGAAAGGTCTCCTTTTATGCCATAATTCATAAGGAGTTCTACCATGAGTTTTGACTACTAAAACTCTGTTCTGCATATAGTAGGCAGTATTGACAGCCTCTACCCAAAAGGTGGTGGGCAGTTTATAGTCAAAGAGCATGGTTCTTGTAGCCTCAATAAGTGTCATATTTCTCCTTTTAGCAATACCATTTTGTTCAGGGGTTCTAGGAGCACTGTATTGTCTTGACCTACCCTTTTCATCATAAAATATATCAAGGACTTGGTTCTTGAATTCAGTTCCTTGATCATATCTTATGATATTGACCTTGTGATCACATTGATTCTTAATTTTCAGAATGAAGGATCTTAAGATTTCAAGGTTCTTATCCTTACTTCAAAGAAAGAAGACCCAAGTATATCTTGTGAAGTCATCAGTGATCACAAGACAATATGAAGTTCTTCCTAAACTCATTACACTGGTGGGGCCAAAGTGATCCATAAGTAATAAGTGTAGGCGAGTAGTGACGGAGTTCATTTTCTTTGGCTTATGAGACACTTTGTATTGCTTTCCTTTCAAATATGCAACACAATGGTCATCACTTGTAAACTCTTTCTTTGGCATTCCAACACCAAATCATCTTTAATTAATTTATTCATGTTCTTAAAGTTTACATGGCACGTTCTTTTATAACAGAGGAATGATTCGTCACTATTAGCTTTAAATAGAAAGCAAGAAACTTCTCCTAATATGGAGGTTTCCTGCAAATTCATCTTGTACATGTTCCCTTTCCTAGGGGCTCTGAGCAGGATATGCTCTTACGAAATGATCACCCCGGCCTTGAGAACAATGCACTCATGCTCAGTAAAGAGCATGTTAGTAAAGAGCATGTTATGTCTCTGGTCTCAAAATTGAGATACACTCAAGAGACTGTATCCAAGCTCTTTGAAAAAGTTTACCTTCTTTATGCTGAGCTTACCATTTATGACTCTAACCCTTCCAGTGTTGTAACCACCTGACTCTCCTCCAAAAAGAACTTGCCCTCCATCAATTTTCTCAAAGTTCTAAATCAAAGAGACATTGCCAGTCATGTGCCATAAACAGCCACTATCAATGATCTATACATTTCTCTTGGTCTTTAGCTATTCCTACACATGAAAAAGAGATGGTTAGTACATTTGGAAACCTAAGCCTTGCTGGTGTTGGGCTCATCAAGATGAACTGAAGATAGTTCAATAGTTATTGATCCTATATGCAAGCTTTGAGGATCCTTGGCTGTTGT
The DNA here is from genome assembly GCA_025506505.1 of Flaveria sonorensis. Taxonomy (NCBI): domain Eukaryota; kingdom Viridiplantae; phylum Streptophyta; class Magnoliopsida; order Asterales; family Asteraceae; genus Flaveria; species Flaveria sonorensis. Next base: position 53,608,039 of record CM046437.1, read on the forward strand.
TGATGAAGAAACTTTAGTTACATGACCTTCCTTCATCTTCCATACCATCTTTGGAAGATTAGAATTGGCCTTCAAAACTTTGGAAGTTTTGATGAATTCGAAATTTTTGGAGACTGAACCTTTGGAATTTTTGCATCAAGTGCAGCAAACTTCAATGCTTCGGAAGCATTCCTTTCTTCCGAGGCCAAACTTGCTTCCAAAGATAGTTTTCTGCCTATCTTATTCTTGTTCAACTTGGAGCTTCCGAAGAAAAGTGATTTTCCTTTCGAAGCTATTTTCTTCTTCTTAGAAGTCTTCTTCTTGTTCATGTGGATGGTACTCTTAGGATTGTAGATGCAATTCTTAGCATAATGAGTTGTACCATTATATATGATGCATTCCACAGGCCTACTTTTGAAGGTCTTCTTCTAAGAAGAAGGTTGAGCTTGATCTCTTTCCAGTTTCGTCTTCACCTTCTTAGATGATGCAGTTGGCTTCTGAGGGTAAAGCTTGCTCTTGGAGTTGGATGGTTTAGGCTATGCGGAAGTGGTGCATATTTTTTCAACCTTCTTCTCTTGGCTAGGATGGTTTGAACTTGAACTAGGACTCCTAGTACTAGAGTCCTTAGTTAAGTCTTCAGTCTTCACCACCTCAAACCTAGTAGAGACAAGACTTTTTTTCTTGGATTGAAAGTGGGCTTGATCTCTTGGACTTTCTTTTATTTTCTTTTGGCAGCCCTGATCAAATTATTTCTAGCTGACTTGGCCATCCTTGGTTCCTTCTTCTCTCTAGGAGTATAGTGACCCTTCTTAGGATGAATCTCCTCAATCACTTCTGGTTCATCCTTCACTGTATCCTTTTCATCTTCATCATCTTCTTGGATAGGATCAATGAGGGGCAGCTCATCTTCACTAGCTCCACACCTTGGAGATCTGACAGATAATAATGTGTGTGGAGGAGCTATCTCACTTGATCCAAGTCCCTGCCTATTTTGATAATATTTGCATGTAAGGATGAAGATATGATATTCTTGAAGGTTTCCTCTTCAAGAACATATTTTTCTGCCATTGCTTTGCTGATCACAAGCTCAGCCTGGCATTCAGTTAACTTGGTAATTAGATCTTTGATCTGAGTCCTTTAATTTGTGTGCTCATGTTTTAGTATAAAATGTTTTCTCCAAATCTTCTACTTTAAGTTTCTAGTCATTTTTTGCTCTTTTGAAATAAACTTTTAAAACATTCAAAGACTCAAGATATCTCACTTCCAAGTTATGGGACCTATACATGTTTACTTTAGCAATGCATTCAGGATTATAGAGATGTTCCAATACCTTGGCTTCATCATGGTCAGCCATCAGTTTTTGATTTGGAAAGACATCCTCTACCTGAAAGCTCTAGTCAAAGCCTTCTTCTTCAACAGCAATACAGCTTGTTGCTTTGGTTGGATTGGCTTTTCAGTTTTGGGAGGGGGAGCTGCATTAGTGTAGCTTGGCCTGGCTTGTGTTTGACCACCATTTGTCCTTGGTGCCTTACACTCCCTAGCAAAGTGTCCCATTTGGTTACAGTTGTAACACTTCACTTTGCTTTTATTTAGTCCAAACTTTCCACTGGTTACATTGCTTGGGAACTTTCTTTCTGCTCTCTTGTAGAACTTCTTGGCTCTTTGAGTGAGAAAAGCCATCTGCTGGACTATCTCCATATACTCCAGGTCATCTGGATGGATGCAGTCCAAGTCTTCAAGAGTGAAGTGAAAGTTGCCACAACTTTTATCTGAAGACACAAAGGCTTAGGATGAGCTTGGTTCTTGGAATGGGCTTCCTTGATTATAGCTCTACCATGGTGTCTCTGGGAAGGTGATGAAAGGGCCCTTTTGTGAGTTGTTAGGGTAGTAGATGAGATGATGTTGTGTTTCTCTGTTATCCCTTTCAACCACATGAAGGGCTGAACTCTGTTGATTGATGGAAGAGCTGCTGGATGGATTTTGCATGTTCATCTCTATCTGGTAATCGCTTAGGATACCATACAGCTCTATGAGAGTAAGGGTGGAGAGGTTTTCAGTTCTCTTAATGGCCACATAGTAGCGTGTCCATTATCTAGGAAGAATGAACATAAACTTCCTCACAATGTCCCTATTCTTATGTTTAACTCCAACATCCATCAGAGTATCTACAATCTTAATATAAGTCATAGTTTCACCTGTTTTAAAGGTGAAGTTCTTAAACTGCTGCTTCATAAGATCTTTCTTGTTTTCCTTGGCTTCATCAGACCCCTCATACATTAGCTTTAGTGCATCCCACAATTCTTTACAGTCTTGCACTTTTTGAAGCCTCTGTAGATAGAGTTTGGTATAGAAGTTTGAAGAGTGGTCATGGCCTTCTGATCTATACCAATCTTCTTCCAATCTTCCTCAGAATAGTCAGCCACGTCCTTTGGTATCATCCCACCACCAGCAGTTGCTAAACTAGTGCTTGAGATGTGAAGTCCTGAGACTACAGATCTCCACATCCTGCTGTCTTGTGACTTGATGAAGCCTTCCATCCCCATACCCCAAGTATCAAAATCATTAGGATTGATCAGTGGAGGTTTAGTCATGGTGTTGATTTCCATATCAGCCTTAGTGAGAGCTGCTATTTTAGCAGGTAAGTGTTTTGTGAAACTCAAGAGATTAAACATGGTGAGATCTTACAATCAAGAGCCTAAAAAGCTCTGATACCAATTAAAGGACCGATTATGGTTATGGAATAATTTTACAAGGTAGGGAGTATAAAACTTAACAAATCAAATAGGGAACAAGGCAGATGAAACAAAGAACAAAAGTAAAAAACACATAAGAACAAAGATATTGGTTTTCAAGGATGATATATATTGCTCTCAAGTGTTTTACAAATGTTACAAGGCTTAGTCCTAAGGACTGGTTACATGAGACACTTTATACTACATCCTACAGGCGGCAATACTTTGAAAGCCAGCTAGAACTCTAATCCAGACAACAAGATCAATGAAAATTCAAAAGGCAGATAATCACCAACTTGTATAAGTTAGTGAGTCTTCAGAGATGGCAGCGAAAGGTGGTTCAGATTTTATCAAAAGTAAGCTAGAGAAATCAGTCTTCAGGCTTCGGAAGACTTTGTCTTGAAGCTTTGGAAGAATTTGGTCTTTGAGTTCAGAAGATTTGACACTTAGTGAATTTCTTTGTGTATTGTCAAAGCTTTCAAAGTAACTTCCATGTACTTCAGAATCCATGATGAGAGATCTTTGGTTAGCATCAGTCTCTAAGATAACTCTTACAATTTCTTTGTTTAATTAATAAAAATGTAACCTTAACGAATTCCATCTAGGACAACAACTAACTATTAGATGACGATGGTTCTAACCATTATGATGGTAAGGATTCTAACTACTACGATGATGAAGTTTCTAAGTATTACGGGCAATATTAGTTGAGCTACGACGGTGATGACGCTGATAACAACGATGATGACAGTGGTAAGCTTAATAATGATAGTGATAGTTCTCGTAAGCAATGTTTATACTACACGAATCGTGTATAACATAAGTTATTCTTAGTTGTTGTCACGTTTACTGAAGTCTACTTATACAATCTGAAGTTGTTAGTTGTTATCATCTCGTGATGATTTGGTTGATTGGACATGTAATAAAGGACATGAGAATGACTGTGTTCTTGTCACGAAACGATCCACAAGAAACAAACAGTGTGGCTAAGGTGATTGTGAAGCGATCTTGCCCCTCTTTAGACCCTATGCAACTCGGGAGCTAAATAAAGCACCTGGTACGCTTTATTAAATATCTTAGTGGCTGTTTGGCAGCATCTGATTGAATAAGTGCTGAACCAGTAAGAGGTCTGAATCAGTAAGAGGTCTGAACCAATAAGTGCTGAACCAGTTTAAGTCTGTTTGGTTGGACATCTGAATAACTGTATAAAATGACTATTTTACCCCTCTAATTATTTCTTGCTGAATATAATTTATCTGTTTGGTCATAACTTCTAATAATGAATAATTACTAAAAAAAATACAAACCATCATAGAAAATCCAAATTACACATAAATCCTTCTTGAAAACATACTAAATCCAAGTAGAAATTAATAATTTGCGTACAATTTTGGTTTTAAGCATTTGACATTAATTGAGTTGCTATCTCGTCACGCAAAGTAGTCATATGCTCAATGCCTTGTGAGCCCCATTCCATGTCGTGAACAGACTGGCCATCACTTTCCTCCTCTGGCATTTCTCCAAAAAAAGTGTTCTCGTTGTATGCCATAAATAACTGATCATGAATATTCCATTTTCTTATAAAGTTATGGATAGCGAAACACACAATCACTATGTCTCTTTGTATTGGAAATGAAAAGGGGGCCATTTGTTTTAGGATTGGGAATCTTGCCTTCAAAACACCATATGCGCGCTCAATTACATTTCTAAGCTGTGCGTGAGCATGGCTGAATTTTTCTTCCTTAGTCAATGCACGTTGTCTTCGAAAATCGGCTAGCCAATATCTCGTAGCACGGTAGGGAGTCATAAACCCACGAGTGTTGGTGTATGCAGCATCGCAAAGATAATATTTTTCTGTAAACATTAGAATCAAAACTATTACATAAAAAACAAGATAAATAATTACATCAAAGTTAAGGAACGGGTAAAAACCTGGTGGGGGCAAATAAAAGCCGGAATTCGGATTAAATGCAACTTCTTTCAAAACACGTGAATCATGTGCAATACCCTCCCATTCGGCCCACACGAACGTGAATATCATATCAAAATTACAGATTCCCAGGACATTTTGAAAGTATTCACCCTTTCCTCTTCCCCTGTAACGAGTCTGTTGATCAGCAGGTACGACTGCATGTACAAGAGGTCCATCTAACGCACCTATCACTCCAGAAAATATTTGTTTTAGCCTTCTATGTATTTCTGAAGCATTCGCGATTGGATTAGAAGATGTCGGAACTATAACTTCTCTTGTGAAATTCATCATTGCAAGTAATACCTCATGAAAACATCTATGAATTGTTTCTGTTGAGTGTTGAAACCTTCGCTTAACCATTCGAAATCGCTCATTATGTCCTATGACAATCAAAAACATAGCCATCTTTTCTTCAGAAGTTATTGACCTACTACTCTGCAACCAATTTCTTTGCTTAAAATGATTACACAATAGTACATATGCATCATGTGACATGCGCGTCATCTCATGACATTGTGTAGAAGTGCCATGCAATAATTCTTGTGTGTACTCATGACCGGTCAATGCTGAATTCAGATCTTTTATCCTTTCATGACCGGTCAATGTCGAGGCTAATTGTAGCTAATGCTAACAAAGCAATAAGAAAAACATAATCTCTTCATCCGAGTCCATAGGCTACCTGTTTAGCATACATAGAATTCAAACAACATTCGATAACATAGCATAGAATTCAAACAACATTCCATAACATAGCATAGAATTTAAACAACATTCCATAACATAGCATAGAATTCAAACAACATTCCATAACATAGCATTGAATTCAAATAACATTCCATAACATAACATAGAATTCAAATAACATTCCAAAACACAACATCAAAACAATCCATACTTCGCTTAAAGTTTAGCATACATAGCTTAAAGTTTAGCTATCAAAAGGCAACCTTGATCACAACATCAAAACAATCCATACTTCGCTCCCGCATTCTTAACCCACATTTCACAGGTGTGCGGCTTAAGTCGTAACCACACTTTTCTTAAATCAACACTTTCACCGAAAAGCAAAAGCGCCGTTTGATATTTCGCCTCAAATTCTTCCCACCCCAACGTCTCCAGCTTCTCCATGCATGCATCTATATCATTAGACTGGTTGTGTTTCTCAAGTAACATCTTTGCCACATTCCTGATATCCTCTCCAACTTTCATGAGTTGTGAATTGAATGTTTGTTTATCGTTTATAGAACGACTTGATGACTCATTACTAACACCTTGAGTTGATGATTTTCTTTTTTGTTTAGACCGATCAGAAGACTCTTCACTAGCCCCATGTTCCATTTGAGTGCCGTCAATGTCCGAAAGAGCATTTTGATCAATCAATTCCACAGAAGGATGAGGAAGTGTAGAAGATGGCCCCTAACTATCAAAACCATTTGAAGTAGATCCTTCAAACAATTGAATACACAAGTCAGGATAATCAAGTGGCGCTCTTCTCAACTTTTCTACGAAAATTACTATGAGGTTAATTGAAATATATATGTATATATAAAGAAATACCTTGATCTCAAGTTGCCATTCCTCCTCCGTTAAGTTAAAGGTGTTTGTTAGCGGGTTATAAATATTTCCAGTTTTGTTCTTAAGCTTTGACCAAGCTGCAAATTTTGATTTCAAGTAATCATAGCGGTTCTTCATTTGTTTTTGATCCACTATAAACTCATGTTCTGTTTTCAATATTTCAGCAACGTTCCTCCATGAAATTGCTTTCAGGCTACTACCCTCACGTCCATGAAGTGTAATTTTATGAATACATGATTCTAGAAAGGTTTTATCAACTCCTTCAACCTTCCAGTTAATCCTAATCTTTTTTTCAGCCATTTCTTTAGAAGAATCTATCAATTACAAATACAATCCATAAACTATTTCGGAAGGGTGTTTGGATGTGCATTCAAGCATATCATTGTGATTCAAAGTTGCAATAATCAGTGTTATATGGCTAATCATCCTAACTTTAAACAACTAACTGTGTGATTGTTTGATGCTTATAGTGGTAACAAACTAACAATTACTTTACAATAAACACATTCAAACACCCCTTAGATAAAGAAAATAGTATTTATTACAAATTGGATTCTATAGGGGGCAGGGGAGTACTCCCAACCAGAGGTATTGCAGTACCACTGTACCAAACCTGTAATAAACCACCATTCACAATATAGACCTACAGATCCCTAAACACAGAAGACATGAATCCAAAACCTCTTAAAACAACAACACATATATTACAATCAGCAGCACAATGTAAAAATGAACAAATTCACTTCAAAAATACCATTGCATGCATCATAGATCTGCAAATCATCACAAGTAAACACCCAAAATCATGCCATTTAAGCACACAGATCTAAAACCCTAACTCACAAATTTCAAAACCTAACAATATCCACTTCAAAAACCAATCAAACAGCATACAGTAAACAACAAACAATAAACAATTAACAACAAATCTCATCTAGTTGCAGAGGTTAGAGGATTACTAGTGTTAATTGTAGAGTGAAATGCAGACAAGATCCGAACCTTAACGTGTCGGATCTTCTGTGCTGGAGGTGAAGCTTTGAGTGCTTTGAGTGAAGTGAGTGAAGTGAGTAGGTGTTGTTTGGAGCGGGCGGCGGCTTGGAGCGGACGGCGGCTTGGAGTGGACGGCGATTGGAGTCCGACAGATCGATTGACTTTGAGGTCGATGGGGGGTGTGAGGCTGTGTTTTGGGTCAGAGGTTGGTGAGGATCTGACCTAATAAGAAGATAATCAGAGCTGGAATAAAAGGTTGGTGTCAATAAGTGGTATCAACCAAACATCATGGTCTGACCGGATCAGACATAAACATCTAACCCGTGTCAATAAGAGCCAAACAAACACAGCCTTAATTTGGTATATAATAATTGTTCATGTGGGGAGAAGTAGACCAAGAGAAGATGGACCAATACGATGCCCATTTTATGCAACATCGAGGAGTGGACTAGAGGATGAAGTAAACAAAGAAGGTCATTTGAAATGCAGGGGTTTATAATGTTTGAAGTTGTACACTACTTGGGTCCTTACAAGTCATGGGACCGTGATGGGGAAGGCCATTCGTGCAATAAAAAAAGTCGGTGATTTAGCGACACATTGGAGATGGAATCGTTATAATTGTTTAAAAATTATGAAAATTTGATAGATGAAGAAATGGGTATGGAAGACATTAAGCCCGTAAGTAGTATTTTTCTTGAAAGAAATATGATTTGATAGGAATGTTAAACCTTTCAAGATTTATTTGTATTAAATAAAAATGATATACTGTTGATATAAATCTATATGATAAATATGTAAATTATTAAGATATATAAAATAAAAACCAATTCCTAAAGTGTTTGTTGCTTGCTAAACTCAATATCAAACGTGTCCCATGTTGTAAGATACGACTGTTTTGTAGTATTAAACACTAAACAAAATAAAATGATAATGACATCATGTAAATACAAATCTTTATTATTAAATATTCTTTAATCGGTTAAATACTTTTATATATATATATATATATATATATATATATATATATATATATATATATTTTAAAATTATATAAACAGTCTTTTAAGATTAAAAAGGCAAATGATTCAACATAAAAATTTAACGTCATCTAGTCTACAAGACTAAATCTGTTACAAATTATTTACATATTGGCTAAATAGAGTACTAAAGTCATAAACTACTATATTTAATGAGTTTTGACCTATCCACCTAATTCCAACACATCTATTTGGTTTTTTCCTTCTCCTAACAATAACACTAAAGAAATGAATGTAGAAATGAAATAAACTAACGGGTTTTTGGATTCACAAATTTTTTATAGAACTAAAATAAATAAAAATAAATTTAAAGGTGAATTGAGTATTCAAGATTAGAAATACAAATTTACCAAACTAGTATAAATTTAAAGAAACTAGAATTTTTAATGTGATGGTGGTGAGAGAGTGATATAAACAGTGAAAACATTGGTGGTGGTGACGATTATGAGTTAAAACGAGTTAAAAAGAAGTCATTCAATTTTAGTTTCAATCAACCTATAACCAAAAACATTATTACGTAAAATTAGATTTTAATACCCGCAAATTATGTGAATCAAATAAGTCTACAACCAAGATTCCGTGTATAACGACCATACATTACAACCAAAAACAAACATTGCATAAGACATGTATCTCAAGTTTAACAATTTAAATGAAGCTCACAAATGAGTAGAGATTTGTATTCTAGAGGAGGGAGTCGTTACCACTCTTCTTGTTATTTTTTCCACACATTACATCAATGCTAAACCACCATTTTTTTTATTTATTTTTATTTTCTTTGCTTTAGGCGGAACACTCCTTTATTTTCTTAAACAAAAGATGAAACAAATTTAATTGTTTCTATCAGTGAGAAGTTCGAGGATGATACAGCAACTAGCAATTGGTGACCAAAATTCGACCCTTGATATTTAGAGGGTGCTATTTCTGAACAGAAAGCAAAACCGATTAGCTGACAAAAGAGAACAAAATTAACTGTTTTTTATCAGTGAGAAGTTCGAGAAAGAGATAGCAATTGAAGACCAAAATTCAACCTTTGAAATTGAAAGGATGATATTCCTTATCAGAAAGCCACTCTGTTCATCTTATCGACTCTTTTGCCGAGGCCGTTCGGCTAGCCCAATCGTCTCCTCTAAAAGAGAATTTGTGTTTCCGATTTTAGTTGGAATGATTTAAACGAAAGAAAAATGGTATAAATTTTAGTGACTATTTTAATAACAAAATTGTTACATCCGGCGATTCTAACTATTAACGAACGTGATTTCAAGCATTTGACTCATTTGATCAAAATTCATTCAATCAATCTAAGTTTTAGTTCCCCAATCTTGTAAACAAAATCAAACCCTAATTCGATTGTTAAGATCAACACGATAAAGTTGATTATCAGATGCTCATTTTCGTATTTTATTCAAGTCAACATCTACATGTTCAATTGATAACTTCTCACTCCATCGCTCAAATTATCCCTAATCTATGCCGATCCCCTTCGCTTCTTGTTCATTTCTTCTAATTCCCCCATGTCTCCATCGGCTATGGCGATCTTCATAGCCCCATCACCACCAATTTCGAACCAATTTCATAAACTTAATATTCATCGGCAATCCCCCTTTTGTAGTCCCGCTTTTCTTCCCTTAAACTTGAAAAATTCCAAAATTGTTAATCGTAATTCTGTTAGACTTCATAAAACGATGGCAGCAGAGTCGATTAAGACTGGAATCGTTGATGGGAGTGATGAACTTGTTAGTTCTGCTTTGGAACAGGAGGCTTTGATTGAGAATGGTGGTATGTCATTTCATCAAACAGCTGGTGGGCTACATACTGTTGTTAATCTTGTGGTTCGTATCGTTTCTTTCTTGTTCATGAACTAATCTAATCTTTAAAAGTTGCGGAATTGTCTTTTCAATCTTTTGACTTTTGGGTGTGAAATTGAATATGCTCAAACTTCAGAATTGTTGTGGAATTTGATCTTTTGGAAACTTGGAGGTGGGTTTGCGAATATACGCAATTTTATGACAGATTTTCTACTGATTGAATTAACACAAGCATTTATTTAGCAATTATATCCATGTGATTTGAGTGGTGCATTTGACATTTTGTTTACATATTGTGTTTTCTTGAACCAAATTAGTTTTAGTTTTGTTCTTCATGTTTTTAGATAGCATATTCTTATGGTTTGGTGAAATGCATTGAACTGATTGCAGAGTAAATGGATTGTTGCTGCAACTTTTGGTGTATTGCTTCTGTTGAGGCATGATGCTCTTGCATTTTGGGCTGCAATGGGGTCTGTGTTAAATATGATGCTATCGGTCACTTTAAAGCGGATTTTGAGACAAGAACGCCCTGCGTCTAGAGTGAGTTCAGGCCATGGGATGCCATCATCTCATGCTCAATCAATCTTTTACACCATTGCATTTGTTATTCTTTCAGGTAATATTCTTTTCAACTCGTTCATATTCAAACTGCCATTGTGATTACTGTTTTTTGTCTTTACCACTTGCTCTAAATTTCAGTGTGTTACATAATGTCTTTGTTTTGCTTGTTATGACAGTGGTCGAATGGCTAGGATTCAGTGCAGTTACAGCTATCCTTGGCATGTTTGCTGTAGCGATTGGCTCTTATTTTGTATGTACACATTCACTCTTCTTGTTGGTTTTTCATCATTCTAAATAGATGTAGCATTTCGACCTAACTATATGCAAATGGGTCAATTTGGGTCCTTAGTTTATCGATAACTGGTCTGCCGTGCAGAATAGAAAATATTAGCTATAATGGAGGAATGCCAAAATGGTTGAAATTGTCAAATACTTGCAACTTAGTGGTTTGTCTTTTAACCAACTTTGACTTATATGTCAACCCGCAGGCCCAAGCGTTTTCTACCTGAATTAGTATCTAGGCAAGTCTAGCCAAGTAAGCCAATTAAATAAATGATAAAGACTGAGTTATACGATTTTTTGCTTGCATACAGTAACAAAATTATATATAAATCGTAAATTCACTTGGCTTGGTAAGTTTTTTTTTCCATATAGATCTTGAAAATCATGATCAAATTAGTTAAACCCTTTCTGTTGCATTAAGGGTGGTGTTTAGATGTTCATTGTTAAAATGATTGCTTTGGTTAGACTTGTCACTATGGTGGTGTTTAGATGGGTCGTTTGCTATTTTATTAAAAAAAAGGAGAAAAATGTTAAAATACGTATAATTCGTTTTCGTACAACAATGAGAATGTTTTGACATCAAATGATTAAAGTTACGAGACACTTTAGTAATTTTATACCACAATGATTCCTTTTTATATAGCAGATATGCGTATTTTGTATCTAATTGAGAATGTTTTGACATCAAATGATTAAGATTCTAAATTTATTATCTATGCAGTCATGGCTACGAGTGTCACAACGTTATCACACTACTATCCAAGTCGTCGTGGGTGCAATCGTGGGGTCTGTTTTTGCAGTCTTATGGTTTTGGGCATGGGAAGCAATTGTTCATAAAGCATACGACTCCAGTCTGTTGGTTAAAATACTTGTTATTGTTGGAGCCACAGGTTTTACTGTAGGGTTTATTTCACATGTTATTAGGCATTGGTTGAAAGGTGAAGATTAATGATCTAATACATTTTATTGGTAGGTTGATTTGATGCAAATATTGTACTGTAGTCTAGCCATTTTCAGACTCAGTCCCATGAATACCTCAATAACTATTACTTCTATATATGATTGTTATGTCTTAGTTGATATATACTTAACAAACTACATTATTTGTTATAAAAAGTTACATACACCCCCCTCTCCCTCCCCTGCAAATATTGTGATGTCCATCAAAAAATACCTTGAACTTGAAAGAATCTGAAATAGTTTGTCAAAAATCTTTAAAACTCATGAACATAATCTTAGTGGGTTCGATTAAGACTGGGGCCAGTTTTGGTGACGGAGACAGTGATGAACCTATGAGTCCTGTAGTTTCTGCTCTAGAACATGAAGCTTTGATTGATAACGGTAGCATTTCATTTCATCAAACAGTTGGTGGGCTACACACTCTTGTTAATCATTGGTTGGTATTGTTGTTAATCCTTTGAAAAGATGCTCTTTTGACAGTTTGGCGTCCCAGACCCAAATTGGTATCCATATTTTCTCATAAACTGATTGCAGAGTAATGTTATTGTAACTTATAGTAGATTCATTCTCCTGAGGCATGTGCTTTCACATTTTGGGCTGTACTAAGGCGTCTTTCGAATGTTATATTGTCGTTAGCTTTGAGGCGGAGTTTGAACAACGACCTGTCTCTGGACTGGGTTCAGGCCCCGGAATGCCATCTTCACATGCCCAAACCCTCTTTTACACAATCATACTTGTTATCATGTCATCTGACATTCCTTTCAACTTGTGTGTAGTCACACTTACTATAATATTGTCGAGCGAAGTTTAATAACTTTCATATTTATTACACTAACTTCAACTCAATTCGAGTTTGTAATTTATGTAGTCATGACTTCGAGTGTCACAACGATACCACACTATTATTGATGCTATGTTGGTTAGGGTTGATGATATATACTTTAGGTTGATGAATTTTGATTCACCTTAGACTCCCATATGTTTGTTATGTTTGTCTATTAATGCATGTATAATGTGAATGTAACTGTTAGGCCAATGAGGGTCAACACTTTTAGGTCTGAGACGATTTGTGGTTGTTACTACAAAGGGAAACTTGGTCGAGCGATTCTGCCTTTCAGAAATCCTACAACACTCGAGACAAAGAACAGTTAGGCTCACCGCAGGGGGATTTCTCAGTGATCCACCTCCGGCGTGAGAATCGGTTCTTAATAAGAGGAATGAAGTGTTATGTTGAATGGTAGTAACTTAAGTGTGGATGCATACCTGGGTGTCTAAGGAGCTCTATTTATACTTGAAGGTGTTCTATTACAAGAAGGTCTTTTCTGAATGAGTGTTTCCCTATTTTGGTGGGCTAATCTTCTTTGTTTTGTCCTCCCTACCTTGGTTCTGGGATATATGCCTACTTGGTGTAATGTGATGACTTTTGTTTACTATTCCTTTAGCTTTTACTTTATCTGTCTTATTAATAGGTTTTGATTTTCCTAATTGGTGATAATTATAAAAAAGTAACATTTTCTCTCACTTATGTTTGGTTTACCTCTTTTTGGTCAATCTCGGTTTTTGGGTTACCTATTTTCTCTGGCTTATGTGCCCTGCTCGTGATATCCTGCTGACTTAACCAAATCAGTTACTTTCTGACTAGCAATGTAGTTATTATCATGACTTTCGAGGGATCAGTATTTCAAATCATTTAAAGGCTGTAGGCGGCGATTTGACAAGATTCCATTCATCTCCAAATCGGTGTTTTCGCACCTTCTTTTATTTGCCCCAAACTTTTCAACTTCATGCATTCGCAAGGTTCTTCAAAACGCATCGATCAAGTATCTCTTCTTTCTTCTTCCCTCTTTTTCTTTCGAATTTAGTAATGGCGAACCGCCATGACATGTCCTCCCGTAAGTGTAAGATGTCACAGCAGGAGTTTTCCTCGTTTTGTTCTCCTTTCAAAGTTGGGTCTGAGTTTTCTGTTGTTCTTCCTGGTTTGATGGATTCTGTATTGAATTGTCCTCGGGGGTCTGTTGCTCTGTATACTTGTTTTTTCGAGTTTTCGAACCTTAGGCTTCCCCTATCGGTTTTCTTTCTTAACGCTCTCGAGTATTATCAGGTTAGTCTTTCTTAACTGGCACGTTTGGTGTTAGTAAGATTACTCAGTTTGAGATGTCCTGTAAGGCTCTTGGCATCCCGCTGTCGGTTAGTTTATTCCAGCAGTTTTTTCAGCTGGAGAAGAATGGTGATTGGTTCACTATCCAACGTTGGAACGAACTGTCTTGCCAATGTGTTTATCCTTCAAATCCCACCATTAAAAAGATCGAAAAATCACTTCTTTTGGGCAGATCATTCGATAGTCCCTTTTGCGATGCCGCTCTATGACCCTAAAGGGACTTTGTTGGAATATCTTATTCGTTCCCATTCCTTTGATCTTTCGCACCATCAGACCCTCAATACAAATTTAACTTGGATTCACCCCTACCTTGAAGGTGCCCTAGTACAGGCCGGTCTAAGTTCTGACTGGGAATCACCTGGTTCCCTTCTTGTTTTTCGACGACATGGGGTTGGTATGTGTTAGCCCTTTTTGGTTTCTTCATTTTCTTTTACGATGCATTGCTTGAACTCCTTTGTTCTTTCATGTGTTTTTTTCTTTTTCAGAAATGATTTTGTTGTCTCTAATGGAATTAGAGTCTAATTCGGACGTGGAGGTCATGTCTCGACTAGTTTTGGCAGATGAGGATGTAGCCATTAGCATCCTTGCGAATACTGCCTACTCTAGTGGCGAGTATCTTTTTGTGTTCCCATCTGTGTTTGAACGGTCTGACCCGACCCCTCAAATTATGGTCAGGACTGGCTTTAAGGTGCGTACTGAGAAGAAACTTTGTAAGAGGAAAGGGAAGGTGGTTGTTTTTGAGGAAAAGATAAAACGATCTCGCACCCGGGCGGCTAAGAGGGGTGTTCCGCCGACTACAACTCCTAACCTAAGTGATACTAGGTTCATTCACTTTCTTCTGGCCCACACCCTTTATTTATTGCTCGCTCCCCCAAGGGTGTGGACGTAGGCGAAGGTTCGTCTACCCATCCTGGTCATCCCGATGGCGTTGCCCTTCTTGGTCCTGAAATGGCCAGCCTTGCCTTTGATCCAGACTTTGGTGTTGTCAACAAGGACTTATTTTCTGACCCTATTGTGAGTGGTAAGATTATTAAGAATTTATGTACCCCTGCCCAGAGGATTGCTACCACTTGCTTAACAATATGCTTCTTGTAAAACCGAATGAATATCGCTTGGGTTGAGTTAGGGTCTCTTATATCTACTACTACCAACTGTTGGAAAGCGTGTGTTGCCTATCGTGATCATATGTGTACCAAGATGTCGATCATGGGTAATAAACTTGCTAATAATGGCTAAGTATCTTTTCAAACTCTTGAAGAATGGTAGGGACCGTTTGGCTGATTTAGAGAGGAACCTATGCATGGTGGCCAGCTTACCGTTCCGGCTCTGAGCTTCTTTTTTGGAGTTTGGCGAGCGCAAGGCTTGTATCGCCTTCACCTTATCTGGACTTGCTTTAATATTGTGTTCATCAAGTAGATGACCCAAGAACTTACCCTTTCTTAGCCCAAAAGAACACACTCCTGGGTTCAGTTTCATGTTGATCTTTCGAAGGTTTGTGAAGGTTAATTCTATGTCTCTTATCATTGCTTCCTCGTCTCGGCTTTTTATCACCAGGTCATCCACGTAAGCCTCCATGTTTCGGCCTATCTGAGGCTTGAACGCCATTTTTTAGGCCAGCGTTTTTTAGGCCAAACGATGTTTTCTTATAACAGAAAATTCCTTGGGTTGTGTGGAAAGCCATCTTTTCCTCATCGTCTCTTTTCATTCGAATTTGGTGATAACCTTTATACGCATCCAGGAAACACTTTAAGCTGAAACCTACCAAGGAGTCAACCTTGAGATCAATCTCAAGCAGAGGATAACAATCTTTTAGGCATGCTCGATTTAGGTCTTTGAAGTCGTTGCACATTGGCCAGCTACCGTCTGACTTTTTGACCATGACTGGATTTGCAATCCAAGTGTGATAGTCCACTTCTTTTACAATTCATGTGGCTACCAGCTTGTCTACCTCAACGCATACAACCATGCTTCTCTCTAGGGCTAGGCCCCTCTTCTTTTGAACCACCAGGATCTCTTTGGGCGAGATATTGAGCTTGTGTTTTGCAATGTGTCGAGGTACCCTGTCATATAAGAAAGCTATTGGGTTTTCACAAGTTTATCAGAGTCATTTTATCCTTATAAAATGAAAACGCAGGGGAAATAGTATGAAAAACTTGTTACAGTTAATATATAAACCAATTTCTATATCTGTTAAAAGAAAACCCGTAATGGATTGTTATATGAAAAACCATGCTTACAAACAACCATAGGGTGTTTAGAAATCTACCTCTAGAATGGGACATAGGAAGAAGATCTTTGATCGACAACTTCCAAAATAGGAAACCTCAAGCTTGTCTACCTCAAGCTTCCAACAAAACACCAGGTTTCTAGGATTTTCTTTACTTAAATCGGCTTCTGTTCTTGATTTTCCTCGACCGATCGAGAGAAAAGCTACAGGAACACCGATTTGCACCTTTGTGTGTGTTGTAAGTTGTCAGAGAGAGTGGTTGAATGCAATCATATATTGCACGTCCTATGAAACTGAATTTCAGAGTGAGAGAAAAGTGGGCGGGACCCATCCCTTTAACCCATCCACATTTCTCTAATATTCATCCTCATTAATAAATGTGAATGAACAAACTCTAACCGCATTTGTAAATGCGGAAGAAGAAGCTTCATCCGTATTTCCCAAATGTACATCCGCATTTGTAAATGCGGATAAGTAACTCATCAGCATTTCCAAAATGCACATCCGCATTTGAAATGCGGATGATTAGTTTCATCAGTATTTCCTTAAATGCTCATCCGCATTTACTATCTGCATTAGTAAATGCGGATGAAGTAATTCCTTTAGCATTTCCCCAAATGCACATCCGCATTTGCAAATGCGGATAAGGAACATTCATCCGCATTTCTTCAGTAACACATCCGCATTAGTAAATGCGGATGAGTAAAAGAAATGCGGACAAAACACTTGTATTGTTTGTTCAACCATTTGAATAAAAATACAAAGTACTCTCTCTTTAGAATAAATTATCCATATAATTTATTCATAACACTAGTGCAAATATTTAGAAACCCAATTTCTAAATACTACAAGTGTTAATATTTATTTACATGATCATATCATAAAATAAATATTATGGGTGTTTGTCTAGCTTGTTATTGGGTATGACCCGACTTGGATTATAACGTACTAGCCACATCAATTCAATATATGTCTTGGGCAGACCGTTCCCAACAATCTCCCACTTGCACAGATATATAGAGAATTGATGCAAGCAGTAAATACCGCCAACAATGGTTTACTACCCCTAATGCGCATGATGAAGTGTCATTCAATAACATCATCTTCCTCAAGTCCCTTACTTGAAATGATTTAGGTGAATCTATCATCTATCCTTTTGTTACAGATGCCATGTTAAATCCAGAGACATAGAATGATACTTCTCTGTTGATTTAACTTAATCAGGCCTTAGACATCATACTCTCAACGAATAAGAGGAACAAATCCCATCTTGACTACATACGTTTCTCACAATCACCTTGTATCACACCTGAAATTAGCCTTATGTACTGTCCATTATTACAGAACAGCGAAGAACTAGATCAAAGTATAATATTGGTGAATATCGAAACCCAATATGTATCTCAGGTCGGAGGATACAACGATATTTACCTTTACTCAAATTTACTTATGATCAATTACATAATTCCATGCAGTAAAATTTGAGAGCGGGTCTGTCCAATATTTGTATCCCACAAATATTTATAAACCTTGGTAGCAACCTCTTGCTCTATATTCATACCTCATGAATATCCACCAATCCATGTTCATAATAGTTTTACTTCATATTTGTTCCCACAAATATGACCGACTATGGACATTTAGGATAATAAACAAATTCATAGATTTAAACATGCTAAAATGGAACATAACTCATAGTATCATAATCATATATATATATGAGTCAAAATAATAATTGTTCCGATATTTAAATACAAAATAGATCAAATCCAATTACTAGAATATCGAAGTCTTAAGGCACAAGTATGACTCTCATGCTTTGGCCTTTCAAGGAGCTTCGTGAGTGGATCCGCAATATTTTGATCGGTGTGAACTTTGCGAATACATATCTTTCCTTTTTCAACTTCATCCCTTATGTAGTTGAATCTCCGCTCAATGTGCCTTGTCTTTTGATGTGCACGGAGTTCCTTGATTTGAGCAATCGCACCCTCGTTGTCATAAAAGATCTCTAGGGGATCTTGAATAGTAGAGACAACCCCTAGATCGGCAATGAAATTCTTCAACCATGCAGCTTCCTGCGCTGCCAATGAAGCGGTGATGTATTCTGATTCTGTAGTGGACAATGCTGCCACATCCAGCTTTGAACTCTTCCAGGACACTGCCCCTCCATTCATAATGAAGACATACCCCGATTGTGATCGAGAATCATCTCGATCAGTTTGGAAACTCGCATCCGTGTAACCCTTTACAATGAGTTCCTCTTCACCAGATCCGTATGTTAGAAACATATCCTTAGTCCTCCTAAGGTATTTCAATATACTCTTAACAGCCATCCAATGACTATTTCCCGGATTCTGCTGATATCTGCTTGTCATGCTTAAGGCGCATGACACGTCCGGTCTAGTGCATATCATCGCATACATGATGGATCCTATAGCAGATGCATATAGGATTTCCTTCATCCTTTCTTGCTCATCCTTTGAGCTTGGACATTGAGATGCACTCGATATTGTCCCTCTTTGAATAGGTACCAAACCTTTCTTAGAGTTCTCCATCTTGAACCTTTTCAAGATTTTATCAATGTATGCACTTTGGTTTAAACCTATCAACCGCCTTGATCTATCCCTATAGATCTTTATTCCCAAAATATAGGTGGCTTCACCAAGATCTTTGATGGAAAAACAACTTCCAAGCCAGGTTTTAACACCTTCCATGGTTGGAATGTCATTTCCAAATAGTAATATATCATCAACATACAATACTAAGAATGTGATGATGCTCCCACTAGCTTTCTTATACACACAAGCTTCATCAGCGTTCTTCATGAATCCAAACCTTTTGATCTCTTCATCAAAATGTTGATTCCAACTTCTTGATGCTTGTTTCAATCCATAGATTGATTTCTTTAACTTGCATACTTTATTAGGATATTGTGGATCGACAAAACCTTCGGGCTGAACCATATAGACATTCTCTTCAAGATGTCCATTAAGGAAAGTAGTTTTGACATCCATTTGCCAAATCACATAGTCATAATATGCAGCTATGGCAAATAATATCCTAATTGACTTTAGCATTGCCATGGGCGAAACCTTTGAAGGTATTTTCCATGCATATCAATTTTCTTCTAGAAAACCCACTTACATCTAACCGGTTTGGAGTTAAGCGGTGGCACAACCAATTCCCACACTTGATTGTTATACATGGATTGCATCTCTACGTTCATGGCTTTAAGCCACTTGTCACAATCCGAATTGGACATAGCATCATGGTACGTAGTTGGTTCATCCGAGTCAACTACATATTATCCATTCATGAAAAATCCATATCTTTCGGGTGGATAGCTAGTTCTACCAGATCTGCAAACGTTTTGTGTGTATTGATCAACTACTTGATCATTATCAAGAACCTCTTGTTGATTGCTAGTATCAACCAAACGTGTATCGGCTTGTGGTTCTCGATCCTCATCAAGTTCCACTGTTCTATCGATAGTTCCTTCCATAAGGAATTTAGTTTTCAAGAACTCAGTCTTTCGAGCAATAAATACCTTTTGCTCTGTTGGAGTGTAGAAGTAATATCCCATCGAGTCTTTGGGATATCCTACAAAGATACACTTAGTGGATCGGCTTTCTAACTTGTTTGGGGTGTTTGGCTTAACATAAGCTTCACAACCCCATACCTTTAAATATGATAACGATGGAACCCTTCCATGCCATATTTCAAAAGGTGTCTTATCCACTTTCTTGATTTGGGCCATATTCAGAATACGGGCCGCGGAGAGCAATATGAAATCCCAAAATGACAGAGGTAGTGTGCTTCTAGCCATCATAGATCGAAGCATATCCAATAGGGTTCAGTTTCTCCTCTCAGACACACCATTATGCTGTGGTGTTCCGGGTGGAGCAAGCTGTGAGACAATCCCACAACCCCTAAGATAATCTTGAAATGCATCACTAAGGTATTCACCTCGTCTATCCGAACGAAGAACTTTGATGGTTTTGTTGAGTTGATTTTCTACTTCATTCTTGAAGATTTTGAACGTTTCAAAAGCTTCATCTTTGTGTCTCAACAAGTAGACATAACCATAATGACTATAATCGTCGATGAAGGTAATGAAGTATCTTTCACCATTCCTTGTCATTGCTTTAAAGGACCACATACATCCGAATGTATGATTCCTAATAAGTCTTTTGCCCTTTGGTTAGTACCACTAAAGGGTTCCTTGGTCATTTTTCCTTGTAAACAAGATTCACACTTATCAAATGAACCCTCTTCATTTGCTTCTAAAAGACCATTCTTTTGAAGTGTTTGAATACGATTCTTGTTTATGTGACCAAGACGACAATGCCAAAGATATAATTCACTTAAACCCATTTTATGTTTCTTGGTGCTCGACTGGTATAACGAGTTATTAAAGGATGAGTCATCACGAACCAATTCATAAATATCATTAAAAGGCATAGCCTTAAAATAAAATATATCATCCATAAAAACACAATTACCATCGTTTACAAACTTTAATACATAACCAATTGTTTTAGAAGGGAAACATAAATTATGTTCCTAGTCAAACTAGGAGCATACAAACATTCTTCAAAATGACTTCCAAACCACTTGGAAGCTTCAAGATATTGTCTCCTTGGGCTTCGACATCAACCTTTGCTCCATTGCCCATATAGAGACTAGTATCCCCCTTCTTAAAATGCTTATTTCTTTTGAACCCCCGCAACAAATTACAAATATGAGTTCCACATCCGGTATCTAATACCCATGTGTTTGAAGAAATAACATTAAGTTCAATATGGATCATTAAAGCTGTACCTGAGGTCTGCCCAACATCCCTCTTGTTTCTCAACTCCTTGAGATAGATTGGACAATTCCTCTTCCAATGTCCTATCTCACCACACTCAAAGCATGGATCGTTCTCCGTAACCTTTGGCTTTTTAAGCCTCGGTTTTGGTGGTACCGCTTTAGTCTTTCCCTTACCCTTTCCTTTGATGTACCCCTTGCCTTGGGTTCAGGGTGATGCCTCTTCTTGTTGCCACCCTCATTGATCGTGAGAACTGGTAAAACCCTTTTACCCATCCCTGCCTCCACTGTTTTGAGCATTGCATGAAGTTCCCCAATGCTCTTGTCCCATCCATTCATGTTATAATTCATGATAAAAGTCTCAAACTTCTTGGTTAGACCATTAAGGATCAAATCCGTGGCCAACTCTTTGAGATGGGACAATTTAGCCTTTCGAGGCGATCAATGTGGCTTTTCATCTTCATCACATAAGATGATACAGATTGGGTTTCTTCCATTCGACATGCATAAAGCGCTCTACCCTCGCTTGTTGAAGGAACATTTCCTTCAGCTGGGTAATCATGTCGTATGCCCCGTGATGTTCAAAATCCTTTTGAAGCTCGGGAATCATGGTTCCCAACATGAGGCAAGAAACCTGCACAGAATCCTTAGTGTGCTTAACCCAGTCCTCGTAGGCATCAACATCATCAATGTTGGGTTCATCGGGAATAGGATCGTCCAACACGTATGATTTCTTTTCCTGCTTGAGAACAATTCTCAAGTTTCAAAACCAATCCATGAAATTATTGTGATTTAGACGATCCTTTTCAAGAATAGTTCTCAGTGATAGGTTATGGATGGTCGGGGAGGTAGCGTTGTTATTATTAGCGACCATTACTACAATATAAAAAAAGTTCAATTTCAGTATTCATAAAATGACATTTTAACTATTAATACCCTTTCATGCCTCATAGACAATTAATAATTAAAATCTAGAATCGAACGTTACATTCAAATAATGGTTAGGTGACCTTTATCCTATTATTTAAATTAACAAGGTAGTCAACTTTTGACAATTGCAACCCTTTGCAACTTCTAGTTTATGGGATCGGTTAAACATCTTTATGTTTAGTTGACATGTTTAATCCCATCAACACCATTGTACGCCATGCTTCGGTGACCCTATTCACATGGTTTCCAATTCAAGTCGTCCTACTTACACACACGTGTGAGTTTACACATACAGGTGGTTAGGTGACCTTTATCCCACAAATATCTTAAACCCACCTCAAACACACAAGTTCCCTAAATGTAGTTAGGTGACCTTTATCCCACAAATAGTTCCCAAGTGATTCGAGTGTTGTATAAAAGGATGACGTTAAACTTGTTTAAAAGAGATTTTGTTTCCATTAATTCTAGTTATGAAAGCATTTTGTACCTTACATTTGCATGCATTCAAATGCGTGGTACACCAGTGAAACCAATTTCCAAGGTTCTTTTAATAAAACCCAATTTTATTTTGAAAACATTAACCTTTAATAAAACCATTTTATTACCCATGTTAATGTTTCCAAGAGAACCGTTTGCAGCTTGTTGTTGATTTGAAATTGTTTAATAGTGCATATCCAAATATCACATGAACAATAAATTAAATCAACCATGCAACACATACAACAACAAGTTCATAACCATAGCCAACTAATTTTAACATCACTTGTTGACCGAAATAAGTGAGTTATTTAGGTCCTTCCTAAGGGTAACACTTGTGTCGGTGAACTCCCACTTGATCCCGCATCCAAATGCTTCGAGTGTCCACTTTGTGTTGTGATTCTCCCATTCGATTTGAGCTTCCAAATGGACTTAAATTCTGCACCAAACCCATTTGGGCCTTCAAAATATATTTTCGGTTATTGGGCTTAAATCCCATTAAGAGCAATGAAGCCCTTTGGGCACAAAACTGGCCCAAACCGAAAAACATTCATATTGCATCTTCTTTTACAAAATTATATATCCTATATACATTTTCTAGTAAAAGTGAAATACAACTAATCTATTTATTTTACATACCAAATGAAAATAAATAAATTACATAGCCAATAGGAAGAACAAATAAATTTAATTATTACAACCCTTTGAATAATCAAATACAAATCACAACACAACCAAACACAAGGTCTCGGCTAGGTTATGAACATCAAGATACATATCCAAATATGTAAGCAAAATCCCAGAGTTTTCCCCTTGAATCACAAACTTTCGGTTAATGCATAAACAAACCGAATTTCATGATTCTTGTCCAAACAACTTAAATTATCCAAATGATTAAATTTTTCAAGATTACAATATGCATGTAAAGTAGAATCTTGAAAAACAGGGGAAACATAGGCCTGAATTTTCGGTCCGTTGGTGAATAACAGTAAGAAACCGAGAATTCGGTTCAGATGAAGCATGTATCCATATAACCGGCTCTGATACCACTGTTGGGTTTTCACAAGTTTATCAGAGTCATTTTATCATTATAAAATGAAAACGCAGCGGAAATGGTATGAAAAACTTGTTACAGTTAATATATAAACCAATTTCTATATCTGTTAAAAAAACCGTAATGGATCGTCATATGAAAAACCATGCTTACAAACAACCATAGGGTGTTTAGAAATCTACCTCTCGAATGGGACAGAGGAAGAAGATCTTTGATCGGAAGCTTCCAAAATAGGAAACCTCAAGCTTGTCTACCCCAAGCTTCCAACAAAATACCAGGTTGCTAGGATTTTCTTTACTTGAATCGGGTTCTGTTCTTGGTCATCCTAGACCGGGCGAGAGAAAAGCTACAGGAACACCGATTTGCACCTTTGTGTGTGTTGTAAGTTGTCAGAAATAGTGGTTGAATGCAATCATATATTGCACGTCCTATGAAACTGAATTTCAGGGTGAGAGAAAAGTGGGCGGGACCCATCCCTTTAACCCATCCGCATTTCTCTAATATTCATCCGCATTAGTAAATGCGGATGAACAAACTCTAACCGCATTAGTAAATGTGGAAGAAGAAGCTTCATCCGCATTTTCCAAATGTACATCCGTATTTGTAAATGCGGATAAGTAACTCATCAGCATTTCCAAAATGCACATCCGCATTTGTAAATGCGGATGATCAATTTCATCAGCAGTTTCTTAAATGGTCATCCGCATTTACTATCTGCATTAGTAAATACGGATGAAGTAATTCCTTCAGCATTTCCCCAAATGCACATCCGCATTTGCAAATGCGGATGAGAAACATTCATCCGTATTTCCTCAGTAACACATCCGCGTTAGTAAATGCGGATGAGTAAAAGAAATGCAGACAATACATTTGTATTGTTTGTTCAACCATTTGAATAACAATACAAAGTACTCTCTCTTTAGAATAAATTATCCATATAATTTATTCATAACACTAGTGCAAATATTTAGAAACCTAATTTCTAAATACTACAAGTGTCAATATTTATTTACATGATCATATCATAAAATAAATATTGTGGGTGTTTGTCTAGCTTGTTATTGGGTATGACCTGACTTGGATCATAACGTACTAGCCACATCAATTCAATATGTGTCTTGGGCAGACCATTCCCAACAAAAGCGACCATGAAAATACATCCTTGCTATTACGTATTAAGGTTACCAACTTCCTCCAGCAATGCTCGCTTAGACCCTGGCTATTGTCACTATCTGTTATACGTGGCGTTCGTGGACCACTAGCCTTCCTTCTGGTAACAAATCTTCATGCTCCGATGTCACCACTAGATTATGACGATGTATGGTCTGATCATGGCTATCCCTCATCTGGTTGGAAATTTCATCATGGCATGTGCTGTGGAGACTATGCATGAAAGGCGCGCATTCTAGGACTTCCACTGATCATGGGAGCCTCCTCTGTGTCGAAAAAGGATCTTCATCATGGGAGCCTCCTCTGGTTTAACCTTGCGACCTTCGATGTTTGCCTCGATTACCATGGGAGCCTCCTCTGCGTCACTGCGACGTATAGGCGGGAAGCTTATTTTCCTCTTGACCCATCCTGAGATGGGTTTTAGGGTTTTTCTGGCACCTAAGCCTCTAATCTCATTTTTCACAGCTATAAGGATCTTCTTTCCTCTGCCTTTATCTCTTTCTTTGTCCTGTTTTACAGGGTGTGGTTTATTTGCTTTGATATCTTTTATCAGATGCGTCAATTCTCCGGACTTGACGGCTACCTCTATCCGTTTTTTCAACTGAAAATTCATTCGTATAATGACCCACGTCTCTGTGGAAATCATAGTATTTGTGAGAATTTTTGTCGTTAGTTGTCTTGTTCATGGGCTTGGGACGTCGAAAGTAAAATCTAGCCTCCTCTGTTGCAAATATCTCCTATGGTGATTTTTACAAAGCCATTAATTGTAGCGTCTTGGCTTTTTCTTCTTTCTCCAGATACCTATGCTTGGAGTGTGTAGACCTCTCGTATGGCTTCCTTCCTTCATGCGTGGCATGATGGGATCGCCTCTCGACGAATGGCTAGAAACGTGATGTTCCAGGCCTGCCAGAATGGCCAGAATTCTTCCAACTTGGAAATCTGCCTTTTTTGCCTTGATCAACATTTTATGCTGCCTCTTTTCCTCTTAGGAATGCTTCGGCCCTTTCCATAGCTTCTTTTATGGTTTTCGGTATATGTAGGTTAAGATCTTCAATCAGCTGCCTGGAACTTACGCCATGCATGAATCTAGATATGCGTATCTGTTCGGTCGCTACACTGATGCTGAGACCTTCCAACTTGTATCGTTCTGTGAAGGCCCTTAGATCTTCGTCTTTGTTCTGGTTTATGTGATGTAACTCCACAGGGTTCTTGGTATACCTTTTCTACTGCATGAAATTGTTAAGGAAACTACGGCTAAGGTCTTTAAAAGAGTCAATGCTATCGGACTTTAAACTGCTAAACCATAACCTGGCCAGTCCTACCATAATTCGGACAAACATGTGGCACCAAATCGGTACGGACCACTGTTCCACTTTGGGCGCTCCTTAAAATAGCTCTAGATGGTCGTCAAGGTCACCCAGGCCATCATAAGTTTTAACATTACTAGGCATCTTCTTTTTCGGAGGGAACTTAAAGTTCGTAATTCTCGTTGAAAACTTGGTATGAGAGTTTGGCACATTGGTCGAGACAGGTCGTCTTTTTGTTAGCTATCTTTAATGGACCGGATGACTGGTGGAGGGAATTTGGTATAGGAAAATTATGGAGGATTTGGCAACGCCAAAGATTGGTAAGGGTGCGGGTAGAAAGCAGAAGGGAACATGTGTTGGTTGTCATATCTTGGGTAATCATGGGTGGTTACAAGGCAACTTGAGGCAGTTAGTGGTATGAGTTTTAGAATAGGTGTTCCATTAGAATGCTTCTAGTTAAATGGAAGCATTTGATTTTGGCCCATGTTAGGTGCCCAGGCGCTAGTGTTTGTACCCTAGCTAGTGTAGGGATTTGCAACCCTCTGGTGGTCAGGGGATATGAAAACTACCCAATGACGTCAACGGGTAAGACATGGTTGTTAACATGGTTACAACGGGTGTGCCTACTGGAAAACCTTCCACTTCCTAGGGCACATGTGTTTGTTCTGCCGGGGGTGGAGGTGTCGGGTCAAAGTCACATTGAGTTCCTCCTCGTATGCTAGGCGGACCCTTACCCTTTTTCGGCATTCTTCATGAACGTAATCATTGATGAGCTCTTGGAGCTTGAAGAAAATTCTCCTTTACCTATTCTGGAGTTAATTCAATCATATCAGCGATGACAGGTGGTGAGTTAGGTCTAGTGACCGGATGAGTGCCTTCCGAGGCTTCGGCGTTTTTGGCCGACATCCCCCTTTGGGCGCTCCTTAAAATAGCTCTAGATGGTCGTCAAGGTCACCCAGGCCATCATAAGTTTTAACATTACTAGGCATCTTCTTTTTCGGAGGGAACTTAAAGTTTGTAATTCTCGTTGAAAACTTGGTATGAGAGTTTGGCACATTGGTCGAGACAGGTCGTCTTTTTGTTAGCTATCTTTAATGGACCGGATGACTGGTGGAGGGAATTTGGTATAGGAAAATTATGGAGGATTTGGCAACGCCAAAGATTGGTAAGGGTGCGGGTAGAAAGCGAAGGGAACATGTGTTGGTTGTCATATCTTGGGTAATCATGGGTGGTTACAAGGCAACTTGAGGCAGTTAGTGGTATGAGTTTAGAATAGGTGTTCCATTAGAATGCTTCTAGTTAAATGGAAGCATTTGATTTTGGCCCATGTTAGGTGCCCAGGCGCTAGTGTTTGCACCCTAGCTAGTGTAGGGATTTGCAACCCTCTGGTGGTCAGGGGATATGAAAACTACCCAATGACGTCAACGGGTAAGACATGGTTGTTAACGTGGTTACAACGGGTGTGCCCACTGGAAAACCTTCCACTTCCTAAGGCACGTGTGTTTGTTCTGCCGGGGGTGGAGGTGTCGGGTCAAAGTCACATTGAGTTCCTCCTCGTATGCTAGGCGGACCCTTACCCTTTTTCGGCATTCTTCATGAACGTAATCATTGATGAGCTCTTGGAGCTTGAAGAAAATTCTCCTTTACCTATTCTGGAGTTAATTCAATCATATCAGCGATGACAGGTGTGAGTTAGGTCTAGTGACCGGATGAGTGCCTTCCGAGGCTTCGGCGTTTTTGGCCGACATCCCCCTTTGAGTAGCGTGTCAATATTTGTTTACGATTCTTAAGAAAGGATATGAGGGTTCGCTTCAAGTGTAGCGCACGCCCCATGGTGGGTGCCACTTTTTACTACAAAGGAAAACTTGGTCTAGCGATCCTACCTTTTAGAAAACCTACAACACTCGAGACAAAGAGTCGTTAGGCTCACCGCAGGGGATTCCCCTACGATCCACCTTCGATGTGAGAAATCATTTCTCAGTAAGAAGAATGAAGTGTTATGTTGAAGGGTAGCAACTTAAGTGTTGATGCATACCTAGGTGTTAAGGAGCTCTATTTATACTTGAAGATGTTCTATTACGGGAATGTCTTTTCTAAATGAGTGTTTACCTATTTTGGTGGGTTGATCTTCCTTGTTTTGTCCTCCCTGCCTTGGTTCTGGGATATATGCCTACTTGGTGTAATGTGGTGACTTTTCGTTTACTTTTCCCTCAGCTTTTACTTTATCTGTCTTATCAATAGGTTTTGACTTTCCTAATTGGTGATGATTATAATAAGTAACCTATTCTCTGGCATATGTTTGGTTTACATCTTTTTGGTCAGTCTCGGTGTTTGGATTACCGCCAGCGGTCGAGGTCGGGCTAATCTGTCTTTGTCTTATTTGGTTGTAGGACCGCAGGTGGGTTGTGTTCCATCGCAAGGGTTATTTGCCCATGTTTACGTCGTCAGTGGTTGTTTCTGCACCACAGTTTTGTTGATGGTATGTTCAGATGGGGTTCGTGATTGATTTGATTTTGAGAGAGACAAATGATGTTTTGTTGATTCGGGTTGATGATTAAAATGATCATTTCGTTGTGGATCTGGTTTAGGTCGATGATGATGAATCTCGATTCATTCGAGACTTGCAATTTGGTGTTAACACTAATCTAATGTGTAATGCAGGCTATGATGATAAAAATACTTTGTTGTTTCTGGTTGTTTTGGTGTGACATGTTTTATTCGTAAACACAGTTAGCAAATGTAAAGTTTCTGACCGTATATGGTTAGTTTGGGATTATTAATATACAACATGAATTGTGAAACTAGAATGTAAATATAAGGGTTGTGATGACTGCAGAAAAATGTTTATAATCGTTGCTTTGATGTGGCAATCGTTCTTGGTTTGCAGCCATAATAGACTACCTATGTTGAGCCTAAAATAGTAATTAGTTTAACTCAGCTGCATCATAGTGTCGAGTAATCCCCTATTTATTATTGAAAATCAAAAGTAGGGAAACATAATTTCACTTTATAATTCTATAATGTTTAGTATTTAATAATTAAGTAATTTTGTGTTCTTTTGAAAACTTATATATTAAATTGGTGTAGTTAAAAACCTATTTGTCAAATAGGTTTTGCTTTTTTTTTTTTTTTAATTTTCAATTAATATATCATATTACTCTTTTTCTATGTTATCTGTTTATCAATTCATGATTCATGAGAAACCAATGCATGGATCGGCTAATTAGTCACCTTAATCGCTTGCCTAGGTTTCTTATTCCTTAACATAAAAACTTTCGTCGAAGATAGTTGTTGGAGTGTCTGAAGGGTTATATTCTTATATTTACGTCATTACTCGCTATTCTTGTTGTCTCGTGGTTGGATAGTTGCTGTTTAGGAGCAGGATGACGACTGATGAGCAAGTCTTGTGCTTGATATTTGAACTTGATCTGGTTTCTATGTGGATTGATGTAACAAAAATCAAAATAATCTAGTTCTTGTTTGAAAATATAAAAATAAAAAACACTTAATATAGATTTTGAATTTGGATTGGATTTTGATATAGATTGTGATTTTCTCGTTGGAGATCGAGACGCACAATCATGGGTTCGAATTGGGTTTAGTGGATTTCTTCGGTGCTTTTGGGGCATGCTTGAATCATGATGTGGATTGGGGTCATCGGAATCTTGGTTGTGCATATTTTGTTTGGTGATTCTAAATTTTTTTTTCTTTTTATATAGTAAAATAAGTTTTACACAATAATCTCTTTGGTTTTAATGTAGGGTGAGTCATCCTACTCTTCTCGTACTGTCACATCAACGTCACATTAGATTCTATATTTTTTTTTGTTTTCCTTTCCTAAATAATTGTAGTGGTTATTCATTTTTTTCACGCATGCCACATTTGTACTTTATGTTAAAATAAGTTGTACATCAAGCATGGATGATACGATCCCTTATACTCTAATTCCCAAGTAGTAGCTATGATGATATAGGCATGCTACTATTTTTGTAAAGTTGTAGTCTAAGCTCTCCAAATGTTAATAAAATAATAATATGTAAGATGTTTTTAAGTTAAAAATAAAAAAAGACTCATTTTAAAAACGAGTCTTTGGATTCGGTAGTGGGCATGTAGCCCTCTCTCCCTGCAACATCTTAAGAGGCAACCGACTCGTGTTTTTAAAGCCAACCTGTTAAAGTTATTGTCTCAAGTCAAATAGTAAATCTTTTATTTCATACTTGGAGGAGGGGCTTGTTGTATATTTAGATAGGGTCGTCCAAATAGCTCGCGGCTCGTAGCTTGCTTGAAGCTCGCTCGGAAAAAGCTTGAAAAATGCTCGCTCGAAATAGCTCGTTTTAAACTGAACCGAACCGAGCCGACTCGGTATGAAAACGAGCTGAACTCGGCTCGGTTCGTAACGAGCCGAGCCGGCTCGGTTTAGCTCGCTTGTTAGGTCGGCTCGGTATGGCTCGGATTGTTTTACTTGTAATATATATGTTTTTTTATGTATATAACATATATCATTGTATTTACTTATTTGTTAAGAATATAATATATTTTTTAACTAATCTTTTTATCAAAATATTAACTATAATGTTTGTTTTGGATTGTTTCATGTGATGTTAATATATTTTTATATATTAGAATAAATTATTCAAACATACTTTTAATTTATATATTAAAAATATACTACTGGTTGTATGTGTGTTACAGGTTTTATTCATTCAATTTAGATAATGATGAAGTTATTTGTATTTTGTTGAAGTTGAACTTAGTTTCTTTAAACTAATTCATATTTTGTGAAACTTGTTATAAACTGGTAATAAGTTATGTATTATTTTAAATTTATTTTGCATTTGATTTTTTAAATTGTGTTTATGAAATTAAACCGAGCCGAGCCAACTCGGTTAAAAACCTAGCCGAGCTCGAGCTCAGATTTCTAGCTCGATTTTAAAACCGAACCGAGCCGAGTTGGCTCGGTTTAAACTCGAGCCGAGTTCGAGCTTGCCCTGCCTCGACTCGGTTCGACTCGTGAACAACCCTATACTCGGAGAGTTAGAGTTATTGTAGGAATGTAGGTTGGCTGCTGTAAACAATTGTTGCTGGGCTTCACTCATGGGCTGCTAAGGATTCAAGTGATTGGGCTTAAAGGGAGCTGGGCTATGCAGACATAATCCTTAAAGCTAGAGATCCATATGTGCACTGCAGAAGAGTTATGTATACTCTTATACAAGTTTTCTAAAAGCAAACACACATAGATTATTTTTCTCATTGGCTTTTTGCTTGAAACCCTATTTTTTGTCAAGATTTCTAAAATGGTTTTATCCGTTGTGAATTGATTTGTTTTCTGTAATCGTCTTTGTTCATTACATGCTGATGTGTTCCAGTAGTGTTACCGGGAGTAAGAAATCGATTACTGTTGTTTCTTTAGTTTAAATCGTTGCTGAAGACTTGTATTCTCAAAATTTACGACAAACCAAGTAAATGGGTGGGTTAAAACTGTTATCTGTACCCTACAATCGCATAAAGTCCGGACTTTAACCTGAAATTCTTGATCATGATTTTGGACTGGTCACTAGATGCATCTTAAGATGATCGAACCCGAGTCTCCTTTAAAGATATCTGGTCCACCTACCTAAGCCATCTAAGTGATGGTTAAAAGCCATTTATTCAATACTTTTCATCTTCATCTTCATTTTCTCCCAAAATCTAACATAAAACAAGGTGTACTGCTCCACAAATTGTACCTAGGGCTTTAAAAATTGTTATTTTGGTGAACATTAGAGGCATTTGTCTACATCGGCATACAATTTTATTATGAACATAATTTGGTTATGGAGTTCGCAAGTTTGTTTGCACCGTTGTATTAAATATTTTGCTGAATTTGTTTGATAATTAGTTTTATCATTTTGTTTGTTGGCTTTACATGTTCTTTGCAAAATTAATTTAATTAATTAATCGGAAAGTTGTAATTTAGTTAATCACAAATTTGTAATTTAGTTAATCAGAAGTTGTAAATTAATTAGGTAGTTCCAATTGCATGCATAATGGTTGAACTTGATTGTTTCTTGTATATAGATGTATTTGATTTTCTGTTTGATTGTTGCCTGGACGACAAATAAAAAATCCAAACCAAAAATTAACTAATCTTATTATTTGATCATCTCAACTAAATATATTCTCCGATAATTGCTCAAGTTATTTAGAAAAATGAAGAGCCTTCATCGGCAGTTTATGAATTTATATATTGCTACTTGGGTGGGGTGAGGCCGTGTGTAGCGTTACTTAGGAATTTATATATTCCACAGTTTTCTTAAGAATTTTACGTTTTGCAATGTGTTTTTTTTTCCACAGTTTTTTTAAGAATTTTACGTTTTGCAATGTGTCGTCCTGGGTTTTTTCTTCGTTTTCTCATTTCTATCAAGTTAATTTATTTTTTAAATTTATATATTATAGTTGGTAATTAAATTAAAACACATACATAAACAATAATAATAAGGAAATACAAACTTAGACAATAAAAAAACAAGTCTTTTTATTAATAATAAAAATACTTAGAAAATAAAAAAAAAATTCTTTTTATTAATAAAATAAAACTACTGGTTCATTTGGTTCAATTGATATAAATGCTCCAAATGATCGATAAGATCCAATCGAAGGTTACCGTGAATTGTGAGTAATAGTAAACGTGAAAGTGTATCGTGCTCTACTTGTTTATTATTTTGAGGATCTTTTATGTAATCGGGATACATCATCGCACCATCACTCTTTAAAAATCATATTGTGTAAGTTAATACACATATTTTTATGGATTGTAATAGTATATGTTACTTCCCTTATAGGTCTCAAAAAACTTACTTAACAATCTTTCTTGTTTTTTCTTGCACTCTCTTGAAAAATTATCGTCTAACTTCATTCTAATCTGGATACGACAACATTTTAACTATCGTTGCCCACTTTAAATATAACACCGAAAACTATATTTAACATCATTTACCACAGAAGGATACTTCGAAGTAGTTTCACTAATACCATCATTGAACAAATGCGATAGGTTTAGAACATTGATGTCATTTATAGCTCCACGGGTCCCATAAAATGCATGCCAAATCCATAAATTCTAGACGCCACTGCTTCAAGCTTTATCATCGGTTGCTCGTGATCACCTTTCATGTATTGCCCTCGCAATTTGGTTGGACTGTTCATTTAAACTCGATGATACAATTTAAGCTTCTCAACATCTAAAGAAAGCCATGTCGTCGCTCATGTACGGAATATAAATGTTGCACATCATTGTAAGTCAGTTTACGAAGATATTTTTTCAAATATAAACTAGTAACATCATCACAAAAATGTTGCAAGCATTCAAGTTATGTTCTCTTAGAAACATTCAAATGTTTATCAAGCGCGTCAATATCCCTATATGCTATCTATCGTATTGCAGAAGTGCACTTTTGTATCAAACTATAACTCTGATGACCCTGCATCAAAAGTGGTTTAAAAGTACTCAAAATTTGTCTTCAAATGACTGGCGATCAATAAAAATAGCCCTTTGTACATGCATAACCTTCTTCAAGGCGTCTCAATAAAGAATGTTGAATGGTTATCCATACATTATTGTGTTGTTAATCGATTGTGGGTTTCTTCAAGGTCGTTTCGTATGCACATATCTTAAACATTAAGCATAAATATAAGTAATTATATTTAAAAAATTGTACATAAATATAAATAATAAAATTTTAAAAAATAAACAAAAAATATTAAAAAATATTTATTAAATATCAGTAAAAAATAATTTGAAGATGAATCGGTGTCTTGAACTTCGCCCAAAGATGAAGAAACCACGATAGTCAAAAACTCAAAATTAAGCTTACGTGTCTCTTCCTCCAATGAGTGTAAACATATATAGATTTTAGTAAGGATTTTTCACACAATTGAGTTATAATTTAAAGAAAACGATTACCACCTTTAAAATAACTAAATACAATAGACAAGTGGGACCTATCGCATAGTAATATAACTTGAGGTAAAAACCGAGCATCGATCAATGGACACAATGGCTCCCAATACTAAACCTTTATCAGTATCTAACCATTGAGTTTGGATTTGTGAATATTAAAATAAGCTAAAAACGATTAGCAATTTAAACTAAAAAACAAGAAAATAAAGACGAAGATACACAATTAATTAAAGATACCACTTGAACTTTGACTCCACTTAACATAGAAATAAAAACTAGCACATGATACATAAAAATAGCCCAAACCTCTGTAAATGATATCTAGACATATAATTCATCAAAAAACTAGAACGATAAACATACAATGGCCACCTAAAGTTATGATATGAGAACTGAATGATATAATTATATCAATATTAAAAATGAACTAAACTCGTGTTAGAGTTATCTAATTCGACAAATCTTTGAAAAGTTAATATGATAATCACATGACAACCACCTCAACTTGTGTATAATAAACAATCCTATAATTACCTTTTAATATATGAACATCAAACCATGAATACAAATTCATTCATAACCAATATTGACAACGGATATTCATGACATACATCATGGTTTTCTTAAACATATGCATAATGATACATATGTATCGAATTTTACTAAACTCTCAATCTTCATTCACTATTTCTAGTCAAATGTCACAAATTATACACAAAGATGCAATCATATGCATAAGTCTTTGAGGTTTTTTTAACACAATATGCTTACAACACCCACAATGTTAAATATTTTATCAGATTAGAACAAATATACATAATCATTGAAGTATAATAAAGTTTCATCATGACATCAACATAAATAACACTAAAAACTAAGCACAAGTTGTTAAATCATGCTAAGTTTCATCTAATCCAAGTGATAATAAGAGTTTTGCCTATGAGGCTTACCCAAAAAAGAAACCAAACTATAAAACATGAAAGAATTCATAGTAAATCTAGAGGAATTTAAATCAATTTGAGTGAAAATGGGGTAGATGATATTAGATCTCTTTGAAAGTGTGATAACTTCAATCTTGCCATCAAATATCCCAAAAATTCTTGAAGAAGACTCAAAATCACCTAATGTTTGAGGAGACTAGGGTTTTGAAAGAAATGAATATCATATTGGAAATGAGGTGTATTGATGTTATAAACCTGTTTTCATCCAAATATGACAGTATCCAGAAATGATATGACAATATTGACCTTCAATGTTGAGCTGCTTGAAGTTAGATAGTTGATAGAGCATATCCAGCTTCGATATGGTCATATCAGAAACATTTTTCCTTTTAAATTTCTTCAAATCTTGAGTTTCTTCACAAAAATCACCAATGCTCCACCAGAAACTACATAATTACTCTATATATAGATAAAGGAAGGTGAGCAACAATTATTTTATTTATGTTTATGGTTTGGCCACACAACTTTGATGGGTTGCTATTTTAACCCCCCATGTGAGTTTAAAGGAGAATATTAGGGCTGAAGGCTTTGTGTTTTATCATGCCCATTCTTTTGTAGAGAGAGTTTTACTGTGGGAAGAAGCTCCATCGTCGCACCGCTACCGCCGTAGCACGGCGACTCCATTACCGTCGCAACAGTTGCACTGCCTCCGTCACCCATCACCGCTGCTACAACCCATCGTTAGTGCTCGCCATCGCTACCGGCGATACCCGAAAAGGTTAGCCATGGCGGCGGTGGTTTTGCACTCTGGACACCTCCTTCTTTCCCGATCTACAACATGCATCAACCATTTTCCGGTGGTGGTCTTGACAGTGGTGGTGTTGATGGTAGGGGTCTTGACGGTGGTGGTGTTGACGGTGGGGGTCTTGACGGTGGGGGTCTTGAAGGTGGTCGTGTCGACGGTGGGCGTCTTGACGGTGGTGGTGTTGACGATGGGGGTCTTCACGGTGGTGGTCTTGATGGTGGGGCTTTTGATGGTGGTGGTCTTGATTATGATGGTCTGATTACTTCTCTTGCTCTTTCTTCTCCTGTATATGAATAAATGAAGGTGATAAGCAGTTGGTTTTTTTGTTTTATCAAGGTTTCGAATCTGGAACATAAATTTTATTAGGTAATGATGAGGATTTCTTCACCTCAGAACATGTTATTCTTTTGTTGGGTTTTATTGGTTTTGTTCGATGATGATGAGGAAGGCCTCACCTGAGAACCGATTGGATCTGATTAACCTGTTTCTCAAGGCTTTGTTGTGAGATTTTCAGATCTAAATCCTGTTTGGTTTTGTGATGATGAGAATGCCTCATCTGAGAACCTATGTTACTTAGTCTGTCACAATTTCTGTTATTTTGGGTTTACTTTTGAATGTTTCGAACATTGTTTCTGTTTGATGACGATGAGGCTAAGAACCCGTTAGCTTTTTTGTGATATTCGTATGTTCAATGATGATAATAGCATTTGAGAAGCTTCTATATTTTGATGCCTTTTTTGTTTAAATCATAGGTATTAACTTTGTGCTAGTGTTTCTTTCCAAGTCTTGAACGTTGGTAGATTGTGAAATTCAAACGAAAATTAATTTCGCGCAACGCGCGAACTGAATGTCAACTAGTTCAAATAAAATACAAATGGTGTCTACATTAATTAATTTTTTTAACAAAAATGACTTAAAATGCAAAGATATATATATTTTAAACAAATATATTTGCTAATATATCTCTCCTCGAAACTTGACAAGTCGTAAAGTCGAAATTCCAACGTACCCATTTTTATATTCTTTGAAATAAAAGAGTATAGAGTTGGGAGAGATTTGAAAACTATGTAGATAGTATAGTTTAATGGTGTTGTATTTATAGAGTTTAAAAATGTTAATTCTAATTGTAACATTAATAAAACCATTGGGTAAAGATCAAATGGGGAAAATAGAACGGTAAAACATGGTGAATATTCACCTGGTTGTGGAGTAAAATTTGAAGCCGGTTTCAAAGGGGTGTTCTGACCCGGGGCCGGGTATTCCCAACCCCTCCCTAACTTTCACTTCGTGTTACCTGAGATTGGTGTTCTCACCCAACCAAAGTTTGAGGGTCCGAGTCTTGGTGATGACAATTTATCATGGATTATTTAAGTGTTGTTTATTTTATCCTATAAAAATACAACATCAAGATAATTTAGGTATTGCTATTAAAATATATACATATATTATTATTCCATATTATGTTTTTAAAATGGTAACTTTATCACCCATCTGATCAATTCCTAATCTACATTATAATTAATTTATACAAATCCATCGTAACAGGGGATCGAACCCTTGATCCCAAGGGGAAAATCACCACACCAACTTCAATGGATTTTTTTAATAGACCCAACCTCCACCCCTGCTATTGTATAGGGTTAACATAAAACTTAGTTTTGAGTTAACAGTCTTTTTTATAGAACATACAACATGGTCAATCCATTAAAATTTATTTAAAAGTCTTTTCAATAATATATAAATAGTCAATCCACTATAAAACAAAAGAAAACTATTATTAGAGTAAATTACCTTTTGTATATTTAAAGTTTATCAATTTTAACTACTTGTAAATCCTTGTAGTTTCAAAACCACGTTTTGCATACCTGACATTTTTACTTTTAGCCATTTGCATTCCTAACATTTTCTTTATGTAACTAGTTGAACTTAAATGATTCATATTGTCAGTCAAGTCTGTTAATAGTCCTACACCCTTTATCTCTTCTAAGAGTATTTTTGTCATAAAATTTTAATCCTTTATTTATTTCATACATTCTCCTTTGTCATCATATTACCATCACTCACCATCATTATACATTATCATCTAAACCATCACCCAACACTGCCAACAAAACCCACCAGCCCGACCATCACCGCCAATCACCCCCACCACCATCACCGTACCACCACTTAAGATCACGTCGCAAGGGTCTAACAGGGCCTTTGGCGGTGTGTGCACCGAGCCAAGGGTGTGTCTCCAAATTAGACTTCTATTGTAGAAGATTCTAAATTATAAAAACTTAAACACAACCAAAGTGAAATCTAAGTGATCTGCCATTAAAAGACAAGCTTACAATAGGAGTATACTTAATGCTTAGGTGAAGCAAAAGGTTTGCGGTGCTAAAATGCGCCGGAGCAAGTGGTGCGCCTATGAACCCAAGCAACAGCCTCAAATCAGGCCAAGGTTTATAACCCATGGATGGATCCCTACAAAGCTGACCCTTCACCCACTGCCCAATACCCTACGGGGGCTTGGATGCTAACATCAAAGACCGTGACCATACTGGATTAACCCACGTATCACTTCATCATTTAATGTAGAGATAAACTCTTGTTTCTTCTTCGATAATACGCAGATTGAATGAGGGGTGAAGAATAATGAGCACGTGTTGTGATTTTAAGACAGATGAAAAAAAAGGGGTGCAAAGGGTGTGGGGTTATTGTTAAGGATGAAGGTGGTGGAAGGGTTAGGGTCAACGTATTGGTGTGGTGCCAGTGGTTTTAGGTTGCAGTGGCGGTGCCATTGGTTTGAGGTGGCAGTGGGGGTGGTATCGAGTGTGAAGAAGGGGGTAGTTATGGGTATGGATTAGGGTTTTAGTGTTAGATTAAAGGTCTTTGGAGAAAATGACTAAAAAATCCGTAAATTAGAGAGAAGATGGGGGCAAGTTAACTAACAAAACTAATGTTGTTATCCATTCAGTTGCAAATAGTTAAAAAAAGAAACGTCAAGTATACACAACGAGGTTTTGAAACTATAGGGATTTAAGTAGTTAAAATTGACAAACATCACGAATGCAAAAGGTAATTTACTCCTATTATTATTAACTTGCATGTATAAATAAAAAGTAAATTGTTATTTGCATCCCGAACGCGTGTTCATTTTAACTATTTACATCTCTGTTGTTTCAAAATTATCATTTGCCCCTTAATGTTTTATTTTGTCTCCATTTGAGTCTCTGTCATTTTATTTTTATCTTTATTTGAGTTCAGGTAACTAACCCTGTTAGTTATTATGTTTAAGTTTCTGTTAAAAAAACTAAACTACCTTTAAAACTAAATAAATCTAAAAAACTTATGGGACCCATCCATCATAATCTTCTTATTCACCACCAATACTCTCATACTATCTATCTGATACATACTTCTTCTCTCTCTCTCTTTCACTTGTTTTCTCTCTCGCTCTCTTTCTCATACTCCACTACCATAGTTACCCATCACCACCACCAACCCCTATCACCACCACAACAATCACCCATCACCACTAAACCAATTTCAAATTCTAATTGTACAAGTACCTTCATTGAACTAAATTTCATAATTTAACCTTTTGAAAGCATTTAATTTTGAAAAGTATATTCATTACACATACACACTTGAACATTACTAATTAATGACAAAAAAATACACATACATACATGGATATTATAAATTGAAGAAGGGGTGAAGATGAAAAAACAGAGCAAGAAACTTTCCTCCATACACATACATAGTTGAACATCACAAATTGAACATTAATATGCAAGAAACATACACATACATGGTTGAATTGAACAAGGACTTTAGCTTATAGAACGAAACTTTCCTTCATCATCAGTTTCAAGATTGGGTTCACCAGTTGAGGTTACCCAATTCCACTAGGAAAAACCAACTTAAATACCCTCACCACAACCCTTATCACCACCACCATAGCCATCAATCACCACCGCAATAGCCCACATCATGACCACCACAACCACCCATCACCATCACAACAGACCCCATCACCACCACCACAGCCCCATCACTATGAACCATCATAAAATATGACAAAAACATATTTCTAACCGATCTAAAATCGCACCACCATCAATCGCCACCTTGATTTTCTTCACCCTTCCACCGCTATATCTTCAAAGACACTAAAATCGCACCACCATTAATTGCTGCCCCGTTAGACACTAAACTTGAAGCCACCATTATCGCCGCCGCACGCAGCAGTTTATGTTGCTGGAATCGCGCAGCCACTGTTAGAACTTTGGTCGAGAGGATGAAATCTTAGATTAATGTTGTGTGGGATTTTAAAACTATAGCTTGAACGATTAAAATGAGCAAACATCAAGATAGCAAATGATAATTTACTCATAAATAAAATACAGGTTGAACTTTTTATAACCTTCTATATGATCTAAGATCATGTTTAAGGTTACTGTTGTATTTAAAACAAAAAAACAAAATATAGTAATTAAAAAAACATATATTATTATGGTTAAGTAGTAATAAATATAGGTAGATATAGAATTATAGGGGAATGATCGAATAAAAAGGCAATATTTTTCCTTTAAAATAACAAATATGGCATAAGCAGGACTAGCC
Source organism: Flaveria sonorensis (assembly GCA_025506505.1). Taxonomy (NCBI): domain Eukaryota; kingdom Viridiplantae; phylum Streptophyta; class Magnoliopsida; order Asterales; family Asteraceae; genus Flaveria; species Flaveria sonorensis. The sequence continues at coordinate 53,648,363 of CM046437.1, forward strand.
ACATATTTAAATAGAAAAGGATAAACGCGTTCAAAAATATAAGTTGGGCGTCCAAATCTACAACACCATGCGTAAAGTTCCATAACCAATTTAAAACAATATGTTATTGATGCCCAGATAGTAAATTGACATGACTAAAAGCTAAAACGACATGTGTAATGAGCGGCTTGGTTTAAATGATTATGTTTTAAAACATTTGGTTCAAGAAAATGTAAATTGAACATATTTTGTAAATATATATAACGATAGAATACTTATATTAAAGATAAAAGAATATTTGATTTTCTAGTATACGTTAAAATTATAATAATAATGTATAAAAAATCTATTAACGTTAAAATAATGAGGGTGTGGATTTTGAAAACAGATGAAACAAAACTTAGAATAAAAGAAAAAGTTTGAAGATCATCTAATGATCAATGAATTTAAAAAGGAATGAAGATCCTATGTTGAGATCGTCATATTAGATCCTCTAAAAAGTGGAGATGCTCACATGAAGAACCACTGACAAGATCTTTTAAAAATAACTTCTTATAGATATCAGCTGATCACATCCCCTGATGAGATCCTTTGTTGTGAAGCAAAATAGAGGACCCTTTGATCAACTGATAAAAGGAACTCTCTACTCATGAATCATCTGATGGTAATTCAAGCTCTCATCTTCTTGCATCCAAAGGCAGTTATGAAGATTTATACATTTGTCCACGTCAAGAATTGTACTACAAAATGAAAGATTCTATATCTCTAATAATGGGCATATTGTAAAGATTTCGGTTTTTGTAATTCTGTTATGTCGTGAGTGAAAGAATTAAGTGTGTGAAATCGTCATTTAGTTGAGAGCTTGCTTCCAAGGGGAATTTAAGTGTTCTTCGGTTGTAATTCTCTAATCAAACTTGTTCATCAATCATATATGTATTTGATTCAATTACGTTGATTACTGTTAAACTACAATTGTATGTGTCTAAATATCTTGTTGTTATCAATCTATTGATATGAGTTAGAGGAACTCGATCCTTACAAAAAAATATTCATAAGAAGTTAAAATTAATTAGCTGGATATTCTTATTCTACTCATCCACCCTTTTAAGTAACTTACTTGTGACGTCGCACTATATCCATTCTTCATTGTAAAAATATATAGCCAGATTCATTCCTTACTTTACTAAATTTTTCCATCTTTTTATCCTAACCTCATTCTATAATTTTATATGTACATATTTAATTAACTAGGCGGTGACACCCCGCATTGCGGTGGTGACAATAGTGTAGTTAAGCACGTAAAGATAAATGTATGAAGTTGTGGTGGCTCGGTTGTAGATACTGAATTGTAGATAGAAACGAGAACGTCTCAACGCTATATTCGAAAATCAACAAAAAGTCACGTCGCAATTAAAATTAGCTTAAATGAAAACAAATTTGATAAAAAGGAGTAAAAATATATAATAGCTTATTCGTATCAGTTTTGAAAAATTTACATCAAAATATAAATCGGTTTGATTTTAACTAGAAGACAATATTTCTAGAAATAAAAAAAGATTGTCTCCGTAGAAAAAGACGTGTTGTAAAAAGTAAAAGCGTGTGAAAATATGTCATAAATGACCCATTTAGGTTTTAAATAAAATTTAAATCAAAGTATAAACCGTCTCAATTTTAGATAAAATATATACCAAAACATCGATTGAAAAAATACATCGCAAGAATATTAAGTGTACGAAAAACTGTATATTAAAAATCACAAGATAATATGAAAATATAACTGTATATTAAAAGTCACAAGATAAGATCAACATATGTGTAATATTAATTATATATAATAAAATAAGATAAACATTACAACAATTTTGTTAAAAAAAAACCTTGTGTGTGTACGTGAGTAGGTTGTAACGTTGTGTGTAAAAAAAACTTGTAATTTAGTGAGTAGGTCCATAAGAAGGTATCGAAATCACAATCCACCGTACCAATAACCAATTGGATATCTGTATTTGCTTCACAAATTGCGTAAATAAAATATATAACTATAGAAAAAGAAAAAAAAGAACACGCATGAGTGTGAATAGAGCTTCAAAATGTGTGCATGCAAAATAATAACATTCACATCTCATTTACCATTCTCATCCTTACAATCTATTAAAAATATATATTTTTTTAAATTTATTTATTTTTCAAAAAACCTTTCAAAACTCATTTCACATAATTTTTTCTATCTATATTAAATAAGCTTATTTGTTATTCTTTTAATATTATTTCTCTCTCTTTACTCACATCCAATAATCAAATATTTTTTAAATGATATAAGTTGAATAGTGAACTTCTATATTTAGAGCATTCATATCTCGTTTCTCATTTTATACGAGGGTGTGTCTTATGTTACACATGATGGTTATGAGTGCTTGTGAATGAAGAACAAATAAATATTTCTGCTCATTTGTATATTTAAATAAACACTGTTCAGACTCTATATTTTTTTTTTTTTAGTTATTGTGAGTAGAAGTAAGAAACAAAATAATGAAAAATTGTGTTGTAATTTTTATGTAATTATAAAGATGAAAATAAAAAATAGGATCTGAATCTCTTAATGATAGGAATTATAGGGATGGAATATGAATCACGAATTGAATCAAGTGAGTACTTTAATTATTTTTGTTAAATATGGGGGTATGGATGAGGATGGAGATTGAGATATAAGAGCATTCACAGCAGCTTTCTTATCATAACATTATAATCATATTAAAAATTACTAGTTTTTTTCTTAATTTTAATCAAATAATACTTTTTTTATACATTTGTCATACACAATTGGTCCTTGTGGTATGCCTGTATTGTAATATTAGTTTTAACTTTTGAAAAATTATATCATTGGTTTCAACTGTTTGTCAAATTGTAACACGGTTGTTTCCTGGAATGAATGACCGTTAGTTTTATGAGTTAATTTTTTTGAAATGACCATTCTTCCCCTATTAATATTAATTAGAGTAAATTACACGAATCATTCCTAAGGTTTCAAATTCACATTTTATTTCTGGAATTGAAAAATTACATGTTTAATCCTAAGGTTTAAAAAAACATAACCCGTTTCATCCCTATTAATTATTTCCATTAAGTACCTGTAAATTGATTATTTTACTATTCTTTTTCCTCACTTGCTTCTCAAATCACCCACACAACCCTATCTCAACTACCACCACCACCCTTGTCACGAGTCACGACCACCACACACCCCCATCCGCGCCACCACCACTACCACTCCTTTCCACCACCACCACTACACACCCCTATCTCCACCACTATACCACGCACCCCATCTCCATCATTGGATTCCCATTCCACTCCCATATCCGACAACCCACATATAACCCTCCACACACCTCTCAACCCCACCACCACCACCATGGATCACCCCATAACCAAAAACTTACCGATGATCCAACAAGCAAGACTTCTTCCTTGAATCTTCCTTCCAAAATCCCTCAACATTTACAAATCAGGACTCTCCCACACCTTCCAAAGCCTCTTCAACCGCTGCTTCTTCAGTGTCACTAGACACGAAGCTCGTGACAATGTCGGACTGGCGATTGCGGAGATGGGGTGTGTAGTGTGGTGGTGGAGAAAGGGGTGTGTGGTGACTACGAAAAAAAGTGGTGGTGGGGGTGTGATGGTCGTGACAAGGGCAGTCGTGACAAGGCTGGTGGTGATATGATGACGGTTGAGATGGAGTTGTATGGGTGAACTGAGAAACAAGTGAGGAAAAATAAGGGTAAATAACCAATTTATAGCTACTTATAGAATAAATTAATGGTCATTTAACTAAGATACGAAACGTGCTACGTTTTATCAAACCTTAGAATTAAAATGTAATTTTTCAATCCCAGAAATAAAAGTAATTAACGACCATTTAACTAAGATACGAAACGTGCTACGTTTTATCAAATCTTAAAACTAAAATGTAATTTTTCAATCCCAAAAATAAAAGTTGAAATTTGAACAAACCTCAAGGACGATATGTGTAATTTACTCTATTAATTATTATCATTATTATTGTTATTAATCCAATATTATCATCATCATCATCTAACTCGTCATCACCATACACCGCCCACCATCATCACCATACCATCAGTCAGCGTGGGCTTCGACCACTATCACAAGCTGTCAGAACAACAGCTTGACCTATCATCACCTTTCATCATCACCAACTACCATAGCCACCATTGATTGCCTGACCCCTCATCACCATTCACCCATCACCAACTACCATAGGCATCACCAGATCTGCAAAACCATCACCATCACCATCACCATACCACCCTAACTACCGACTAAGCCACTAGTGACCACCATCGTACCAGATGTGCATCAAACCAAGAGAGAGAGAGAGAGAAATGAAAATGGTAGTGACGGTGAAGAAAGATGGTGGTGGCGAAAGAGGTAGCACCGACGGTGATGGGGGTGGTGTGTGCAGGTGGCGGCGGTGGTGAAGAACGATAGTGCTAACGATGGTTTGTAGGTCCAATCTACATGTTTGTGCCGGCGATGAAGAACATTGGTGGGTACGGCGGTGAAGAACTGGTGTGTGTTGGCAGAAAAGAACGGTGGTGGTGTCGGCAGCGAAGAACGATGAGAGATGCTGAAGGGTGGAGTTATGTTGATGATGATGATTTTGTGATGGGGATATGAATATATATATTGCTAACTAATTATATATTGTAATTTTATCTTTTAGTTCAAGGGCAAAATGGTCTTTTCACAATCCCATAACAGAAAAATTTAACAGAAGTTAGTGTCAAGTACCAATAGTGTGACGGTTTTGGCAAACAGTTGGGATAAATGGTGTAATTTCTCAAGAATGGAAGCCAATACTACGATATAAGCATACCATAGGGACCAATCATATAATTAATTCATACATTTTTTCTCCTACACTAACAACCACTTTCAAAAAATATTACAAAAATTAACACAGATAAACAATGTTACAGATAAATAATAATAATTTCCCTCTCCTTCATTCATAACCACTCATAACCATTTCATATAATATAAGAAACACACTAATAAATATATGAGAAACCTCTTGTGAATACTCTGAGTGTTATATTAACACAGATAAACAATGTTACAGATAAATAATAATAATTTCACTCTCCTTCATTCATAATCACTTATAACCATTTCATATAATATAACAAACACACTAATAAATATATGAGAAACCTCTTGTGAATACTCTGAGTGCTATAAATCCAGCAACAACTATTTGTAAATCATCGAACGTGTAATTGCTATTTGTTATTATATATAACTGGTTCTACCCCCGCGCTTCACGTCGGGAGTGTGGTCGTTTTTTCCATGTGTAACACAAAAATTTGGTCGTTATCGGTTAAGCTTGTGAAAACCATACAAGCGAACATTGATACTTATTTCGATAAGACCAAGATATCGGGAATGATGTTGTTCACTCATAAACGGTTAGGTTCGTCACGACACCACAATAGTAACGTCATTCGTTATATCTGTCGCTTTCGAAAAAATTATTTGATTTTGAGTACAACTATTATTTAAAAAAAAATTATACCGTAGCATTTACAAAAAAAACCCTAAAAACATACCTACTCTAGATCCATTATAAACATGTATATGTATACAATAAATACTTAAGTCTATATTTTACAATATACAAATTGTTAAAATATTTTAATTTAAACTATAAGCATAAAGTCTTAAAATCTAAATTTAAATATATATAATGCAAACATAACTAAAATATAATATTAACTTTGAATTGATTAAAAAATAAAAATTACATCAAGACATATGTCCATGTGTGAAAACTCAAAGTCAAAAAATTATAGTGGTTAATTTCAAAAATTAAAAGCAACATTGTGGCACTTATATAATTTTAGTTTACAATAATTATCATGAAAATCAATCTGAAATTCATCAAAGAAAATGCATATTGTACGTTTTCTTTTAAACAAATGCATATTATAGAGAAAAAAACACATGTAATTTTCTTAAATTAAAAACTAATAATATTATATTTAAATTAAAAAGATTAAAATGCATGTTTTTAGGGTGTAATTCTATTAAACAAAATATTAACATATAGAAAATTAATAAGTCATTTAAAAATATGAAAGAATTTAATTTAAAAGTTAACAATTGTAATCACATGATTTAGTACGTGTGTGAAATATAACAAAGGTAGTGAAATTAATTAAAAGATAATTTTACCATTATAAACTGTTTAAAAATTTACGTAAAAATACAATATTTTTCTACTTATATAGTTATATATTATAATATAATATAGATATTTAAAATTTCAGTTTTTAGTTTTCTTCTTAAATTTAAAAGAATTCTAACATCAATAACCAGATTTAACCTAAATCTGAATTGAAGCTGTTGCAATTAATTTAAGTTCTTGAATTTGGTATCAACAATTAGGTCCGCAGTCAGATTCCATTTTGGCCGACTAGCATGCAAGTGTAATACATTAACAAGTGCTTCTATTTTGGTTAATTATAAGCCTAGACTATGATTACAATATATATATATATATATATATATATATATATATATATATATATATATATATATATATTAAATAACTGTAACACTGTAATCAATGTTACTAATTCTGTTTTAAAATAATACATTTAAATATGCTTATGTTATATTTAGTAACACTAATATACAACCATTCATTATTATATAATCAAAAACCAGCATATATATATATACCTCGAAACTCCAAATCACATAAACATCTGATTCCTCTCCAGTCTATATGTATTTAGATCTTACTTTTACTAGTTTCCTGTCATAACTATTTATTGACGAGTACCGATTCTCCAAAAAATCTCTAGATACACCCAATAACATCTCCATCACATCCTCTTTTTCTGAACATAATCCTTAATCCTTCGTTACAATATGTCTCCGGCAGCGACGGCAATCTTCATAAAACCATCACAAACTTTAAATCATCATCCAAAGTTCAACACTTTTCTTTGTAAAACCCAGTTTTCTAATCCCTCTTTTGGTACCTTGAAAGAATCTTCAGTTGTTCATAGAAAATCTGTTAGATTCAAGAAGACGATGACATCGGTATCAACGGAGACAACATTCATCAATGGTGATCACGATGATCAACACATTACCCCTACAATTTCAGGTTTTAAACAGAAACCTATGATCAACAATGTTGGTGTTTCCTGTCACCAAACTCGAACCACTGGTGGTCTACATACTTTTCTCAATCGTTTGGTTGGTATTCTTGTTTTCTTACACTTGTGTAATTCCCAACATTCAGTATGAAATTTGATGATGATTTTTTTGATTCTAGAGTAAATGGGTTGTTGCTGTAACTTTTGGTGGATTCATAATGTTGAGGCATGATGATCTAGCGTTATGGGCTGCAATGGGTTCAGTTGCAAATTTTATACTGTCGATCGCACTAAAGCGGATCTTGAAGCAAGAAAGACCGGTTTCTGATGTGAGTTCAGGCCCCGGAATGCCATCGTCACATGCCCAAACTGTATTTTTCACTCTTGTATTCGTCATTATGTCGGGTAACGTTGTATTCCTAGCTTCTTTAACTATTTTTATTTGGGTCTTTCGAGTTGCATCATGTTCTTATTGTGCGTTATGACAGTGATCGAATGGGTCGGGCTGAATGGAGCTACAACGAGTCTTGGTGTCCTTCTTGTAGTTGTTGGTTCATATTTTGTAAGTATATATGAACCCTTGTGTTAGTTCATGATCTCTTAGTCTACGTAGACTTACGGGTGTGTGGGTACTTCTGTTAAAACTAATTGCTAGTGCTTTACATGGGTTAAATTTAGAGTGGTAATTCCTGAGAACACCTGAAACTCAACATGGACACGAGACAAAAAAAGTTTTTACAGTTGATTAATATAACCCGTTAAACATTACTTATGTAATAAACAGGTTGACCTCAATACATGCTAACCCAAATAAGGATTTTAAATATTTGGGTTTTACAGAGTTAATCTGAAAAGTGTTCTCACTTCTAATTTAAAGTTTCATGTTTGATTTTTTAAAATTTTCACTATTACAGGTCATTTCTAGCAGTGAATTTAATTTTTCTTCTATAAATTCTTTCCGGTTCGTTATTTTAAACAACTTTTTGTTACAGATCAAACGAAAAAACTCAACCCAAAAGTCTAGTCGTATGGGTGAGAGAACTCATTTGGCTTATAAACCCCATATCAATTGCCTATACAACTGATATGCGACAAGTCTCATACCTTGCAATGATTTCAGTCCAGAACACTTTTTTCTTTACTCCAACTACTGATCGATTTACCAAGCATTTTCAAAAAGTGAAAACGAACACTAGTAAAAAACATGAATCTACCAACGTTTTGCCACGTATGCATCTCATAAACAAAAAGTTCTGTTAATCACAAATCTATTAATTATTTATGACCACATCAGATTTCACTCTTCTTAAGAACATAATAGGTGAGATCTAGATGCTTAGTTTAGAAAGAGTTACTTTTGATTAACTTGCCTAATTTATCCTTGGTCAATCGCATGTCCTCGTTTTTGTTATTTATGCAGTCATGGCTACGGGTTTTACTAGGTTATCACACAATCAACCAAGTCATCGCAGGCACAATTGTAGGATCATGTTTCGCGGTCCTATGGTTTTGGGAATGGCAAGCAATCGTTCGTGAGGCATATAACTCGAATCCGTTGGTTCAAATCCTTCTTTTTGTTGGAGGTTCTTGTTACTATTTAGGGTTTATTTCTTATGTTCTTTGGCATTTGAGAAAAGATTAATATCTATCTTCGAAAGATCAAAATGACCCAAGGGTCGTTTTATATATAATGTTTGTATCCTACGTACCCCCTCAATAACATAAAACCACCTATTCTTTTTTAATAAAAATATTGTCGTAATGATCCAACTGCCGTTTTATATTGAAACTTATTTTGGTATGAAATGATTCAACTGTTGTTTTATACTTACATTTTCTGATTAAAGGAAGGAGTTGCGATTTTATTTAAAATTGAACTAAAATCGAAATGGTTTATTATGGTTTTATATTGATCTAAATACATTCATTATTTTAATTTTTTTTTTGTTAATTTAGGTTGAACCATGAAAATGTTCACAAATTGATGCTGTTGTATCTATAACCACCCTTAAATATGCACAAATGCGCTTATTTTCCTCTTTCTAGTTATAAATATTCAAATTCAATCATTAAGCAAATGAAACAAAGTAATTCAATTTAATTCATCGATTTTATCACAGAACATCCATTTTTAAAGGATTTAATATGGTACATTTTATATTAAATTATACTTACAACCTAGTCAATGGTGTTAAGTATTCCACAAGTGGTTTATCATAAAATCACTATTCAATTGTTGCCAACTGCCATTTATCCGATACACATAAATAAATACAAACTATACACAGATCCTATTATTGAATTACGATAATCAAAAACTAGTTTATAGTTTTAATTTCCACTTGGGTTGGTGGCTTAGTGGTACGAGACAGAGATTCTTTAAAAACCATTAAGATCGTCCAAAAATAATTAGAGTAGTTTAAGATATCCTAAAATAAGATATTATTGTTAAAAAAAATTTGTAGTTTTAATTAGTTACGGAACAAACTTATTGGTAATAGGACTCAAATGAAATAAGAAATCGCTTGAACATTGAATTAGTTGGAATATGTTTAAAAAATATATATATATTATTGTTGTAAAAATTAAGAAATAATGGTGATATTATCACCGTCATCATCATCAATATCAACGAATTCAACAATACGCTTGCTACGGCTACTAGCATTTACGGATGTAAATGAACTTACCTAGGAATCTTATAAAAGTTCCGAACCATTTTATAATTATAGTCATGACCTAATTAGTTAAATGATAATGCCGTGATGTATCACCATTTACTCGCGTATATTTAATAACTATAAAGAAAGATATGTTTCGTGAACATGCATCACGTACTAATAATATATGCTCAATTATCTTTCATGACGTTGAAATAACTTTAAAGTATATATATAGCTAAGCAACCAACAGTGGCGTTTGACATTAAGTTTAATGCATCTCCAAACGTACATGCTTTTATATCTACTATATATCTTTTAGCAAAGTTTTTGTTCTATAGATTGTTGATAATATTTCTTCTTATACTCATTCAAAGATTCGTATTCTTAATATTATCATACATAAATAGATCTAAGTATGAGAATCTGAAATAGTACTCGTTAGCATAAGTACGTGATCAACGTGACCGTTGTATAATGAAGTGTTTGAGTATATGTCTTTTAGACGTTCTTCACTTTTGCCTTCAAATATAAAACTATTTTAGGCTTTTGAAGTTTGTTACATAATAGTATTGTTTAAATCATGCTCTGAAGATTAGGTGTCAAATAAAATCGTTATTTATAACCAACCAAGCCAATTAATTGATTGATGTACTGGGTGACGATGATATTTCTTATATTTAAAGGTTGTGCATAATTATTCATAAACATGATGAATTTGTTTGTTGTTAAGCAAAAATTGAAAATGGATACAATTGTACGTGGTTGTTAAGCAATCAAGAACCATATAGTGTTATTAGATTCATGACGAACTCATATTTGTATCAACACGAGATACAAACCACCCATTGTGTTATCCACAATAATCCTATTCCTGCCTTCTTTTTTTGTTCATGAGAATGTTTAACGCCTTCTGTTAGTTTGTGAATATTCCCATCAATTTTTAACAATGTTCATGTCTTTCTACGCAACTTTATTATATATATATATATATGTTAAAAAAGAAGTCTAATTAACAGTATGATTTACTGCTTTTTTTTACAGTGTGTACTCCTCTCCCTAGAATCAACAACCCAACCAGGATTTTTTTTGTAGGATGACCTGATGAGAAGTTGTAGATGGACTTATTCAATAGAGATGAGTAGGTAGAATTATTACCACTTAAATTGGATGAATATTGCTCAGCTCTTTCATTCAAAAGACCTAACATTTTTTATATTTGATCAGCTGTTAAAGCTGTCACTTGAGAATCGGAAACAGAGTTAGTTTTGCCGGAGGATACAACACATGAATTTGCAGATTTAGACCCTTGACCAGGATAAGGATTATTTTTTTGTTTATTTCCTTGTGGATACCCAACAACCTCAAAACACCTCTCGACAATGTGACCTAATTTGTTACAATGTGAACATTTTAGGTTAGGATTAGGTCCCCAGTTGTTCTTTCTTTTATTGTCAAAACATTGATTTGATTTTAAGACAAAAACCAACACTTTGAGTTGAAGTTTTTGATGTATGTGATTCTTCTCTAGAGATTATGGAGAATGCAGTTTTGACAGTGGGAAGTTCATCTCTCGTTAATAAGCTAGTTCGAACAGGTTGATAAATGTCATCAAGTTCCATAAGGAACTGCATGAGTTTAATTAGATGGTTAGAGTTATTAAACTCTTTTGAAGCTTTATATGTGTAAGATGGTAGTTGGAGTATGTGTCCATTTGTTTCCACATGGTATATAATTTGTGGTAATATTCAACAACAATACTTTCATTTTGAGATACTGAATTAATTTTTTGGTAAAGATTAAAGACCACCGAGCCATCTATTTTATCATACGTTTCTTTTAAATCAACCCAAATTTCAGAAGCTAGCTTAGAGAATACTTGTCCTACATATAACTCTTCGGATATAGAACTTAAGATCCATGTTAATACTATTGAGTTACATCTCTCCTATTGTCCTGCCAATATTTCATTTTCTTTTGATTTTTTACATGTGCCATCTATAAAAACCAGTTTTGTTTTTAACTTTTAATGCTAGTTTCATAGCATTAGCCCATATTGTATAGTTTTCTGTTCCCTTAAGTTTTACATTTACAATCGTGAGAACACATGAGTCACAAGAGTGAAGATACAAATGGTCACTAGCATCTAGCTTAGTTACTAGGGTTGGTGAAGATGTTTCGTCTTCCATTATATCTTTTCAAAAAAACAGAATGCTAAGCAACCAAGCACACACATAAAATAATAGCTAAGATTAGAGCCAGGTTTTCACACCAAATTCATTGGCAGATCAAGGGTTAATCCAAGCTATTTTAATGCCATACACACCAAAAATGCGTATCACACAAGTGATGCACAAAGAACAAATTAAAATATGCAACACAGAATATAGGGTGGTGGCTCTCCCTGTTTATTCAAAATTCTGGTACTCCTAACCCGGACAAAGTATGCCTAAAACACTTTAATCGTGAGACAGAAAGCATAAGAGCAAGATATAGTTAGAAAGATCTCACATTGGGGCTCCCTTTTTAGGGTGTTTCAGTAGACAACTCAGACACTGTAACCTTCACTTAGGGTTACAGAGTCGAGACAGAAGATAACAGATCACGTCAAGCACCAGAAGATAAAGGGAAACATCCTTCTTCTATAGATCAGAGTAACTCACACCAGATCATCGAATAGAATCCTTCCACACACAAGAAGGGTCAGCACGTGAGGGTTTCGAGTCTAGTCCCTTAAAAGTGTGATACGCCTCTTAACAGAGACGCCTTCGGTAGTACCAAGAACCAGATCTAGGGTTTCAATCCGTGAAACCATAATTCGAGAAACAAAGAATCAGTCTATAACGAAAGATGAGTCACGAGAATCACAAGCAACAATCAACCCGAGCCTTCGGCTCTGATACCATGTCATGAAGATAGAACAAACAACAAACAGATCTGAGTGAAATCAACTATTGTAAAAGTATAAGAACCCCATAAGAACAAAGAACAGAAGTCAGATAATCATTGTGATGAACTGATCTACAAAATACCAAGAACAATCACGAAGACAAAACTGAATTTCATCAACTCGATGAAACCCTAATAACGAGTACTCGACAGAGAGTTCTTGAGAGCATATGTGTGTGAAGATATAGAGAACTCTCACTCTAACTACACACTGACCATATATATATATATGCCCACCCAAAATACAAACGGGTTCATATGCCAAACCAACAGCAGCGTATCAGCCCAATCAGCAACTTAACAATATCAACAGAAGCCCAAGAAGCCCAGCAACCCAAAAATATGTCAGCAATACAAAAACACAGAACAAAAATATTAGAACTAGACATAAGAACTAAAAATAGAACTATATATTTGGATATGAATTACCATATTTTTTACAACCCCCTTAATTCAATATCCAAATACATCAAACATTTGAAGTTTTCCACACAAGAATCATGTTGGCGTGGGAAGAGGCCTTGGGGTAAATAAGTCAGCCCTTGGGTAAATAAGTCATGAACAGAAGACATGCCAACAGTTGTAATTACCCCAGTAAAAATTTTTTCTCTAAGAAAAAATAGGTCAATTTCGAAATGTTTTGTCCGTTCTTGGAATACCGGATTTGCAGCAATAGAAACAGCAGCATTGCTAAAAAAAAAAGGAGATGGGCACTTTTAATTCTTTAAGGACATTAGACAGCCATAAAACTTCATAAGTGGCTGCACTCATAGCTCTATACTCTGCTTTTGCAGAGGATCTAGAGACAGTGGACTGTTTTTTTCTTTTCTAGGAAACTAGAGAGTCTCCTAAACAAATACAATACCCGGTCATAGATTTTGTGACTACAGGCACTTGCCCCGGTCAGAGTCAGCATATGCAGTAAGTGAAAACGTACTACTTTTTGAATAGTTCAAGCCTTTACCCGGATTTTTCTTTAAGTATCTCAAGAGACAAAGACCAAAATTGAAATGAGACATAGAGGGACTGTGCATTTATTGACTCAAGAATTGAACCGAGTATGAAATGTCTGGACGGATATGTGACAGGTAAATTAATTTACCTATCAGTTTTTGATATTCATTTACATTTTCAAGTAAGGATTCATCCTTGCTGCACAAACTAGACATGACATGGTGTTGTTCTAAGGGGATGTTAACAAGTTTGCAAGCAGACATGCCAAACTCAGCAAGTAGTTCGACATAATATTTTCTTCGTGAAAGACAAATTCCATTTTTTGTTTTAGTTACTTATATTCCTAAAAAATATTTCAGCCTTTCAAAATCTTTTATTAAAAATTTAGAATGTAAGAGTTCCTTTATATGTTGTATCTCATTTACATTATTTCCTGTTACTATTATATCATCAACATATACAAGTAAGACCACTATCACAAAATTATTTGATCTTATGAACAATAAGTAGTCGCTTTTGCTTTGCTCAAAACCTAACTCAGACAGCACACTTACAAGTTTCTCATTCCACATACGAGGGGCTTGTTTAAGCCCCAAAAGAGATTTTTTTAACTTGCATACCCTAGTGTCATGTTTTGAAAAATATCCTTCAGGTAGTGTCATGTATACATCCTCATTTAGAGTTCCATACAAAAACGCATTGTTTATATCAAGTTGAAACAAGGGTCAGTCGTTTTGTACGGCTAAGCACACAATACGTCGAATAGTTACCATTTTTGCCACAAGTGCGAAAGTTTCATCGAAGTCAATTCCTTCTTTTTGATTATAATCTTTTGCTACTAAACGGGCTTTGAAACGCTCTACTTCTCCTGTGGATTTGTATTTTATGTTGTAAACCCACTTGTAGCCTATGGGTTTTCTATCTTTAGGACGTTCTACTAATTCCAAGTTTGGTTTCTATTTAGAACTTCCATTTCACCATTCATTGCACTTAATCCAGTTTTTATCTTGTATAGCTTGTATATATGTTTAGGGTTTGACACTTTTGTTTAAATTTGTGACAAAATAGCAATTTTCATGGGATAGGTTTGAGTAGTTTAGTACTCTTTCGAGACCATATTTAACTTTTCCCTCAATTACAAGATCATTTAAATTGCTTGGAATTTTTGTATTTCTGGTTGACCTCCTTAAATTTGCTGGCAGAGACATCAGAATGTTTTCCTCAGGTGGGATGGTGTTATCATTTTGTTCTCCAACATGATCTGCACTACTAGTTCCCTCACCGGGAGAATGTGGCTGCTGTACAGTAGCCTCCCTGACATTCTTAGCATTGGAACTAGTTCGCTGATTATGGTGAGAACTATTACCAGGTACCCCCTCCTCATCATAGGGATAATTTTCAGGGCTGTTTGTGTTCCAATAAATCGAAAAAGTTAATATGATTTAAGGTTTGATCCAGCTCCGATCATTATTATTTAAAGATGAGTCGTCTTTAAATGGAAACATATATTCATAAAATTTTACATCTCTAGGAAAAAAAACTATTTTTTGATCAAGAGACCAGAGTTTATAACCCTTCTTTTGATTGGAGTATCCAATAAAAACACATTTTGTGCATTACTCTCAAATTTATGTGTTTTATTTAAAACAGTATAGAAGCACAAACAACCGAATGTTTTTAAATGTGTTAGAGAGGGTTTAAAGCCAAACATGAGTTCATAAGGAGTTCTCCCATTTAACACAGATGAAGGGGTACTGTTAATTAGGTAAGAGGCTGTTAGAACACATTCAGACCAGAATTTAAGTGGAATACCACTTTGAAACAATAAAGATCTGGAGACATTTAGAAGGTGCCTGTGTTTTCTCTCAACAATTCCATTTTGTTGAGGGTATAAAAGTAGGAAGTTTGATGAGTCACACGAATCACAAGCAACAATCAACTCGAGCATTCGGCTCTGATACTATGTCACGAAGATAGAACAAACAACAAATAGATCTGAGTGAAATCAACTATTGTAAAAGTATGAGAACCTCATTAAGAATAAAGAACAGAAGTCAGATCATCATTGTGATGCTGATCTACAAAATACCAAGAACAATCACTAAGACAAAACTGAATTTATTCAACTCGATGAAACCCAAATAACGAGTACTCGAAAGAGAGTTCTTGAGAGCGTACGTTTATGAAGAAATAGAGAATTATCACTCTAGCTACACACTGACCATATATATATGCGCGCCCAAAATACAAACTGGTTCATATGCCAAACTAACAGCAGCGCATCAGCCCAATCAGCAACTCAGCAATATCAATAGAAGCCCAAAAAGCCCAGCAACCCAAAAACATGCCAGCAATACAAAAGCATAGAACATAAATATTAGAACTAGACATAAGAACTAAAAATAGAACTATATATTTGGATATGAATTACCATATTTTTTACAGGCCGGCGACCGTCTTCTACCTATTCAAGGTAGTGCTACCGGCAGTTCAATCGCCTTGTTGCTTCACTGCTTCTTTATCTCTATAATGCCTTTTTGGGGATTTCATATGTGACCTTATTCCGCTTTCATTCAAAGTTTCAATGATGATGGGCACTTGCCTCATTTGAGACTGAATCCATGTATGATGATGTTTTGTTTGTGCATGTGTAAATTGTTATGTCCATGACGATAAGCCATGCTTCATCTGAGACTTTGTTCAAAAGAGGTCCTGAACTCTAATATGTTCTGGTTTTTCCTTTGTTGGGTAATGTTTACTACGACCATGATGCTGCCTTGCTACTGTTTCTGTGAAAATGTTTTTGTCGATGATGGCAAGCCTTAGCTCTCTGAGACAGGAAAATTAACTAACCCATATGTTAGTTCATGAAAGGAAAGGGTAGTTATTTACCACCCTTTTTGTATTGTCTACTGCTCTGCAATGCATGTACATCCCATGAGGAAAATGTTATGTCTGATGATGACCATTTGCTCATCCGAGAATGAGTCTGTTTTGGATAGTTATTTGACCATCATTTTTGTTGTTTCGTTTTTGTGATGATATACTAAAATTGTTGTCGGTTGCCTTGGCTTGACAAATATTTCTCTTCTGCAGCCGCAACCGACCATTGGTACCAAGCCACAAGTTGTTTTGGACAAAAGATTAGCGATTGGTGTTATTCAGTTTAACAGTTAAATCTTGATATGCAACGAGTGGTGTGGTATAAACCCTAGTTATAAAATCAAAATTTGTAAGCTCTAGGTATCCCTCTTGGAAAGTAACAAATTTGAAATTGACTGATTTTATGTTTTATTTCATTTCTAATACTTAAATACTATGTATTAATAATTATGCTATGTATTAATAAGAGAATGGAATGAATTACTAATGCTTTATTTCTTGTAATGCGTCATGGACTAGTAGAAGGGGGGGCTTATTTGGATGTCTGCCATACTAATGTTTTGCTATAGAGAGAGAAAGTTAAGAAAGGGTTGGACAATCTTTTGGGTTTCGTTGTGTCACTGCCCACTATCATTTTCACCGGTGGCTAGGTGGCAGAGGCACCCATTCTAGTCGGTCCTCTTCGATGGGCTGTTAAACAGAGGGTTTGAGGTGCTATCAAGAGATGTCATCTCTAGCTTTTTCCCGTGATGAAGACAACCTTAATGTCAATCTTTCTTCCTTAGCGTCTATTAAATTTTATCAAAAGATTATGATTGCATGTAGGACACTTCTCTTTTACTTTGAAAAGACTTTAGTTTATTCACTTAACAGAAATTGATACAATAATTGTCACAAACGGAACTAAATGATTGAGTTTCTTAGCATGTTCTATTTGAACGCATAACAACATCTATCATGCTTCAACACAACATTCTCATTCATGGTTTTGTACTAACATGTCCTTTTATGTTTGAAAAGGAGAGCATTATGTGTTTATAAACAATATTGTTAGATTGCTACTTACTTTTCTAGATCAATCCCAAATATAGTGTGAACCAACATGTGCATCCACTTATGACATTTTTTTCATTTTTTCATTTTCATTTGATTTCTTGCATTAGGGTTTTACAGCGAAGTAACAACCGTTTCAACCTGGTTTTTGTACCTCTCATAATGCCATTGGGTTTCTTTTGGAATGATATCCGATACAACTATTTGGTATCTGCATTTTATTATTTGGTGTCATGGTGGAATTCCCCAAATCCGTGTTAGGTCTAGTAAGGTGATTTTCTATTTTACTTGCATATCAGTAACTTGTTAAAATGTAAATCTATTAAACGATGTAAGTCTTGTGAATAAGGGTACGACCTTGGACCTTAACTAAGAATTAATGAGTGATTGGTAATGTGTTTTGTAATGAAGGGTTGATAAACTACAATTAAGATTTGCTTGAGGACAAGCAAAAGGTAAGTGTAGGAATTATGATCGAATGGTGTAGGTTTAATGTTTAAAGGCTTTATTTCTGTGTTTTACGTGTTAGTATATGATAAATGGAATTACTTTGGGAAGTTTTGTGTTTTTAGGTTAAACATGTAGAATACAAAGGGTATGAAAGAATCGAGATGTGAATCGGAAGTCGGGAGATGAAGGAACCCAAAAAAGAGGTTACATGACCATTGTAACTTAAATGGGCATAACCTGAGCTAGAAAAAAGTTATGGGACCCGAAACCTATCAACAAAACCAACAACCAATCAACGAAAAGCTATCAAAAAATTGCTTGTGAAAATCACGGTTGTGGCAACCCTGATTTTTTGGCCTGAATTTTTTTTTAGAAACCTTAACGGGCCACACAATGATCACATCGGAGGCCCATGAAATGGGGCCAACAAGATTGAACTTCGAACCGTATACACACACACACCATAATGCTCTTGGGCCCATCAATCTTTAAACTGTCCGTTGGGCCATGATGCTAAATAGGCTTGACCCACAAAACTCTAATGGGCCAATTGTCCACGTTATGATATTGTTCGTGATCTACTGACACTAGTGTGCCCTAGGCCCAGTGTATTTGCGGAATTATTTGTCAATTAGACTTTTAAACAATAGGTGATAATAGATGGACCTTATTACTTAGCAATCTAGATTTGGCACAATAAGAAAAAAATTAAATGAAACCGTATTTTGAACAATCATTTGAAGGAAATGTATGAACCCAATTACGTGAATTACCAAAACTAAATAAATAACAATAAATTAAAAGTTATTTTTAAAGAAGCCTCAAACATAATTAAAAATATAAAAATGTTAAAAAAGCTTGAACAATATAGAAAACAATAAAAACCATTGCAAACTAAATGATAAACTAAACTAGGTAATACTTACACTTTAAATGTTTGAATTTAATAACTAACATATAATAACTAATTAGATTATTAGAAAAACCTACAATAAAACAAAACTCAAATCCATGCAACTAATGACAAGTACCAATATTTATTCCACAGTCATAATATGCATGCATGCATGCTCACGGCATACATACATACATATATATATATATATATATATACATCTATATATATATATTATATATATATAATATACATATATATACATCACACACACACACACACACTTTATATATATACATACATACATGTTATAAAATAACACACCCGAACCGCGTATATATATATATAATATATATATATATATATACACACACACACCATACACACACATATATATATATATATACATATGTGTGTGTGTGTGTATACACATATATACCACGACACACATACACACACTAACACATAAATCTTTTTAAAAACAAGTCAAATTTTTATAAAAATTTTGTCTAGTCAACTTACCACCCAAACCACCCAATCCCATGACCTCTAGACCAACTAGGATTCTAGAAACTTGCTTATGTATTCAAAAATTTTCATCAAATCCAGCCAAGTCTTGATTAAACCAAGATTTTGTAATCCCAACCCCAACCCTACCCCTCTCAGCTGAAAACCATCACCCACACCGCCCTCATCTCTCATTTTACTAATAAACATTCTCCAAACCTTCAAATACTCTCTCCAGTTCTTCTACTCACCTTCTTAATATCTTAAACTCAAAGAACAACAAATTTCAGGCACCATGCAAGCACTAATCGACCCATAAGAGCATAGCCATCAACCATTTGAACCAAGGTAATACTACAAGGACACACCCTCCCTACACCTTCTATCTTCCATTTCTTTTACTCTATGACCTGAACTAATCTAATATTTTGGACAGCCTTCTTGCATCATTTCAATCACATTCAGCAGCCCACACACTCACCTCAACCCCCTCTCACGTTAAGGTAACCCGTACTACCCGAAAAAGCGCGAAATATCGCGTTTTGTCACGTTAGTGACACAACCTACCCCATGACACCCTAAAGTCCTTATAAAACTTTAAAGCACTTAGTTTTCCAGTAAATAAAAGATACATAAGCTTTCTCAAAACGCTTTTGATCACAAGCACGGTTTTGGTAAATATAGCTCACCCGAAAACCCGGTTTTTGGCAAAAATATAAAAGTATACTATCTACGTCTAAAAAATTTAATCTAAATATTTTTTAAAGTTAATAGGCACTACTTAAGTTAAAAATGAAGTTTTATGATTTATGCTTATGTATTTCACACTTTATAATTAATAAAAAACTTAAAAATATGTGATTTTGAGAAAAATAAAAGAAAAAGATTGGGGATCTAAGTTACTGAAATTATAGGGTTATTTGGAAGTTATTTATGATATGAAAATATTTTGGAAGGAAAAACTTAGACTAAAATGCTTAGTAATCCAAAACCGAGTCTTAAAGGCCACTTAACGGAACTAACCGATAAACATAACGGAAATACGAAATATGTATAAAATACGTATTTAAAAAATTACAGTAAAGTTATAATGATAATAAATACCTAGAAATTAAATTTCATAATTTACAGAGTTTATTTGATTGGCAAACAAAGATATAAATGTTATTCTTGCTAAAATGGTTATAATTTATAAAAATGAGTTCTTAAACCAAATTCATGAATAATCTAGAACCTAAAAAACTTTTATAAGTATATTAAAGTATTATGTGACCAAATATGATCAAAGTGAGCCCAAACCCGAAAACTCGTTAAAAACCGAATCCCAAGCGTTAAAATACTAAAACGGAAAAAAACAACTTAAGACATGAAAATATAGTATCTGGTGGCCTAATAGTAATAAAAATAATTTATAAACCAAATATTAGAATTTATGAAAATTTCTAAAAATTTATACAAAACTTATCGTTAATATGAGTTAACTAACGTCAGGAAGAAAAATAATAAACAAATTTAAAAAAATCTTTAAACTAAGAAAACTAATGTTTTCCAGTAAATTGTTGCCCACAAACCTAGAGAACAACTTAAAAAGTTAATAAAATCAATAAACTTAAAAATACATTATTTAACGCACCCGAAACGCGACCCGAGACACGTTTAAATATAAAATAACCAATGCACCAACCTTATGGCCATAACTTTAACACTCCAGAATCTAACTAATTCTCAAATAAGTATAATTGAAATAATCATCATGGACCACTTGACGATCTCAAGTAAGAAATCTCTAAATATATCTCCATAAAACGCCTAAACCAAAACAAACTCTTGAAACTATTAAAAAAGACCTAATGATATAAAAAATAACTTAATAAAGTAGCTTAATCCACTTGAAATAATAAAAGCCATCATAAATAATTAAAGTACAAAATTCCAAACATTAGGGTTAAAAGTGTCAATTTAGCAAAGTTGAGGGACGAAACTTGCCAACTAATAAAACCTACTGCTTGGAACCAAATATTACATATAAGCACTATTATAATCTGAAATCATGATATAATAACCCAAACCTAATCAAAAACCAAATCAAGACTTCAAAACTTCAAGGTTTGAATCAAATTACACATATATAATGTAAATCACCAAATCACGTAAGACAAATCTAAACTTAAGGGTTTGGCCTAGATAACTGATTGAAATAAAACTAATATTTATGAAATGACCCTTGGAACCTTTTCGCTTGGTAACACCCTAGATCCCGTACACTCATTTCAAGAACAAGCTAAGGTGAGTCTCATAACCCCCTTTTTACTTAACTTATTTTAAGGTGAAATACACACTCTTTAAAATTATTTTTATGGTTCAATAATTACTGCTCTTTTTCCCGAATGTTAGCACAATCATCAACTCTGTAATGAGCCGCATGATTTGTGGATAGTACTATTTGGGGAATCCCCCGCACATAATGGGCCCTTAGGACATGGAAACCCCCCATTGAGATTCAATAATCATCGTGTCATAAATTAATGAAGATTAACCATGCTTATCAGGGCACACTTAAGCCCATGACAATAAGGGGTATGGGTTAGGGGATGTCCTTTGTTCACCAATGTTGGATCATAAGAAGCTGGTGCAACCAAAACAACACTTAGAGCATTTTGAAGTACAATTGAAGAAGTCTTCCGAAGACAAAGCTGCTCTTCCAAAGACAAATTGAAGATCTTTCGAAGCTTAAGTATGAAGAACTTACGAAGGAAAACTAAGTCTTCCGAGACTAAGTAGTTTTCCTTCCGAAGTATATAAAGAACTTCCGAAGGTAGAACCAAGTCTTCCGAGACCAAGTAGTTCTCCTTCTGAAGCATTCACACTTAGAAGATGCAAGACAAAGTCTTCCGAAGAATGAAGTCGTGAAGACTTGCAGAAGACTCGGAAGAAGTTGATTCTTCCGAAGTATAAATGGCCTTAGAAGAACTTAATCTTTTGAAGCCATTTTTCCTTCGGAAGAATCAACTATGAACCAGTGGACATAAGTATGGGTTGTCTGACACACCCTGCCAACTCTGATACACTGCATGGCGCTTTCCCACACCCATGTAGTTGACCATACTTTAATTCACTGTTCACCTTTATCAGTTAGTACGGTTACCATACTTAGTTGGTGACAAAAGGTAAGTCATGGACCTATCATGACTACCTAATCTAGGATATTATTTTATCTTAGATACTTTACTTCTAGCAATGTGGTATTTGTCTAGGGTAAATTTCAGCTGGTTTTCCAAGTATAACTGGCTGTAGATAGTAGTATATATAGTTTCTCATTGTAACTTAAGTAACCATGCTTGTAAGAGTCTTGTGATACTAAGTTGAGAAGTAATATATACAAGTATGTTGAAAACCATTATTGTGTTTATTAGCTTATTATATTATTGTCAACTTAGTTAGAGATTATGCTTCATCAACCGAGTGAGACTTAGTGAGTTTGTGAGATAAAAACTTGTGTTGAGAGACCAAAACCAATCCTGCAATTGATATCAGAGCTTTTTAGGCTCTTGATTGTGAGATCTAACCATCCCAAATCACCCTCGTTTCTTCATACTTACTCACTTCACTCAAATGGCTCTTAACCAAAAATTTTATGAGTCTAAGATAGGAACCATGACCAATGCTCCTATCATCACCCCTGATGATTTTGGAACCTGGTGCAAACATATTGAAGGTTTCATCAAGTATCAAGATAGCCGCATGTGGAGATCTGTCACTCATGGTCCTTACAAGCCAAAGATGGGGAACCCGACTGGTAATGGCGCCATGATTGAGAAAGCTGTTGTAGACTACTTTGATAAAGGCTTCAAGAAGATGGACATCGACTGCAAAGCCATGACCGTGTTGCTTACTGCTATACCAAACTCCATAATGGTAGGCTTTCAGCAATGCGAGACTGCCAAAGAACTATTTGATGCTTTGAAGCTGATGTACTCTGGTTCTACCAAATCAAAGGAGAACAAGAAAGATATGCTAAAGTTGAAGTTTGAGAACTTCACTTATGTTGTTGGTGAGACCTTGAGCCAACAATACTTCAGGTATATGGACTTGATCACCTCTCTTCAGACTATAGGAGTTGTTCTTGAGAAAAGAGACATAGTCAAAAAATTCATGAGTGCACTTCCTCGTGAGTGTACTTTTTACTGTGTCTCAATCAAGAGAAATGAAATCTTAACACTCTCACTATGACTGAACTATATGAAATCCTTGATAGATACCGTATGGAGATGGAGACTCAGAAGAGCCACCAGATGAACAGACCCTCAAATCCTGCAGTCACCAATGCTCTACATGTTCCTGTAGGATCAAGAACTCCCTAGCCTCAGTTGTACCTGAACTACCCCAACAGCCATCATCCTCTTCTAGTCCATACATCACTTTCCTTGAGACACCCAGGTCTCAACAGTCTTAACACACTCCCTTCCAGGATGGTTATGCTTTTGTTTCAAAGAGTGAGCACTCTGGAGATTTTCAAATCTGTTTTGATGATCTAGAGTGTTTCAGCCAGATGATGTTGAATATAGAGCAAAGAAGTTCTTCAAAAGAATCGGAAGACAGTTTCCTCAAAACCCAACTAACAACAAATTTGGGTTTGATAAGAGCAAGGCCAAATGCGACAACTGTAACCAGCTTGGTCACTTTGCTAGGGAATGTAAAGCTCTAAGATCTAATCCTATAGCAGCTCAAGCCTCCCAACATCCTACTACCTCAAAGGCTACAACCAAACCCATAGAGCCGCAAACTGTAGTTGTTGCTTAAGAGGTTGACTGGAGCTTTATGGTGCAAGATGTCACCCCTGCTCAATCTCTCATGGCTAGAACTGAAGACAGCATGGTATATGAACATCTCTGTACCTCGGCCTGTATTGCTAAGGTTAAATTTTATCAGGACTACAACATGGAAATTAGAACTGATATTGAGTCCTTAAATATCCTAAAATCTCATTTTAAGAGAGCAAAATCTGACTATAAACTCAAAATAGAAGAGTTAGAGAAAATGTGTCCTCTTTAAAACATGAACATACTAATTATAGGACTCAAATAAAATATCTAATATCCAAGTTAACTGAAGCTCAAGCCCAGCTAGTAATGGCTGAGGCTAAAGCAGAGAAGTATGCTATTCAAGAGCATAACTTCAACACCATTATTTCATCATCCTCCCACTCCAAGGTATTCTATCAAAACAAAAGTGGGTTGGGATCTAATGAAATTGCTCCACCATACTCTCTTATGTCTATTAGACAGCCTAGATATGGTACTAATGAGCAAGAGGTTCCAATTGCTGACCCACTACTTAGTGAGCTGAAGAATGATGCAATAATGGAAACCACCACAGAGAAGGATAAGGTAGAAAACCTCATCCCCATAGTTAATAAATCCTTGACCACAAAAGCCAGAAAGAACAAGATCAGGGCAGCAAGAAAAACTGCCAAAAAGGTGGCTGAGACTAAGATGAAGATAGACCCAAGGCAAAAGGGTGTATTCATCTCAGCTGGATTCCAAATGGTAGGAAGTTCTGATTCAGGAAAAGAGTGTAGTACCAGCACTCCTATCCAGCTGAAGGATGAGAAATTAAAGGGAAAGGATGTTGAAGAAGAGAAGAAGTGCAAGAAACAACAGCCCACATGTCCCACCAAGAATAACATTGAGTGCATAATCTGTGGTCTGCATAACCACATGGCTAAAGATTATTACTACAATCCAACAAGCACACATTATGCAACCAATGTTAAGAAAGAAGGAGTCAAGGATGGTTTCACATTTGGACCTTACCATATGGTCCAAGTGTTAAGGAAAGGAAAGCTTGTTTCCGAAGCCAAGTTGCTTTCAGAAGAAACTCATTCTTCCGAAAGGAAAATAGCTTCGGAAGACAAGCTAAAGAACAAACAAAGAAACAAAAAGATTTCCTTGAAACCTTTCGAGAAGTAGACTGCTTCGGAAGAAAAGGTGGTCAAAACTTCTTCCGAAAAGAAAGAAGCCTCGGAAGCAAGTCATGCTGCATAAGCCTCCTTAGACTCATCAACACTGGTCAACCATAGAATGGAATGGAAAACCAGAAAAGATGCTGCAGCCCAAACCTCTTCTTCACAAACTATAATTGAGCCCACATGTATACAATTTGGTTCAGTTATATCATCTACATTAGAAGAACCCAAGACCAACAAGGCTTGGGTTTCCAATAATAACTAATCATTTCACCTTATGGCCAGGGACATCCACATGACAAGAATGGAAATGTTTGGATTGTGGACAGTGGATGCTCCACGCATATAACAGGGAACAGATCTCACCTACAACAATTTGAACATTTTGATGGAGGTCCTGTTCAGTTTGGAGGTGAAGCCGGAGGATGCATTTCTGGTAGAGGTAGTGTATCCAATGGTAAGTTAAACATTGACAAAGTAAACTTTGTCAAACAGCTTGAAACAATCTCTTGAGTGTTTCTTAATTCTATGATCAAAAGCACCAAATGCTTTTCACAGAACATGAGTGCATTATCCTCAAACCAGGGATGATAATTCCTCAGGAATTGGTGCTTCTTAGATCTCCTAGGAAAGGGATATGTACAAGCTAGATATGAACAATGCTTCTCCACTGGGTGAAGTATCATGCTTTCTTTCCAAATCTAATGGTGATGAGTCAACTCTTTGGCATAAAAAAATGTGCCATGTTAATTTAAAACAATGAATAAGCTGGTTAAAAATAATTTGGTACATGGTGTGCCTAAAAAGAAGTTTTTCTGTAAAGAAAACTATGTTGCTTTCCTGAAAGGAAAACAACACAAGGTTCTCACAAATCCAAAGAGGTTAACTCCAACACCACTCCATTACACTAATTGCACATGGATCTTTTTGGTCCTACAAGTATAATGAGCATTAGAAGGAAATCATATTCTCTTGTGATTGTTGATGATTTTACAAGATTTACATGGGTATTCTTTTTAAGAACTAAAGATGAAACGGCTGAAACTTTTAAATCTTTTATTCTTAAAATTGAAAATCAAAAGGATCACAAGGTAAAAATCCTAAGAAGTGATCAAGGGACTGAGTTTAAGAATCAAGTTCTTGACTCATTCTGTAACTCAAAAGGGATTACAGACAATATAGTGCTCCTAGAATTCCTCAACCGAATGGTGTTGCTGAGAGGAGGAACAAGACACTTATTGAGGCTGCAAGAACTATTTTAGCTGATTCAAGGCTGCCTCTAACTTTTTGGGCAAAGGCAGTCAGCACTGCATGCTATGTGAAGAACAGTGTTCTCATTGTTAAGCCCCATGGAAAGAGCCCTTATGAGTTATGGAACAAGAGGCCACCGTTCATTGGCTTTCTTAGGTCCTTTGGCAGCATGTGTACCATACTTAACACAAAAGACAATTTAGAAAAATTTGCTAAAAAGTCGGATGATGCTATCTGTGTCGGATATTCCTCAACCTCTATTGCTTATAGAGCGTATAATATTAAAATTCAACAATTTGAGGAATCATCCAACATTGTTGTTAATGAGCACACTCCTTGTGTTAGAGGGAATGGCCCTGATCATATCTTCAATCTTGACTTGTTTCCAAACTATTCTAAACCATCTTGTGAGAATGTTTCAGTTGGAACAGGAACTCAAAGTGACCTCTATGAATATCAGATGTTTGAGTTACCCAGACCTATTCCCAGTTCTCCAAGAGGAATTGAAGAATAAGCTCCCACTACTGGAAGTCCTGAAAGCTTGAACATCTCAGGAAATAATGAAGCTTCAAGGAGTTGTTAGTCAACTGAGCCTCAAAACTCATCAGTTGACAACTCTAGCATTCAACACCAAGCTGATGAAGACAGTAATCTGGAGGAACAGGCAACTGTTGATACTATTTCTCAGCAGGATATCATTGATGCTGTCACACATTCATTCAATCAGTCCTTATTGAATGAGTGTGAGACATCAGTTGGTCATGGGGTTAAAAATCCTGAGCAAAACTTCTCAAACCTGGATCTATCTGTGCAACTAGATGTGATTCCTAGGCTCAAGATACATAATACTCACCCATCTAAGAACATTATTGGGGATGTCTCAAAAGGTGTGAGAACAAGAAGTCAGACCAACAATAGGAATGTCTGCTTGTACTCATGCTTTCTCTCTCAAATGGAACCAAAGAAGGTGGAAGAAGCCCTCAAGGACAATAATTGGATTAAAGCTATGCAAGAGGAGTTGCTTCAATTCAAGAGGCAAAAGGTATGGAACTTGTGTCCATTTCCACTGGCCAAGTCCCTATTGGCACCATGTGGGTGTTCAGAAATAAGAGAGATGATAAAGGTTTGATCATCAAGAACAAGGCAAGACTTGTTGTTCAAGGATACATACAGGAGGAAGGCATAGATTACACTGATGTCTTTGCACCTGTTGCAAGACTTGAGGCTATGAGAATCATCCTTGCTTTTGCAGCATCCAAGAACTTCACTGTCTATCAACTTGATGTCAAATATGCATTTTTATATGGGGATAACGATAGAGAAGTCTATGTGTGTCAGCCACCTGGATTTGAAGACCCACAGCACCCCAACTATGTGTGCAAACTGAAAAGAACTTTATGGGTTGCATCAAGCACCTAGGTTGTGGTATGAGACCCTGTCTCAGTTTCTTCTTAGGAATGGCTACACCAGAAGAACCATAGACAAGACATTGTTCATAAAGAATTCTGGGCAGGACATGCTGCTTGTTCAAGTCTATGTTGATGACATCATATTTGGTTCCTCAAATGACCAAATGTGCAAAGACTTTGAAAGCATCATGAGGAAGAAGTTTGAGATGAGTTCAATAGGAAAGATGGATTTCTTCCTTGGAATTCAAGTGAAGCAGATGGAAGAAGGGTTCTTCATCAATCAATCTAAGTATGTCAAGGACATCTTAAAGAGATTTGAGATAAAGATTGTAAGCCAGCCAAGACAGCTATACCCAGAAATCATAATCTTTGTCCTGATTCCGACGAGGAGGATACTGATCAGCATCAGTACAGGGCGATTATTGGATCTCTGATGTATCTCACTGCAAGTAGACCTGATATCATGTTTGCAACCTGCATCTGTGTAAGATATCAGGCTGCTCCCAAGGTGCCTCACCTAATTGCTGCTAAGAGAATTCTTAGATACCTTAAAAGAGCTCCCAAACTGGGTCTCTGGTATCTTAAGAATAAGGACTTCAATCTCTATGGGTACACTAACAGTGATTATGGTGGCTGCAACATCAACAAGAAATCCACATTAGGAGGATGTCAATTTCTTGGTGGAAGGATTATCTCCTAGCAATGCAAGAAGTAATCATGTGTCTCTACATCAACTGCTGAAGCTGAATACATTGTTGCTGCGAGCTACTGTGCACAACTGCTATGGATTCAGAATCAGATGTTGGACTATGGTTCAACTTTATGGAGACTCCTATCCACGTAGACAATAAGAGTGTCATTTCTATCACAGAAAATCCGCTCAAGCACTCCAAGACAAAGCATATCGACATCAGGTATCATTTCATTAGAGATATTAATGAGAAAAATATAATAAAGCTAGTCAAAGTGAATTCAAATGAATAATATGCTAACTTATTCACCAAAGCCTTTGATAACATTGACTAGTTCTTCTCTTTTGAAAAACCTTTTTAAATATGTCTTTTCTATGTTGTCTAAATACAATCTAAGCCCTGTTACAAAAAGGCTTTCTTCAAAAATCTAAGTGTAAATACTTCCAAAGAGAAATTTACCCTCGGAAGAGATCTTTATCCATCTTCCGAAGGAAAATTCCTCTGCATAAATATTATCTTCCGAAGAGTTTTTAGCCTCGGAAGAACAATTGATCATAGATTAAATCTACTTTCGAAGCTTACTAACTTCTGTTCTCGGAAGAAGACTGTACTCTCGGAAGCAAACTTGTCATTGAGACAAAGTTTGCTTTCAGAAGTAAAAATGGCTTCGAAAGACAATATTGAAAAACACAAGTGTTTTATCTTGGAAGCAATTTTACCTTCGGAAGAAAACCTTTACTATGTAACGGAAATCTTTGGGCCCTACTCTGTAAAAAGTAAGGTTTTATTGATAATTGTTGGAATATTTTAAACGGTTTATCTTACCGCCCCTGTCAAATCGAAACCTAAATAGTCCTTTCACCTTATCGGTTTGAATTTTTAACCCCCATTTAAAATTTTCGACTCTCTTTCTTTACTTTCTTTACCATCGCAAGAGCCTCAAATTACCACCATCTTCTTCACTCACTCTCAAATTTCTTCAATCCAACTGTACCTCTTAACAATAGCCCTAAATCCTTAACATAATCAGGTCGTTACCCTTGATTCTTCAAAGGATACCGACTTTACCCTTATTGTTGGCATACTTCTGGGCCAATGGTCGAAGTGAAACACTAAATGATGAAAGGGTCATCAGATCGAGGATCTGTGGGCAAGAGATCACCATTGCTAAATCAACCATCAAGGAGCATCTAGAGCTTCATGATGAGGGCGCCCCTACTGAATTCCCAAATCTGAGTTGGAAGACTTACACTCAGATAGGATATGGCGGCGATATGAGCAAGTCCACAGTCTATAAATTTAACTTCTCCTGTAATTGGAAGTTCTTGCTGCACATCATCCTGCACTACCTATCCAACAAGTCGGGGGATGGGATCAAATCCCATATGATTTGGGCTGCCTAGTTCATGGGTTGGTAAAAGATCTGTGCTTCAACTATTCATGCTTTGTGCTAAACAACTTAAGAGGCAATCTCACCCGGGATCAATTCTACATGTATCCCCGGTTCATTCAGCACATAATAAACTGTGAGCTGGACCAGGACATATTACAATGTGCAGACGTTGTACTGGTCCATCACATGCGGCCTGGCATCTTTAGAACTTTGAAGAAGGTGTCCACCAACTTCTCTAGAAGATTCACTGATCTTCTTCCAGGAATGCGCCAGCCAACGGCTCCTGGTGACATCCTGCAAGCCCAGCTGGTGATGAACCTACACCAGACACCACCACTGAAATACCAATCACTTATTTCTACCCAATCAAGATTATTTACACAAGAAGCCCCAAACAAACCCCTAATCAATCTACTCTGATTGATCAGGTCCCCTCTGTTCAAACCATAAAGGTTCAAGAGGAACTCAGGGCTCCCACTCAGCCAGAGGTCCAACCATCCTCCACCATTGACCTCAATGTCAACATTAAGTCTCCTCAGTCTCAATCTGACGAGCCCACAACCCAGGCCTTTAGCCCTCAGGGTGAGTCTCAACACTTCCTTGAGCAGCCAAAAAGGGATACCAACATCATCGGGTCCTCTGCTCTAGCAGAAGAACCTTAGGTGCTGACCAAGGTCCCGGGTCATTAGATTTTACCTCCCTATCCCTCATTGACCTATCAACCCAACCTGATGAGGAGATTATGTTTCATCCGGGCCATGATGTTGATCTACCACACCACTCTCAAGATCAACTTAGCCCCAAGGAACCTCTAATGTCTAGCCCACATCAGCTAAACCTAAGTGTGGTGAGTCAAACTGGTGTGGAGGTGACTCATGTAGGCTCAGTTGCCACTACTGAGAGTGTTTCACTAACCTCTTAAGATAGTGGTAACATAAGTGGGACTGAGTCTATGGCAACCTTGCCCCTTGATGACTTTGAAAGAGACATCAGCACGCAAGGGTATCCAGGGCGCCCAGAAACCATTACTGGTGGTAATGATGAACATACTAGGTATGTTATCTCATCTCCCAATGATTCTTCAAAAGAAGATAAGGGTAGTCTGAAACTCATCATCAGAGACCTGCTTCTAAAGTCTCAAACCTTGAATTAAAGGTTAAGACTTTAGAGGATAGGTCTGCCACTCAGCAACTTGAGATTGAAAATCTCAAGGCTCAACTATCTGAGACACAGATTGAGAAGTCTGTTAGGCATGTTCATACTCAGGTTTCTTTATGTTCTTCCTCTAAGATGATGCTACCAAAAAGGGGGAGAATGTACAGAAACAAAGATATGAGGAACCCTGGCTTGCTATCACAACAACTTCCCTTGATGCCCTATCTTTTTTTTACCCTACATAGCAACACCTTACAACCATCTTCCCTCAAACAGCTCCCATTACTATTCAAGTGGACCCAAAGATGCTTATAGACCTCAACATATTTTTTACCACATTTCTGATAAGCTCATCCATTGAATAACCTTCCCCTGATGTAGCAGTTGCCTACTTTGGAGCTAAGAAGCTTTAAAGGCTGAGTGCACCACGTACCTTTGAAAAGAATGTTGGTCAACCTAAGGTCTCTATTGAACCTGAGAATAACTTTGAAGGGGATATACAGACTCATGGCCCAGCAACCAATTTGGAAGGGACAGATAGTGCAGTTACAATTACTTCCGAAGCAGAAATCCAAGCTGCGGAAGGAATAATTGAACTGTCTTCCTTGTCCAATGATTTGTTTATCACAGAAGCCATTCTTGACCTAGCCTTTGAGGTAAACAGTGAGGAATTTCTTACAACCCCTCTCTCCCAAATACCATAAGTTCAAACCCCATCTCCCTAACCTGAATCCTCTAAACCTGAGTCTCCAAAGACTGAATCTTCCTCTGATCCTAAGGGGAAGAGGAAGCTCATTGCTGAAGAGCTTCTAGAGGAGGAAAGATTGGAAATGCTCAAGAAGAAAGGAAGAGTCAATACTGGGAAGCTGTTGGTTGCAAGTAGCAAAGCAGCAGCAGTCACTCAAGAAAGTATCAACAACAATAAGAGAGTGAAGGTCATTGACAGGCTCATCAGCCTGGGAGTAGCCAATGAAGAGATCCTTCTATGCCCACTTGATAAGCTTGTGAAGATAGAGAAGGCTACCTTGCTGCAAAAGGAAAGAGAGGAAGCAGCAAGGTTGACCGAAGAGGAGGAGAAGAGGAAAAGGAAGGAGGAGGCTATGGAAAGGGAAAGGATGGAGAGGATAGCCTTTCTTTGCTCTAGAGGCTATTCTCAAGAGGAGCTGGCACCTCATAATTATGATACGATCTTGTTTCTTTTCCATAAAGAACAAGATTAGATCAACAAAGAAAGGAAGAAGGATGTTAGGGAGAAGCCAAGGGAGAAGAAGAAGAAGGAGGAAGAGGCACAACTTGTTGTTGCCAAGAAGGAGGGAGATAAAGAATGGATGAAAACTTATATCAAAGCCTTTGGCTTCTCTGGCGGGCAAGTGGGTCCCATGTCACTAAAGACCCTACAGTGACATGTTAGCAACATCAAGGCTACATTCGCTTAGGAAGAAGGCAGGAGGTAATTCAAACATCAAGTGTTCAGAATATGGCACCCAAGCCAACCCCAACACCCAAACCAGCACAACCTACACCCACACCTTTTTCCTTCCCCATCAAAACTGAACCAACCACTGAGCCT
This sequence comes from Flaveria sonorensis, assembly GCA_025506505.1. Lineage (NCBI taxonomy): Eukaryota > Viridiplantae > Streptophyta > Magnoliopsida > Asterales > Asteraceae > Flaveria > Flaveria sonorensis. The sequence continues at coordinate 53,681,315 of CM046437.1, forward strand.
CACACCCCTAAACCCATACCATCAGCCTTACCTACCCCTTACCCACTGCTTCCCAACAACCACCTCCACTACCTATCCTCAAACCCAAAACACAACCCAGAATCCAATCTCTAACCAAACCATCTTCTGAAACATCTAAGCCCCTGACCTTAGAAGAGTTCAAGGAAATCAAGAAGAAGCTCATTAACTGCAGAACACTGAGCGACATCTCTTATGAGAAAGAGACAATTAATTTGAAATATATTGATGGCTCTTCCAGTTCCCTCACAAGAGATGCATTCCTTGATCTGCCTAGGGAACACTGGACCAAGCTCTCCAACTTCTTGCAGCCAATTCAGATGTTCTAACAGAAGAAGAAAAGAAGTTAAGAAGGTAAATGGTGACTCTGCTGGATACTAGGAAGGGGGACAACCTTTCATCCAAACCCATCAATCCTAGAAAAAAAATAATCCAGTGGAGGTTCGATGAACCTTCATACAGCTTTGCTGTGGAAAGAGAGAATGGTAAAGCAAACAGGGTTGATACTTCATCTCTGTTTCACTCCAACAGATTTGACATTGCTGAGTTAGCAGAGAAACCATTCTCCAATCCCACCAACTCTCAGGTTGCTGCTTACATCAGAAATCATCTGTGTAGTCTTCATCTGGTTGAGCTTACAAAGAAAGCCAAGACTGAAGAAGAGTTGAAAAAGAGAGGAGAGGATGAGGAAGAAAGCACAACTACAAAAGGAAAAACATCCCTTCAGATGGTTGAAGGCTCAACTTCTGATCCTATAGTTAGATCAGAATATGACTACAATTCCTATCAACTCTCTTCAGAGGGACGCAACAAAGGGTGCATGTCATTCAGAACAACAGACTTGATCAATTATCTACGAATGACTTGTACAAGCTCCTCACCACCATATCAAGGAAGAACAAGGAAATAGAAAAAAAAATTCTTTCCCTAGTGTTGAATACCTTAAGGAGCAGAAGGAAGTGAAGTTTTGGTACATCAGCCTAGGGGAAGTTAGTTGGATCATATAAGGCTGGTGCAACCAAAACAACACTTAGAGCATTTTGAAGTACAATTGAAGAAGTCTTCTGAAGACAAAGCTGCTCTTCCGAAGACAAATTGAAGACCTTCCAAAGCTTAAGTATGAAGAACTTCCGAAGGAAACTAAGTCTTCCGAGACTAAGTAGTTTTCCTTTCGAAATATATGAAGAACTTCCGAAGGTAGAACCAAGTCTTCCGAGACCAAGTAGTTCTCTTTCCAAAGTATTCCCACTTAGAAGATCCAAGACAAAGTCTTTCAAAGAATGAAGTCATGAAGGCTTACAGAAGACTCAGAAGAAGTTGATTCTTCCGAAGTATAAATGGCCTCGGAAGAACTTATTCTTCCGTAGCCGTTTTGCCTTTGGAAGAATCAACTATGAACTAGTGGACATAAGTATGGGTTGTCTGACACACGCTGCCAACTCTGATACACTGCATGGTGCTTTCCCACGCCCATGTAGTTGACCATACTTTAATCCACTATTCACCTTTATCAGTTAGTATAGTTACCATACTTAGTTGGTGACAAAAGGTAAGTCATGGACCTATCATGACTATCTAATCTAGGATATTATTTTATCTTAGATACTTTACTTTTAGCAATGTAGTATTTGACTAATGGTAAATTCCAGCTGGTTTTCCAAGTATAACCGGCTGTAGATAGTAGTATATGTAGTTTCTCATTGTAACTTAAGTAACCATGCTTGTAAGAGTCTTATGATACTAAGTTGAGAAGTAATATATACAAGTACCTTGAAAACCATTCTTGTATTTATTAGCTTATTATATTATTATCAACTTAGTTAGAGATTCTGCTTCATCAACTGAGTGAGACTTAGTGAGTTTGTGAGATAAAAACTTGTGTTGAGAGACCAACACCGATACTATGGTTAACTTATTTATGAATTGTGTTATGTCATGCGTCTTAAACGTATGAGCTCACCAACTTCTTGTTGACGTATATTGGGTGTGTATTTAAGGAGAAGAAAGATTTAATCAAGTGATCATGGATAGGAGTTGACCTAGTTAGACATATGAAGTTTAGCCACCACCCTACCTAATTGTTAACACTTGATACAATTTACTTAAACTTATGTATTTAGGATTAGACAATATTTGACTAGTATTTGTATTATTATGGATGCCATATAGGTAATGGATGACTGGGCGAGAATTATTTAAGTAATGATTATTATTCCGCTACATTGTGTTGATATCAGTCAGTCATAGTCAGTTCCGGGTTAACGGAGTGTGACAAAGGTTGATGCAGTGGGTGGCGCCACCAGCACCATCACCATCAGTCCACCGTTAGGGGCGCCACCGATGCTGAGACACGTGCTTTAGTGATTTTTAACCTAATCTTGAGAGGTTTAAAAAGGGGATTAACCATAACCATAGCAATCAAGGATGAAAATTGGTGATTTCAAGCATTTTAAAGGCCTTTCTAATATTAAGATCATCTAAATTCACATGCTTAATTCAATTTGTTTCAAAAAATCAATGATGAGGCAAGGCTAAACCATTCGTGATTCACTTCGGGGTGACTAGTTTGTGCAAAAAAAATTCTTAGTTTGTAACCTAATTTTTAGATTAAATTGATAACCTTTTTAAATTCTATTGATTCAACCTGTGATTTAATCAATTAAACGATTTGATTATGATTAAACTCTAATTCTACTCTCACATGACTTTAGTTTATCTTAATCATTATGTAATTGGTTTTGAAGTTAGTTTTACTGGTGAGTGCAGAAAGTATATATATTTTGAAAAAGGTTTTTCACATAAATTAATTTTTATATTGTCATTACTAATAATATACTACACACACAAAAGACAAGTGTACCTATCGTGTGGTAATATAGTGTTGGTAAGAACCGAGTATCAATCTATGGACATACCGAGCGTAATCAACAATCTGTATAATTGACTATCAGATTTAGTTTTGTTTTGGGAAAATAATAACTTGCATTGATGTAACCAAAGTTTTAGAATTTTTAAAACAATAATTATAATAAAAGTAAAAGTAAAATTGAGACTTTTGGGTTTTAAAACAGGGAATTAAGGCTATTATCATAATTAGATTTATGTAACTATGATGAAGGTTGTGGTGTGATTAAAAATATAAGTTTAAGTAGTTATGTTAATGTTTATAAACGTGTGCCAATACGGATTTCTCGTCTGCCAGCTCCGTATGAAAAGGACACCAACATCGAGTAACTTACAATGCCAATCCTCCAAGACGCTATTAATGTAGGTAATACTTGTGCATCTTTTCAACATATGATTTCTAAAAACATAAACTAAAGTTAGAAAGAGAGTTAATAAATTCCTTTTTAACATACCATTAATTTTAGAGAACCATAACTATTACAGTACATTTTTCAGACTAATAAAAGGGAACCCGCAAATGATCTAAAAGCTAAAGTTATATAATTTCTAATAATCATTTCTAGTTCATTAGCCATGGATTTGTTATGAAGATCGGTTTTGCGAATAAAAACTAGTTCATATGTTTTTCAGTCTTGTATGACATTCACAATTACAAATTATAAGTTTATAACTTTCCATTCAAATGTAGATATTACCCATCAAAAGTTTTCCCAAGATTACCATAATATTAACATAAAATAAATCACACCATTAGTTCATCACAAATTACATAAGTTTCATTCAATTAGGATCATAATGAGAGTTCAGCTAATAATGAGCTTGAACATGACAACAAACAACATAGAAGATAGATATGAAATCATCGATGAAATGGAACAATCAAACCGGTGATCCACAATGGATGATGTTTAGACAATCCCGAGCTTCTTCCAAGTGTTGTATGCACCACCTAAGTCTCCCAAGGATCTTCAAGTCATGACTCTCAAAAGAACTCAGCAAGGTAACCCTTCACCAAAAGATTTTTCAAAAAAAAGACTTAAGCCTCTATTTATAGGATTTTTGGAGTGTTTAAGCATGGCTCCATGCCTAAAATGCACGGCCCTGTGCTAGTACAATGCTTACGAAAGTTGGTCGGTTCGTACGTGAAGAGTGTGTTAGGCACGGCCCTATGACTAATAGGGCACGATCCATGATTGGGGTGGTTCACAACCCGTGACTTATAGGGCACGTCCCATGACTGCCTTTGGGGGACTGTTGTTTTTGTCCTGTAAGATGTCCAATCATGGTGTGTGCTAATTTAAGCACGGGGTGTGTTCTAGGTTAGTCATGAGGGCGTGCTTAGTGAGGCACGACCCCATGCTTGGAATTCAAAGCTCAATTTTCTTCAAATTCTTGCTAAATATGCTTCTTTTATCTATCTTGATATTTTGAACACCTGAAAACACATAACATTTTAAGTTTATTTTCATCATTTTAAGGAAGATATTTAGGAATAATTGATGTGCTTTTAATAGGTTTTCTATGTATAATTTAGAGCACATCATTTATATTCTTGAATTGATGATTATGTGAATGAAGTCTATTAAACTTTGATCTATAGTCATCACTTGGATTTTGTCACGTATAAAATTAGTGTTAATGACTTCTCACTGGGTTTAACTAAGATAACATCATTTTGCCTAACCGAAATCCCGAAGTGAGTTACTTTTTCTTCAAGATTGTTAAAAATCCAAACATTACTTTTGCTAATTTTATAATTCCTAAATTCAATCAATCAAGCAAGTTTCTTTTCAATGAAAAATGTTTCAAGTTCAGTTGTTACTAGTATTTTCCACTGATTCCTTATGGACTCGACACGTTTTTGCCATTTACCACTAAGAGTGATTAGACACTCTTTTACTTATATTTTTGACCGACCACATGACATCGATAAATCCATACAAAGTTTTTTTTTGAATATATACGTCCACAAAATATTTTCTCTCAGATAAAACTCAGTTTCTGATAAAAACATTTCAAATTGTATATAAAAGTTATATGTTTGGATTTATATTAGGTATCATATATTACTAGAGAAAAACTAAATTAGACTCTCTATAATAAATTGAAAACAAAAAAAGTAAAAAATTTCTCAAGTTTTAAAATTTGAGTCTTAGTATTAGCTACGCAAGTCAAAGTCCTAGGGTCAACCCTAGTTGGCCAATTGGTTATTTTAGATAATGATTAGATTTGTATTATATTTGTCATGCATAACTATTCCTTGTATATATCCTAATCAGTTGAGATTCCATCCTGTATATATGCTTAATCAAATTAATGAAATCCTTAAGAGAGTTTTACCAATTTACATAGTATCAAAGCCTATCAAAGGCTTTATACCAATCCCTCCTCTCTTTGGCTTCGGCGGACCCTAACACATAGAAATTTTGTCCTTTCAATCGATTCCAGTGGTTTAAACAGAACCTTCCAAATAGCATGTTGCATCCTCAGTAGCCTTGGCTGCATCCTCATCTGCCTCCCCCCCAACCATCAAGCCTCAGGTCCATCCAAAAACAAATGATAGTAGCCTCCCAACCGCTCCGGTCCAATGCAGACTCTCCCACTCTTAATGGCCAATCCCTTATACTTATTGGGTTGTACCTCTCTATCCCTACCCAACTCAGGCAAGCTGGACATCCCCTAGGACAGCGTGACCCAGCTCAGCTCCACGAGCCTAACGATCCCCTACTCGGTCTACCCAGGCACACTTGGCAGATGTTGCTCCACTGCAGCCCATCGATCTAGCCAACGCTTTTCATCCTATGTCTATGGATGCAAGTACTTATGATGATCCTTAGACATGGACACTGGAGCATCTTCCCATCTAACATCTGACCAAGGTAAAATCTTGGTTCCATCTTAGTTTTGTTCTATTAAATCTATCTTTGCTGGGAATGGAAATCCCATGTCGGTTCTCGGATCGAGTAATACCAAGTTACCTCACCTGTCCAAACCAATTCACCTTAAAAATATTTTTACACTCCCAACATCATCAACAACCTTATTTCCGTATGTCATTTTACCATTGATAATAACATCTTCGTTAAATTTGACCAATATGGTTTTTCCATTAAAGAATTTCAGGATGGTAGGATCCTGAGCAGACATAATAGCACCAATCAACCCTACCCTTTCATTACTTTCAATAAAGCAATTGCTTTTGTGGCATCTTTTGCGTCATCTCCCAGCTTTTGGCATCCTCGGCTTGGTCATCCAGGCCAACCCATTATGAATTTTTGGTTAATAAGTAAATAATTATTTTGTAATATAAAGTCTATTATTTTGTTTAGTCACTCTTGTCAAATTGTAAAACATAAACGATTGCCTTTTGAACTATCTACCTCAATTATTATTTTGCCTTTTGATATCGTACATTGTGATTCGTGGATATCACCAATCCCTAGCAAAGGTGGATACAAATATTACATGATTCTCATTGATGACTTTTCCCACAATACATGTATATATTCATTAAAATTTAAATCGGAGATTTCGAAAAATTCAATGAATTTCAAAAATATATCCGCTCCCAATTTAACTTACCAATCAAAAGTTTTCAATGTCAACACGGTGATGAATTCGATAACCTTAACTTTAAATTTTTTTTCCATCACCCATGGCCTACAATTTAGATTTTCATGTCCACACACTTCCCAATAAAACGGGAAAGCGGAACGTATGATTCGTCATATTAATTAGATCATGCTTTCTCTCTTAACTCATGCCTTCATACTGCCCCACTTTTGGTTCGAGGCACTCCATTTCTTGGTTTACCTACACAACATTCTTCCCTCTAAACTGTTCCACTATCACACCCCACCTCCATCCTTTACTGTAAACAACCCTCCTACTCCCATCTTCAAGTTTTTGTTGTGCCTGCTACCCCAATCTTTCTTCCACTACAACCAATAAACTTTCCCATGCTTTACACTATGTGTCTTTCTTGCCTAGCCGACCGACTTCTCAGGTTATTGGTGCCTTGAATTGTCCTCGGGTAAGATCATCGTGTCACCCGATATTTTCAAGTCACTTTTCGATCAACATGTGATTTTTTTCCGATCATATATTCATGAATTTAAAGTTTTTCACTTAAATGTGTCATTTATTGCACAACGAACCTTTCACGTAATTTGGAGAATTGTCGGGTCACACACGCCTCTATCCCTAAACGTTGGTGATTTTTCAAATTAGTTTTCAAAAAATCATAATTGGTATTAAATTATGTTTTACATGATTATGTGATTAAATATTTAGCTTATTTGTGAAAATTGTGAATTTTCTAGCATTTACGTATTTCGCGTATTTTCAACTTTTAAAGCCTAATTATTATAAAAATGACTTTAAACTAGAAAAATAAATATTATTTCATCTTATTAATTTTGTTTGATCTTATGTGAGCATTTGACGATTTCAATGTTGAAAAAGTTCAATCAGGTAGCGTTAAAATGATTTTATAAAATAATGGGGCTTGTTCTTGTAAAAAAGGAGTAAAACCCAACCCCCAACCCTAATTTCCCCATTTGCGGCCGCTCACTTCCCCATTCCCTTCCCACCTTGCGCAAGACACCACACGCACACACACATTGTTCTTGCTTTGATTTTATACAATTGGAAGTGGATTCGATTGTTGATTGCATAAAAATCGTGTTGTCTAGCATCTATACATCATTACAAGTAAGTTTTATGTTTGATTTCATATTCTTTGATTATCATGATGAACATGGACCCTAGATATCCAAAAGCGAGTCAAAACTTGAAATTGATTGAAATTGATGATTGATTATGTGTTAGTATTCAATATAATGATGTTTGTATGGATTAGTTTTGTGAAATTGTGTTATTTTGATCAAAAACCAAGTCTTACAAATAATGGAAACTTAAATTTGGGGCTTTTATAGAATTTGTATGATTTTGTTTAAATTGGATTGAATTGATGGTTCTAGAATGTTAGTTGATGCTAGGAGATGAAAATTCATGTTTTGAACTTTTGATTTTGGCTTGGTTTCCGATTACTTTCCATTAAAGAAATTTTTTTGGGTAAGTTGGTTTATAGATGATGATTTATGAATGTTTGATGAGATGCGATAATTGTTATATGATGTTTAGAGCATAAGGATGGATTAGGAATAATCAAATGGTAAAAAATATTTCATATGAACATGTTTACTATTTATGTAAACTTTTGTGACATAATGTGATGAGTGTTGAATATGATATGTGTAAACATGATACGATAATGTGATTGATGTTAAAATGATCATAGAAGCATGTTAGGAGACTTTGGATAAAATTTGTGCAGCCTATGTTCTTACGTTTTTAAATTAGTAAGCTTTGGGCATGATGAAGTTTCTAGGTTATGATAACATGTTATGGATGATTGTTGGATGTGTTACATATATATTGAGAAGTTGGTGATGATATGATTCATAATTTTGAAAATGGATTACACATGTGCAAAGATATCATCCTTTCCAAAAATAGAAAGTTTCCAAATATAGATTTCCGACATGAAAATTTATTTGAATCATTAATTGAACTTTTTGACAATGACTAAACATGTTTTTACTTATTTGAATTAACGGGTCGTCGGGTCAGTCCAGTCAACTTTGGTTAAAAAGTCAAACTTGTCAAATATTTCTCGAACACACTAACAGTTTATGTTGTTCAGATACAACAGGGTTCATTTGACCATTATGTACTGATAGGCGAGTGATTTGTAGGCATAAGTTATATCTAATTATATTCTTTTAAAACTTATTATACGTCTAATGGACTCATGTTTTATGTTTGAATATTCTAAGTGATCACGAGCAAAATTATATATTTAATATAAATTTGAGTTTGATAAATGGCTAAAATACCTAACTAAATTAAAAATAAATATATTATATAAAAACGTTTATACATAGCCTTGAACTTTGAATGAAAGTGTTTGTAATTAAATATTAAATTTTTATCATTAGTTTTTATAACCCGACGCGCGTTGTGCGTCTTAAAAACGAGCCTCGGACAAACAGAACATCATGTGGCTCAGAACCGATGATCGGTTATGACTACACGCCGAAAACGACTACCAAGCCGGGGCAACTGACACCAGTCTTGGTGTATCATCACAGCCATAAATCAGCGAAAACGAAGGGTCCCAGTCAAACATACGACTCAACAACAAAGGCCAATAACCAACCCTCAAAAAGGATAAAACCTACCATCATCAAAACCTTCAGATATGTGTACATAGGTATCAGATGTATCACCTATCATCATCATCATCGACCTAATGCCAGCATCACCACCCAGCACATGACAGACGGTGGACTGAACTAAACAGAATACAACCATCCGAAGCCGTTTCAAATGAGGCAACCCCAACATATAGACCAAAAAATTTCAACAAAACAAAGATATGTCCGGTCATTGTGGTGCGTCATGCACTATTGGGCCACACTCTCAAGAAACACAAACAAACGACATAATCATGGAATTTAAGGCTCAAAAATTTTGGTTCTTTATGGCTGTAAATAATCATTCACGAAGCCAAAACAACAGTTTGTGGCTGTAAACAATCGCTTACCACGCCAAAACAAGGATCCCAACATCCTTTTTCATCTTCATTGCCCATCGATCATAAAATACACCTCTGATTTATGAAACGAAAAGATGTTTTACTTTTTTGCTACCAAGCTCAAGTTGATTCCAACCTTCAACATAGACCAACAAAACAAACAGAGATTAATGAAAAACTCAATAAAGTTAACGATGATGAATGCATATAACAACAGACCGGTAACAAAATATTAAAAAATCAACCCTAAAAAATGTAAGAAATCAAATCTGGAATATCACTTAATTATGAATGTACCAAGACCCAAAACTTACATGATTAAAGTTGCCTCAGATGAATAGGTATTCATCATCATGGACATAACGCCACCATCATCAAGCGACAACGGCCAAACTAAGCGAAAGAAAACCGTCCCAAGAGGTCTCAGATGAGGCAACCCCCACCATCATAGACCTAATCCCACAACCACACAACGTTTCAGATGAGGCACACGTCATTATCATCAACGCGTAGCAACAAAATATAAACCCTATAAGGTAATATTAGAAGATTATAAGACTGATGCAACCAAAGAAAACAAAACAACCAAGGATCTCTCTTCATGCATGCATTGAACGTACAAGGTAGAAGTTGCTTTGAAAGTTTTACACTCTCCACAGAAAAATACTCTAAGTGTAAAATCTTCCAAAGCCAAAGTCCAAATCTTCCGAAGCCAAAGATGAAGTCTTCTAAAGCTTCAGATATAAAGTCTTCCGAAGCCAAATTTCTGTGAAGACTGATTTCTTCCGAAGACAGAGAAGACATGCTTTCTCTGATCTACTTTTTCATAAAGCTGACACACCATCCGCTGTAACTCTGAAGACTCACCAACTTATACAAGTTGGTGAAAAGTCCATGCTTTTGTAAACTGTAGATTAAGGTCTTTGTCTGTAACTTCCTACTATTGTACCTGTAAACCTTTTTATATTAGAAAAGGATGTGAGCTATGGCATGTCACGGTCACTAGTCAAAAAGCAATTGCCTTTTGACCCTACATTGATCTTGTTTTCTAGATTAGTGTTTCCAACTGTCTTTCTAAGTATTGACGGTTGTAGGATATAGTATAAAGTATCTCAGGTCCTTGTAATTCTTTTATGCTTTGTAACACTTGTAATAGAACTTGAAAGCAATATACAGCATCCTTGAAAATCATACTTCTCTGTTAGTGTTCTTAGTTCTGTCTCATTACTTACTTGTGTTCTTAGTATCATCTTAAACAAATCTGGTTCCCTATTTGATTGTTAAGTGTTCTAAATCTCTCCTCATTATGAGATTGATTGTATTGACCACCCTTCACACGGTCCTGCAATTGGTATCAGAGCATTTTAGGCTCTTGATTGCAAGATCTCACCATCTTTAATCCTTTCAGACTCACAAAATACTTAACATCTCAAATGGCAACTATCACCAAGGCTGACATGGAAACTGGTACTATGACTAAGTCTCCACTGATCAGTCCTGAAGACTTTGACACTTAGTGCCAAAGAATGGAAGGCTTTATCAAGTCTCAGGACTCCAGGATGTGGGGATCATTTGTCTTTGGACCTCATGTACCATCCACCCCTTCAGCTGCTACTGGTGGTGGTATGATACAAAGGAAGTGGCTGATTATTCTGATGAAGAATGGAAGAAGATTAATATTGATCAGAAGGCCATGACCCCCTCTAAACTGCCCTTCCAAACTCTATCTGCAGAGGCTTTAAGAATTGCAAGGCTGCCAAGCAACCATGGGATGCACTGAAGCTGATGTATGAGGGGTCAAATGAAGCTAAAGAGAATAAGAAGGACCTCTTGAAGTAGCAGTTTGAGAACTCCACCTTCAAAACAGGTGAAACCGTGACTCAACAGTACTTCAGGTATGTTGAGATTGTGGATACTCTAGTAGATGTTGGAGTAACTCTTGAGAGCAGGGATATTGTGAGGAAGTTCATGTCCTCTCTTCCCAGACAATGGATACACTATTGTGTGGTCATTAAGAGGACTGAAAACCTCAAGACCCTTACTCTCACTGAGTTGTATGGTATCCTCAATGGCTACCAGATGGAGATGAACATGCAAAATTCATCTGGTAACTCCAGCATCCAACAGAGTTCAGCCCTTCATATGGTTGAAAGGGATTGCAGAGAACCACAACATCATCTCATCTGCTACCCTGACAACTCATAGAAGAGTCTTTCATCACCTTCCCGGAGACACCATGGGAGAGCTACATCAGTGGAAGCCCATTCCAAGAGACAAGCTCTTCACAAGCCTTTATGTCTTCTAATGAAAGCATAGGAAACTTTCTCTTCACTCTTGAAGACCTAGACTGTATCCATCCAGATGATCTGGAGTATATGGAAATAGTCCAGTAGATGGCTCTTCTCCCTCACAGGGCCAAGAATTTCTACAAGAGGACTGGGAGGAAGTTTCCTAGCAATATATCTAGTGGAAAGTTTGGGCTGGACAAAAGCAAGATGAAGTGTTACAACTGTAACCAAATGGGACACTTTGCTAGAGAGTGCAAGGCCCCAAAGTCAAATGTTGGCCAAGCACAAACCAGGCCAAACTACATGAAGGAGCTCACCAAAATGAGAAGCCCAAGCAACAAGCTGCAGTTGCGGTTGAAGAAGGAGACTTTGACTGGAGCTTTCAGGTGGAGGATGTATCTCCAAACCAAGCACTGATGGCTGATCATGACGAAGCCAAGGTATTGGAATATCTCTGCACACGTGAATGTATTGCTAAAGTCAATAAATATAGGTCCAATAACTTAGAGATGAGATCTGATCTTGAGTCCTTAAATATCTTAAAAGCTTATTTCAAAAGAGCTGAAAATGATTACAACCTGAAAATAGAAGATTTAGAGAAAACCATTTCAACTCTAAAGCATGAACATACCAAATACAGGACTCAGATAAAAGATCTCATCAGTAAGTTAACTGAATGCCAGGCTGAGCTTATGATCAGCAAAGCCAGGGCAGAAAAACTTATTCTTGAAGAAGATACCTTCAAGAACATGATATCCTCATCTCTGCATACACAAGTTTGTTATCAAAATAAGCAGGGACTGGGATCTACTGAGATAGCTCCTCCACATACTCTTTTATCTGTAAGATCTCTAAGGTGTGGAACTTATGAAGATGATCTCCCCCTTATAGAACCCATGAGGATAAAGAGGAGATAGTGAAGGATGTGTCTGAGAAGAGTGAAGAAGACTGATCTGGTTTTCAAGACTCGATCAAAAGCAAGTTAATATATGGGTCTTAGCTATCTTTATTGTGTAAGGGTAAGTAAGGTCGTCTCCACAGGGTATATGTGGAAAGTGTTTAACAGTTCTAACTTGATTAACTAAAAGACACAAACTTTATAATTGAAGATTGAAACTTTGAATGAATTAATGAACACAATTTCAAAAATCAAGAATCTTTGAAACTGATTTAACTAAATAATAAGAAACAATCACTTCTAGGTTTTTAATTCTGCAAGATCCACAATTGATACTTTTAAATTAGGGTTTATAAGAAATAATACTTCAAGATTTTAGCTATGATTAAAGTAGTAACAAAGGAACAATCTTTTAAGACTCGGTCATTCACAAAGTTACCAATTCACCTATATCACGTTGTCTACTTTTCTTAATGAGCTCACGATGCAAGAAAACCGAAAAATGATAATCAAGCACACAACTTTATTTATAAGTAAACCTTTTAACTAAATCAAAACATAAAATTTCATTCACCAATCCATTGTTCAATACAAAAAACCCTAGTCAAACATACCAATTGTTTCACTTAACATGAATTGTACTCCCAAAAGCAATCAACAAGAACTTAGCCACTCATGGTCTTCCTTGAATCTTCAATCTTGATTATATGCTGATCAATGATGTTTTGGTTGGAGTTGGGAAGCTTGAAAGCACCCAAAATCACCTTGAATTTGCTAGATTTCGGCTGGGAAAAGTTTTTCTTCGAGTTAGGGTTGGATAGGTTTAAGTAGACATCAAGATCCACAAAATTCAAAAGTTTGTTGGTGACCGGCGTATGATACGCCGACCCTGGGCGTATCATACGCCCATATCAGCATTCCTACGCCCAACTTCTGTAACAAAAACGCCCACTGATACGCCGCCCATACGCCGACCGACGTATTATACGCCCATACCTGGCGTATGGTACGCCGATATGCCTAATTTTGTGCATTTTTTGTAGCTTTTGATGTTTACATCTTTATTCTTTGTAGTTTCGTGTTTTGCTCCTTTTTTCCCCAAATAAGCCACCTTTAGCTCCTAACACCTATAAATCAAAACACAAAACAACTTGAAACTATTCCACCATAATCATGATGTAAAATCACATAAGTAGATCAATTAAACCTTGAATTATTAGCACTGGATCACATCCACACACTTAACCTTTTGTTTGTCCTCAAACAAACTTATTTGCATAATTAACCTTACTTAATCAAACATGATAAGTTATCACAACTTTGTATAAGTTGAGGTCACAAGACATACTTACTTTTAGAGTTTCATCATGTAAGATTCACAACCCAACATGTAATATCATTCATATTTAAAACTTAGAATCTTTAGTTGGCATAACTTCACCTTTTGCTTCAAACATTCATGCATTCACATTCCTCATAATGAACACTACTCTTGGTTTGTTTTGTGGACTAGTGATTATATACTAGTATATCTGGAACTCTCAAACCAAGACTGTAGATCTTCATCATAAGCTCGTATATTAATCATATCACCATCAATTAACACAATATAATACATAAATCAAAAGGTCTTTTATGGGTTGTAATGTTAGGCTAAGGTTTAAGGTGGGATAGAATAGGGATTTTTGAGTGGCTAACGGTGAATGAAATCCAATTTAAACATGCTAGATGTGTTGTGTATCAATTTCTATCCTCTAATAGCAATCATATCACAGAATTCTCATACTATTTTTGTTGCTGCATATTTTGGTCATTTTGACCTCATATTTAGCTTTTTTCTTCACATTTTTTTTAATTTTATTCACATTTTTTTAATTTTAGCTTCTTTTCTTTCATTTTTTTCTCATATTCACAACCAATCATACTTTATTGAACTATTACTAAAACAACACTTCTAAACATATCATGAATTGGACTTCATCACCCTATGTTTCATAAAAAGGCTAAGGATTTATAGACTTATTGTGTTGGGTTATTCAAAGGACAAGTTGGGGCTCAACATGGTGTCTAAAGGAAGATTATCAAGGTAAGGGATTCAAAAGAAAAGGTTTAAGCAAATGGTTCATTCCTAATGCCTCTATCACATTTATGCACATATTGGTTCATGATCTTGACACACATCAATTACACGAGTTCTAGCTTAAATGCACATTATAGTTTCCCTCATTATGCAAAAATATAAAGCAAATCAACATATGCTATGAATTGCTCAATTAGGCTAAAATTCTCATGGAAACGATGGAAAAGGGTTAAAAATGTGAGACGTATGTCATCTACAACCGGTTTGTTATGCCTTCTAAGAATTCTACCTAATTTTATTAAGGCTCATGATGGGAGTGGCTTACTATAATTTCAAAACAAGCATGCCAAGGGATCTATACATGCACAAACAAGTGATAATTAACCATGTATGAAAATTTTTTTAGGTCATGCACAATTAAGCTTATTAAAAGATTTATTTTCAAAAAGGTTTAATTTTTTCAATTCTTCCCTCATCCCACACTTGAGATACATTATCCTCAATGTATGGTAGTCACAATTGGTATTTTCATAACATAGGGATGTAGATTCTTAATTTTATTCCTATTATTGCTAATCAAGACAATTCATTGCGAAGGGAGACTAGTATGCCATATCCTAACATATTATCAATCAATTTCAATGAAAGCATGAAAAGAATATTGTTCAAAACCAAAGTAGTGGAAAGAGCACATGAACCTGATCGTTAGTGAGAGCCTTCATTAACCGACTTGTGCCTCCCCACACTTGAGTGCTTACGTCTCGTGATTGACTATCAAAACAAAACAAAGCAAACCAAAGAAAAAAAAAACAAAAACTAATAAAAGAATTGAAACTCACTTTCGTAGGAATCACGATTGCATTTAGCGTATGCAACAAGCCTTTAAACCCCTCAGTAGACCGAAGTGGAGGAGTTGTAGTCTCGTGAGGGTTTCTAGTGAACACACCCACAAAGTTCTCGGGTTGCCTCCTGTAAGCGCTAAGTTTTAGGTCTTCAGCCGGACCTTACCTAAGACCACTTATGGTGGTCGAATTGGGTGCTTCTCTCCAAACTTCTCATCAAAAATCGCTTATCCCAGCATGGTAGATTTTCTTGTTCACTCAAGCTTTGACCAAACATTGCTTCTTTTATCCTTGAATTCTTATGATCTGGTGGTTTACCCATCTTAACCTTTCGTCTTGGATTTTCATTCCTTGGTGGCTCCACCTTCATATTTTCATCCTTTTCCACCTTTTGAAGCTCAAACCTATAAGGATCAAAAGCATTCTTCTTGGTGATATCCTCTCTTACATGTGAAATGTAAGGAGGAGCACCCGCGTTAGTAGCATCTAATACAAAACAATCATTGTTGACTACATATGTAATTGATTTTGAAAACACGTTAAAGAGCAACTTATGGTTTTTGAATGTCATGTCAATAATTCCATCTCGGCAATTATTTGAGTTTTGGTTGTTGCCAAGAATGGTCATCCTAAAATTACCTTTGGTTGCTCATTCATCCTTATTGGTGCATAATTAAGTACCATAAAGTCCACCAGATAGTAAAACTCTCCTAGCTTGATTATCACATCCTTGACCATTCCCCTGGGTGTTGCCATGTCGAATCAGCCAACACTACTGTCCTGCCAGTTTCATGTAATGGACCAAAGTCATATTGGTCATACAAGCTCCCTGGGAGGATGCTCACACCCGGCTCCATAATCCAAAAGTGCCCTTTTTATTTTAAATTTCTCGACTTGAATGGGAATGATTGGTGCTCTCAGGTCACTTCCTTCTTCTTTATCTACTTCCTTATCGTTACCTGCAACTACTTGAGAAAGAGAGGTTACATCATAATCAATACATTTAGATTTAGAAACGATACTAACCGAATTAATGAGCACATTCTTTAAACTTGAGGCTTGATGTTGAGGGTTCTTTGTTGTATCACTTGGAAGCTTCCCCGGTTCTTGTTCGGACAATTGTTCAGCTAATTGTCCTAGTTGCTTGGCAATGACTTCATTGGTCTTTTCTTGCACCTCTCTAAATTGCTTGAACTCTTTCATCTCCTTTGCAAGATCTTGAATTGCTGACAAAATTGCATTGTCATTGCCATTGTTAGTAGAAGCACCTTTTTGATGTTGTTGATTCCTTTGATTATATTGACCGCCTTGTTGGTAGTTTCTTTGATTGTAGTTGTTCCTTTGATAACCGCCTTGATTGTATTCTTGTTGTTGGCCTTGATAGTGGTTGCTTCCTTGATTTGGTACTTGAAAAAAAGGATTCAATTAATTAGTATTGTTACCATATCTGAGATTTGGGTGATTTCTAAGACCGGGATGATATGTGTTAGAATTCATATCATATGTCTTTCTTTCTCCTTGGCCTTGTAATTGATGTACACTTTCACTCTTCCCCAAATTCAAGTATCATGTGACCGATGTATGGCCGATGTCATTGCACATGTCACACACTTCATACTCACTAGATATGTTCGCCACGCCACTCTTTCCAACTTTAAGGCTTGCAATTTCTCGTTCAAGAACCGCAATTCTATCCATGGCCATATGATCATTCACCATCTTTATGGTTGCACCCCTTGACCTTCAGCTTGATTGTGCACGCTTCTTGGAGATTACACTCATCCTTTCAAGAATATCCCAATCATCATCCTCATGGTTTAAGGTGAACGTTCCTGCACTTGTGGAATTTACATTTCTAGCATCCTTCGGTGATAGCCCATCATAGAATGCTGAAATCAACTCCCACTTAGCTATGCCATGATGTGGACAAGTTTTTAGCATCTCTTTGAATCGGTGAAAATCTTCATGAAACTATTCACCTGATTGTTGTGTAAATCCTCGATCAAAAACAAGTTAATATATCGGTCTTAGCTACCTTTATTCTGTAAGGGTAAATAAGGTCGTCTCCACAGGGAATATGTGGAAAGTGTTTAACAATTCTAACTCGATTAACTAAAAGTCACAAAGTTTTTAATTGAAGATTGAAACTTTGAATGAATTAATGAACACAATTGCAAAAAGCAAGAATCTTTGAAACTGATTTAAATAAATAATAAGAAACAATCACTTCCAGTTTTCTAATTCTGCAAGATCCACAATTGATACTTTTATATTAGGGGGTAAGAAACAATACTTCAAGATTTTAGCTTTTGATTAAAGTAGAAACAAAGAAACAATCTTTTAAGACTCGTTCATTTACAAGTTACCAATTCACCTATATCGTGTTGTCTACTTTTCTTAATGAGCTCACGATGCAAGGAAACCGAAAATTGATAATCAAGCAAACAACTTTATTAATAAGTTAACCTTTTAACTAAATCAAAACATAAAATTTCATTCACCAATCCATTGTTCAATACAAAAAACCCTAATCAAACATACCAATTGTTTCACTTAACATGAATTGTACTCCCGAAAGCAATCAACAAGAACTTAGCCACTCATGGTCTTCATTGAATCTTCAATCTTGATTATATGCTGATCAATGATGTTTTGGTTAGAGTTGGGAAGCTTGAAAGCACCCAAAATCACCTTGAATTTGCTAGTTTCGGCTGGGAAAAGTTTTTCTTCGAGTTGGGGTTAGATAGGTTTAAGTAGACATCAAGTCCACAAAATTCAGAAGTTTGTTGGTGACTGGGGTATGATACGCCGACCCTGGGTGTATCATACGCCCTATCAGCATTCCTACGCCCAAATTCTGTAATTTTTGTCAAATACGCCCACTGATACGCCGCCCATACACCGACCGACGTATTATACACCCATACCCGGCGTATGGTACGCCGGTATGCCTAATTTTGTGCATTTTTTGTAACTTTTGATGTTTACATCTTTAGTCCTTGTAGTTTCGTGTTTTGCTCCTTTTTCTCCCTAATAAGCCTCCTTTAGCTCCTAACACCTCTAAATCAAAACACAAACAACTTAAAACTATTCCACCATAATCATGATGTAAAATCACATAGTTAGATAAATTAAACCTTGAATTATTAGCACTCGATCAAAGACCATCCTAAGAAGGGTCACTATTCTCCTGAGGAGAGAGAAGAAGTTGGGATGACAAAGTCTCAAAGGAAGAACTTGATTAGAAGAGCCAAGATAAAGTCAAAGAAGGCTCAAGAAATCAAGGCCACTTTCAACTCTAAGCAGAAACAAGTGTTTATCTCTACAGGATTGAAGTGGTGAAGGCTGAAGACTCAACTATGAACTCTAGTACCAGGAGTTCTAGTTCAGGTCCAAATCATTCCAGCAAAGAGAAGAAGGTTGATGAGCTGTGTACCACTACTACACAGCCTGAACCATCAAGCTCCAAGAGCAAGCCTCTCCCTAAGAAGCTTGTTGTATCATCTATAAAGATGAAGATGGAGGTGGAAAGTGATCAAGTTCAGTCTTTCTCTCAGAAGAAGACTCTCAGAAGGAAGCAAATGGACTGCATCATGTGTGGTAGTACTTCTCATCTGGCTAAGTATTACATCTACAATCCTAAAAGTACTATCCACATGATCAAAGAGAAAACTTCTGAGAATTTTGAAAGGAAAATCTTTTTCCTTCGATAGCTCCAAGGTGAAAAAGAAGACAAGTGAAAACTTGCCTTCGGAAGAAAATTTGGTCTCGAAAGAAAGGAATGCTTCCGAAGTACTGAAGCCTGCTGCAGTGAAAGCAAGATCTTCCGAAGGTCTAGTCTCCAAAACTTTAGAAGTTGTTAAAACTTTCGAGGTGTTGAAGGTCAAGTCTAATCTTCCAAAGATGGTGTTGAAGATGAAGAAAGACCTGGTGACTGAAAGTTCTTCATCAACAACAGCTAATGATCCTCAAAGCTTGAACATAAGATCAGTTATTGTTACATTGTCTTCAGATCACTTTAAAAAGCCCAAGACCAATGAGGCTTGGGTTTTCAAATGTAACTAACCACTTCTTTTTGTGCAGAAACAGCTAAAGACCAAGGGAAATGTATGGATCAGTGATAGTGGCTATTCCAGGCACATGACTGGCAATGGTTCTCTGCTTTAAAACTTTGAGAAAATTGATGGAGGACCAGTTGATTTTGGAGGAGATGCTGGAGGTTACATTAATAGGCATGGTCATAAATAGTAAGCTCACCATTGAAAAGGTAAATTTTGTCAAGGAGCTTGGGTACAATCTACTGAGTGTATCCTAATTTTGTGATCAGAGACACAACATGCTCTTTACTGAGCATGAGTGCATTGTTCTCAAGCCCGGGGTGGTCATTCCTTAAGAGTATATCCTGCTTAGAGCCCCCAGGAAAGGGAACATGTACATGATGGACTTACAGGAAACATCTCCCTCAGGAGAAGTTTCTTGCTTTCTATCTAAAGTAAATAGCAATGAGTCTTTTCTCTAGCATAAAAGAATGTGTAGTGTAAACTTTAAGAACATGAATAAATTAATTAAGAATGATTTGGTAACTGGAATGCCAAAGAAAGAGTTTACAAGTGATGACCACTGTGTTGCATGCCTGAAAGGGAAGCAACACAAAGTGTCTCACAAGCCAAAGAAAAGAAACTCT
This sequence comes from Flaveria sonorensis, assembly GCA_025506505.1. Lineage (NCBI taxonomy): Eukaryota > Viridiplantae > Streptophyta > Magnoliopsida > Asterales > Asteraceae > Flaveria > Flaveria sonorensis. The sequence continues at coordinate 53,701,633 of CM046437.1, forward strand.
ATCACTACTCCCCTACACTTATTACGTATGGATCTATTTGGGCCCACCAGTGTAATGAGTTTAAGAAGGACCTCATATTGTTTGGTGATCACAGATGATTTCATAAGATTCACTTGGGTCTTTTTCCTTATAACTAAGGATGAGACTCCTGAGATCCTAAAGAACTTCAATCTAAAAAATGAGAATCAATCTGATCACAAGGTCAAGACCATAAGGTGTAATCAAGGAACAAAATTTAAGAAACAAATCCTTGATTCATTTTGTGATGAAAAGGGTATTATAAGAAAATATAGTGCTCCCAGGACTCCTCAGCAAAATGGTATTGCTGAGAGAAGAAACAGGACAGTTATTGAGGCTGCAAGAACCATGCTGTCTGACTCTAAACTACCCATCACCTTCTGGGCAGAGGCAGTCAACATAGTCTGCTATGTACAGAACAGAGTTTTAGTAGTTAAGACTCATGGTAAGACTCCTTATGAGTTGTGGCACAAAACGAGACCAATCATTGGTTTCCTCAGGTCATTTGGATGTCCCTGCACCATCTTGAATACCAAAGATTAGGTAACCAAGTTTGCTGAAAAATCAAATGATGGACACTTTATTGGATACTCTTCCCAAGCTAAGGCTTATAGAGTATACAATCTCAGAACTAGAGTAGTTGGGAGTCAGCCAATATGACCTTCAATGAGCACACTCCTAGTGTGAAAGGTTCTGGTCCGGATTGGCTATTTGATCTTGATTTAGTTACCAACTATTTTAACAAGTCTTGTGAGAATGTTTCAGGATCTACAGGTAACTTATCAACAGGAGATCCTGACCTAAGATTTGAGCTGAGAAGACCAAGCAAGAATACTACTTCAGCTCCAGTGGTAACTAACCCTACAAGTGAAGATCCTATCAGCACAAACATAACAAATTCAACTGATACATCTGAGATGCCTTCAAATTCCAGCTTAGAGGTTCAAAACTAAAGTGAAGAAGCTTCAAATGTAGGAGGAAATGGAGGTGGTGACAGTGATCAAGAATTTCTTGACGCTAATAACCACTCATAGAAGACAACATAAATGATGTCACACACTCATTGGATCAAGTCTCTCTTGATAAGTGTGCTGATGTGGTGGATGATACTCCATTGCCAGATCTGAATTTCTCTAATTTAGATCTTTCCAATCAACTTGCTTTGATCCCTCAACTCAGGATCCACAAGTCACACCCCCCCCCCCACAAACATCATTGAAAATGTTGATACAGGGGTGAGAACAAGAGGACAAACCCATGACAAAATTGTTTGTCTATACTCTTGCTTCTTGTCCCAGATAGAGCCAAAGAAAGTTGATGAGGCTTTGAAGGATGGAAGTTGGGTTGAAGCAATACAAGAGGAGCTGCTTCAATTCAAAAGACAAAAGGTTTGGAACCTATGTCCTCTTCCTCATGGGAAGACTACCGTAGGAACCAAGTGGGTTTTTAGAAACAAGAAGGATGATAAAGGACTTATCATCAAGGACAAGGCCAGACTAGTTGTTCAAGGGTACACACAAGAAGAGGGAATTGACTACACAAATGTTTTTGCTCCTATGGCAAGACTTGAAGCTGTAAGAATATTACTGGCTTTTATTGCATCCAAGGATTTCAAGGTCTACCAACTTGATGTCAAGTGTGCTTTTCTATATGGGGTGATTGATTAAGAGGTGTATGTCAAACAACCACCTAGCTTTACAGACCCAGATCATCCTAATTATGTCTACAAGCTTGATAAAGCTCTTTATGGGCTGCACCAAGCTCCAAGAAAATGGTATGAGACACTATCTCAGTATCTCGGTCAACATGGTTACAAGAGGGGTACTATAGATGGAACTCTCTTCATCAAAGGAACAGGGAATGACTTAATGATGGTTCAAGTATATGTAGACGACATTATCTTAGGGTCAACTAATCCAAAGCTCTGCAAAGACTTTGAGAGGCTAATGAAGAATAGATTTGAAATGAGTGCCATAGGGGGAACTCAATTTCTTTCTGGGAATTCAAGTGAAGCAAGTTGACAATGGCATCTTCATAAGTCAGTCAAAGTATGTACAAGACATACTTAAAAGATTCAACATGACTGATTAGAAGGTTGCTAAGACACCCATAGCCAGAAACCACTCCCTTGGACCTAATTTTGAGGGGGAGTATATGGAAGAACATCTTTACAGGGCTATGATTGGGTCTCTTATGTAACTCACAACCAGCAGGCCTGGTATCATGTTTGCCACATGCATCTGTGCAAGATATCAAGCCACCCCAAGATGTCACACCTGGTTGCTATCAAGAGGATTCTTAGATATCTCAAAGGTGCTCCGAAGCTTGGCCTTTGGTATCCAAAGAGTTCTGACTTTAATCTGTATGCCTATACAGATAGTGACTATAGTGGTTGCAATATGACTGCAAAGTCTACATCTGGGGGATGTCAATTCCTTGGTGGAAGGATTGTCTCATGGCAATGCAAGAAACAATCCTGTGTGTCTGCATCAACTGCTGTGCTCAAGTGCTTTAAATTCAGAATTAGATGCTAGACTATGGATTCAACTTCAAAGAGACTCCTATCCACATAGACAACAACAATGCTATCTCTATTACATAGAATCCTGTACAGCACTCAAGGACAAAACACATCAACATCAGGTATCATTTGATTAGAGATAACTTTGGAAAGGTATTAATCAAACTAGTCAAAGTTAACACAAATGAACAATATGTTGTTCCATTCACTAAAGCTTTTGATGAACATAGATTCAAATATCTTGTATCAGCTATTGGGATGATTAACTTTGAGTAGATTTTCTTAAAACTTAAATCAACTTTATTTCTAAAACCTATGTGTCCTAAGTTGTCTATTTTATCACCATCATAAGCCCAGTTTATTTTGGAAGAAAATTTTTAAAATGATATTCCTTAGATTTTTGAAATTTTTCCAAACATATTTTCTTTCAGAAGATTTCAAGTTGCATTCGGAAGAAATTTATATCTTTAAATCAAATAACTACTTATAAGGAATTTACCTTCGGAAGAAATTCTGAGAATATCTTCTGAAGTTTAAATATGCTTCTAAGTACTTGCATGTATTTCGAGGACAATTTTCTTTTGAAAACAATTAAGTCTCGGAAGATTTATTCTCTTTAGAATAAAACTCCCAAGTCTTAATATCTTTCGAAACCAAATATGTGTCAGAAGAAAAATTCTCTAAGTATTTTCTTCCGAAGCCAAATTTTCACAAATCTTAAGAATATCTTCGGAAGCTTTTTCTTAAAACCTCCGAAGCAAAAATTACCTTCGAAGATTTTCAACTTCCAAGAAAACTACCTTTTTGGGCATTTTTTCAGAGGTGGGACCGACATTCGGATTTCAAAGTTTATCCTTTTGCTTTAACTTTGTCTCAAATCCATTTCATATATATTCTCATAACGGTTCCCCCTCTTCTCACTATCCTCTTCATCTGCATTTTTCTCTAACCTAATTTCACCCACAAACCGCCTTCGTTCTTATCTTCCTTCAACGTAAAGCTACCTCAAATGGCCAACCCTAACCGCAGAAACCAACTCGATTTTTCCATGCATCTTCACAGGCAACATAATCAGGTTGCTCTGTTAGACTCTGAGAAAGATCCCGGTTTCTCAGAGGTTTGCCACTACCTTTCTTTGACAAACTACTTCACCTCCCTCACCATTGATCCTCCTCTTTATGAGGATCAATTGTTGGAATTCTAGAGGACCTGCCAAGAGGTCACCATGGATGGGGAGAAGGCATTGTCTGTCATAATGCAGGGGAGGACAATCTTCATCACTCCAGCCTCCATAAACACTCATCTTCTGCTAGATGATGTAGAAGGTGATTTGTCATTTCCCAAAACTGCTGTTAACCACTCCTTTGAGCAGATGGGCTATGAAGGTGACTTCTCAGTGAGGACCTTCAGAAAGGGGAAGGTCTCCTCTCAGTGGAAGTACCTCCTCCATGTTTTCATACACAGCTTATCCAACAAGTATGAGGTTGGGACCAGATTCCAGAAGACCTTTCCTTTGTAGTCCATGGGATGGTTCAGGGGGTCAAGTTCAGGTATTAACAATTTGTCTATAGCAATTTACTTGCAAACTTAGACACCATAGCTTATTACATGTTTCCTAGATATGTCCAGCACATTCTTAATTGTGAATTGGGCTCATAGTTGAGGGGAACAGGTAATATTCTAAAACTAGGACAGATGAAGCCCGACATCTTCAAGACCATGAGAAAGCCAACTGTTGGCTTCTCAAGGGTAGAAACAGCCCTGGTCCCAAAAATGTTAGAGCTCATTGCTCAAGGTGACAACCTAGCAGCACCAGCTAGTGTTGAACCCACACCTTCTACTTTCCAACCACCTAAACAGCCTACAATAACCATCACCTACTAGAGAAAAACCAAACGAACACCTGCACATGCTACTCAGTTTATGCAAGCTCCTATATCCTCACCCATGCAGGAGGAAGTGGAAACTTGAGCTCCCACTTCCCCTGAGGAGCAAACCACTCCCATCTCTCAAATGATCAGTGTTGAGGTTCCTCATGCTCAGCCTAATGAGCTCACAACCCCCCCAGCCTTAAGCCTTCACTCAGAGTCTCAACACTCTAGTGAACAACCTTCATGGGACAGTTACCATCCCCAGCCGCTTAATCTAAACCAACCAATTCCCAGCATTGAATTCTATGATGATGAAGACATGGGATTTAGTGAGTACCATGAGTCTCTCTTCTCCACCCCTACTCAAGGAGAGATAAGTACTCCTATCTCACCCATGTCTAGCCCACGTCATCCACCCACTACTAAGGTGGATCTCCTTGAACCTATTCAGGAGATCCATATGGAAAAGGCTCTCACTTTAGCAAGTGATTACATCATTCAGACCTTAACCATGGCAACCCATCCTCTTGACACTTCTCTTGAAGTTGTCATGATGTAGGGGAAATCCAGCAGCCAAGAGCACAGTGCTGGTGATGAGGAAGAAGACTTTGGTCCTATTCTCTCATCCCCCCGTGATTCTTCTAATGAAGATGAGGGGAGTCTGAAACTAAAGGTGCATAAACTGGCTAAAACATGCACCTATTTAGTCTCTAAGATAAGTCACCTGGAATCTCAGGTAAGTATCTTACAAAGGAGGGTTAATGACCAGCAACTTGAGATCACCGATCTCAAGGGCAAGTTAGCTGAGAGACCACTCAGGAGAACTCAAACAGGTCCACAAGAACCTATGAATATGACAGACTCAACCCCTAGCTCACTTATGCAAGAAAGTGCTGCTACCAAAAAGGGGGAGAAAGTCTGAACAGTCACAGAACCTGGGAGTTCTTCTCAGAGTATGGACTTTGAGGACTCACCACCCTCACTTGCAATGGTTCATACTTAGCAACCTCCTCAAGTCTACATGAATGTAGACTTGCTTGCTCAAGTCCACATTGATATGGACTCACTCATACATAGCCTGTTTGAGGAGGGTATCCCCAGAGCCATGCCTACCCCATCTCATCACTCTGAGAACCCAATCATGGGATGGAGGTATGACACATAAAGAAGAGCTCTTGTCATCTCTAGAGCTCAGGGTCAACAGGAAATCTTTAACTTTTCAAACCTAAGTTTCTATGAGTGCATCCATCTAGTTGATCTTCCGCTTGTCAACCCAAGTCAAAACAGACAAGCTGCAAGATTAGCAGGTTGGATTCAAGAAAGGGTGCCAGAAGAGTTCAAGCTAAGATCAAAATTATATACACAGAGGCTAGCAGGTAAGATTTTTGGTCAACTGGATGTTGAGGTGGACCCTAAGCTTAGCTTCGAAGGGGAAACCTTGACTGAAGGCCCAAAAGTTGAACCTGTGAACCTTGAGACAGGATCTTCCTCAGCACCCAGTACCCTCAGTAAGGCACCAACTGGTGAAGGTGCTTCACAACCTCTCTCTGGCCAGAGCTTAACTGCTGAACCAAGCAATGAAGGCCAAAGTTCTCTCCACCCTGAGTCACCAGGGCCTGTACGTGACAAAGGGAAGAGGAAGATGACCTCTAAGGAGATCAAGGAGGAGAAGAGAGAGAGGAAGAGGAAGCTAAGGGGAGAGAGTTCAAGAGGGTCTCCAGGCTTCATGGAAGCTGCCATCAAGGCTGCCCCTAGGCCAAACACTCAAGATGATGAGTTGAGAGCAGCCAGGCTAAACTACCTGGAGACCAGGAACTACAACATTGATAAACTCATATCTCTCCTATTAGATGAGTTGAATAAACTGGCTGACAATGAATTATCAAAGGATAGGAAGGAGGTAGAGGATGCATCATTACTCCTCAAGATCAAGGAAGAAAGGAGACTGACAAGGCTCTACAAACATTCTCCTATCCTCTCCCCAGTTCAGGAAAGTCCTGAGAAAGAGGCTGTGGAACTACACAACCTCAGGTAGATAAGGAAGCTGAAAGAATGAACATGATCAACTACCTGAGTGCCATAGGACTCTATCAGGCATCTGCACTTCTTCCCTTATCATTTGAGCATATTGAATTTGAATATCTCAAGCAGCTGGAGCAATAAGCTACCAAAGAAAGAAAAGCTGCTAAGAGAAAACTAAAGGAAGAAGCTACAAAGTCAAGAGCCATCATCCACAAAACCCAAAAGAAGTCTGCTGATAGACAAAGGATGATGAGCTTCTTGAAGCTGTATGGATTCTCCGGAAGGGGGCTTGGTCCTATGTCTCTATCCACTATGGATGAGCATATCAGAATGATCAAGCAGAAGATTAAGAAGGGAGAGCTTGTTGACTTGCATTCTCCACCAAGTCCAGCTCAACCTGAAGTTAAGGTAAAGGTTGAACCCCCTGAGACAACACAACCAGAACCTAGAGCTGCATCTCAGCCAACTTCGTCTTCTGATCCACAGCAGGGTCCTCTTCTCTCTCCTTCTGAACCTATGAGAGAAGAGAACCCAACTTAGAGAGACATAATGGAACAATCTGGTGCTGAAGACCAGTCCTCTCAGTTAAAGACTTCAAAGAGGAGGAAAAGGATGGCCAGGAAAAGTGTTTTCAAGAAGAAGAAGACCAAGGTATCCACCTCTACACCTCAGGATGAGTCAGAGCATCCTGAGGTAGTGCATGAAAAGGCTGCTCAACCAACTCCTATTCAAGTTAAGCCTCTTGCAATTGAAAGACCTATCTTATCCTAGACTTTTGCTGCTAATCCAGACAGATGGTATGTCATCAGAGATCAAGGAGGTCAAGATGTCTACTTCTGGCAAGACATGCTTGATCTTCCTCTACATGATCTCTATGACATGAGAAGACATTATAAGAGTCTGAGGGATCCTGACCAGATGATGAAGAAAGGCATGGTCTTGATCCTAATGAGGACTGTCAACATTTGAAGAACTTCTCTGTTTTGGTAGCATCAGCCTAGGGGGAGTTTGTAAGGTAATATTAGAAGACTATAAGGCTGATGCAACTAAAGAAACCAAAAAAACCAAGGATCTTCCTGCATGCATGCACTAAACGTACAAGGTAGAAGTTTCTTTGGAAGTTTTACACTCTCCACAGAAAAATACTCTAAGTGTAAAATCTTCCAAAGCCAAAGTCCAAATCTTCCGAAGCCAAAGATGAAGTCTTCCGAAGCTTCAGAGACAAAGTCTTCCAAAGCCAATCTGTTATGAAGACTGATTTCTTCCGAAGACAGAGAAGATATGCTTTCTCTGATCTACTTTTTCATAAAGCTAACACACCATCTGCTGCAACTCTAAAGACTCACCAACTTATACAAGTTGGTGAAAAGTCCATGCTTTTGTAAACTATAGATTAAGGTCTTTGTCTGTAACTTCCTACTATTATACCTGTAAACCTTTTTATATTAGAAAAGGATGTGAGCTATGGCATGTCATAGTCACTAGTTAAAAGGCAATCTGTCTTTTGACTCTGCATTGATCTTGTTGTCTAGATTAGTGTTTCCAACTGTCTTTCTAAGTATTGATAGTTGTAGGATGTAGTATAAAGTATCTCAGGTCCTTGTAATTCTTTTATGCTTTGTAACACTTGTAATAGTACTTCAGAGCAATATACAGCATCCTTGAAAACCATACTTCTTTGTTTGTGTTCTTAGTTTTGTCTCATTACTTACTTGTGTTCTTAGTATCATCTTAAACAAATCGGGTTCCCTATTTGATCTGTTAAGTGTTCTAAATCTCTCCTCATTATGAGACTGATTGTATTGACCACCCTTCACACGGTCCTGCAAACCTGTTTAAAGATAACATCAAAGAATGGGTTAGGGTTTTCAAGCAGAAGTATCACCCAGCCTCGATGTGACATAGAAGCCACCGAAGGCGGTCATAGAGACCACCGGCGACATAATGTTTCCGTAAAGAAATATCGAATATGCGGTGGTGATGGGATCTACGAAGAGGCAGTGGTGACACAAATGCCACCCAAGTCTGTCGCAGAGACCAGTATCGTCTTGTGTTTGTAAAGGTACGTTGAAGAGGTGGAGGCGATGAGATATATGGTTGTACAAAGAGGTGGTGGTAATCAAAACCCTTGGGTGACCACCAACAACACCGAAAACAACCATGCCGCACAGGTGAGAGTTGTCTGTAATGGCAACCGGAGCCCAGATGATGAGAGCATACATAAGCTTGTGAAGAAAAGGAGATGGAGACCAACCCATTTGCTCCATTTTCTCTCTTAAATACATAAGAACCCAAAAAGACATGAAAACTTGGTGGCCAAAATCACAAATTTTCAAACTTATCTATTCCTCCCACTACTTCTTTTCATATATAGGGAAATTATAAGTTTTTAATATAGGTCATGATTAGAGTTGTTAAAGTATTAAATAAAAACCCATGATTTCACTAAAATAAACAATTGTTTATTACATGTCGACGAAGCTAGACATCATTAGATAATTAATGGCCACATGAAATTAAATAAATGGGATGGCATCTATATGATTACAACCTGACGTGATGAAGAAAATTAGAAGTACTAAAAGAAGACACATAGCAAATCATTGGGCTACCTCAAGAGATTAATGGGCACATAAATCAGACGATTTTGGGCTCAAGTAGGTTTCTGAACAAGAGAAATCAAGAGGGATTAAGATGGCGACTATTGACAGCATTTAGGGGGATCGACGCTATTTTTGGGGGAATCCATCGAGGGCAGAAAGCGACGAGAGGGAAGCAGCCCTTTTGGCTGTTGATGCACGTAGATCAAAAACGACATCACGTATTTGATTATAGACACAGTGAGGAAAGTTTTTTAGTTTATTATAATGAAGTTTGTATAGTGACAGCATATAAACTTTTTATTATTATGATTGGTTAAACTTTTATGTTCTACTTCGGGTAATAGGTATTGTGTGATAAGATTTTTTGTTCGTGTTTAACTTATGTTGTGATTAAACTTTAGAACCCGTTAAGTTCATTTATAAGTTTAACTTGTATTTTGGTTATTTAAACAATTGTTTTGGTTAACTTTTATTTGAATGTCATATAATCTTGCGTGAATTATATGGTTGCAAAGTTTTTGTTACTAATTGAATTGGTATTGTGTACTAAGACCGATCAAGGTTAGTTATCACGACCCAACTTTTATTTACTTTTTTTTTTTTGAAGAGAAGCATTCAAACTATTTTTATTTACCTGGCTTTAGTATTATTTGTATATCACTTGTTACTGTGGTGTAACACACAAACCTTACACACTCGAACCGTTAGTATTGAACTAGCGAGATAATTTTGGGTAGTACTACTGGGTTTGACAAACCTCACCCGCGTTAGTCGCGCTAACCCTACCGGAGGTCGAACAGGTGTTTAATTTACCTAGACACTTGCCACTGGTCTGTCATAAGACGTGGGTGAAGGTAAAATAATTCACAAAAGTCAGCTTCGGTTCGAAACGCTATGTAACTTGACATATAGGCTAGCTACCTATGGTATACATTTATTTACTTATATCTTGCAAATGCTCAAACATATATTTATTGATTTATACCTGTGAACTCATTAACCTTGTGTTGACTCATTTTAGTATGTTTTCATAGTTTGCAGGCACGCTTAAGGCTAGAGTTGCACTTCTGAGGTTCATGCATCATGTGTACTGTTTGAAAACAAATTTAATATACAATTACTATTTTTCATCGGGCGCCTTGTTTTGCGCATTTAATACTCATGGTTATACACATGTTTACGCTTCAGCATTGATTACATTGAAAACTGTGTTTTACTCTGATTTAAGGTCTAACGCTTATATTGAATCGCATATAGTGTCGTTGATACGACTGTGTCCGAGATCCTGATTTTTCACGCGTCTTGCGGTAGAACTCTACCGGTGGATTTTTGAGGTTGTGATAATCATCTTGTCTCACCATGTCACTTTTGACGAGACTTCTTTCCCCTTCGCCTCTCAAGCTGCCATCTCCATCCTATATTACTCTCTATTCGATCCGGACCCATCCCCTCTCATCTTCTAACCCCACCTTCCGCCCGCGCTCCACCCTAACCATCCACAATTCCACCCTCCCCAAGCAAACCCCTCCTCTCACCCATACTTACTCTAGACAAAATCTTCAACACCCAAACCCCTATCGGCTACACCACCAAATCCCCCACCACCACCCCCTACTCCACTTGTTCCGCATGCCACCATCTCATCACCACACGCTACCACCCATATTATATCATCCCCACCCTCTAGCCCCTCATCCTCTAAACCCCCCCCCCCCCCCCCTCTCGAGCCCACTCCTCCTAACAATAACACTACTCATCCACCACCGCCTTCTCCAATGGCCTCCACCCATCTCCTGACCACCCTCCCATGATGGCACACTTCCACCACGGTACCCGCTCAATCCACACACCACTACCTCACCCCATCTCTCACCCTTACCCAAATTCCACATTAGTGCCTTATCCGACCCAAACTGGCATGCAGCCATGAACGATGAATATAGAGCTTTGATAGCGAATGAAACCTGAGAATTGGTTCCAAGACCTACCGACAGTCATATTATCAAATGTATGTGGCTCTTTCGCCAAAAATTAATGCTGATGGCTCAATATAGAGATACAAAACTAGATTGGTCGTGAATGGCAAAAGTCACCAAGTCGGCCGATACACCAGCTAGACGTTAAGAATGCATTCTTACACGACGATCTCCAAGAAATAGTTTATATGTTCCAACCACCTAGGTTTGTTGACTCTACCAAGCCCAAACATGTGTGTCGACTTAAAAAATCATTATATGGGCTCAAACAGTCACCACGCGTGTGGTATCAAAGATTTGCCACCTTCTTATCTCGGTGTAGTTTCCGGAGCACCACAAATGATACTTGACTATTTGTTTTCAAGCAAGGATCCTGCATGGCTTATTTGTTACTATATGTTGATGATATAATACTAACCGCTTCCGATGACATGTTATTACATCAAATTATATTATCTTTTGTCTCAAGAATTTGGAAATGACATTGGGCAAACTTTACCATTTATCAGGCATTAATGTTGAATCTCAAAATGGTGGCATGTTTTTGTCACAAGAATCCAATGCATCGGAAATCCTTGCTCGCGCTAATATGTTAGATTGAAAGCCCTGTTCTACACCCAGTGACACAGACTCCAAACTAAGCACATGTGCAAGTGCTGATGTTATGGATGGCACACTATATTGTAGTTTGGCTGAGGTTCTAAAATATTTAGCTTTTACTCGCCCTGATATAACCTATGTATGGGGTGTAAACGAGCCAAATCGGCTCGCAAGCTACTCGGGATTGGCTTGGAAAAAGCTCCAATCGAGCCGAATTTAAACAAGTTGAGCCCGAGCTCGAGCTCACATTATGGCTCATTTAGTAAACGAGCTCGAGTTCAAGCTTCAAATATCAAGCTCGAGCCGTCTCGTGAGCCTAAACGAGCTTTTTTATTTACATTTTAATTATAAATAAATATATATGTACATAAATTATATTATTGTATATATTATTATTATAAAAGTAAATAAATCACGTATTTTATGTTATATAAAAAGTATAATTATAAATAAATATAAAGTAATTATAAAAATAACAAATTAATAATTAACAATAAACGAGCCGAGCCCGAGCTTAAATATTATCTGACGCGCCGAGCTCGAGGTTTTTAAAATCCAAAACAAGCCTAGCTCGAGCCTAAACGAGCTCGGGCTCGGCTCAGCTCATTTACAACCATAAGCATATGTTGTACAACAAGTTTGTCTGTTCATACATAATCCACATGAGACTCACTTTGTGTTTTTAAAACGGATTCTCCGTTATCTTAAAGGTACATTAAATCACGGCTTTCATATAACCCCTTCCAAATCAACTGCTCTCACAGGTTATTCAAATACCGATTGGGGGGTGCCTAGACTCCTGACGATCCACCTCCGGCAATTGTGTGTTTCTTGGAGATACTCTTTTCACTTGGTCCTCCAAACAACAGCAGTCATCTCTCGAGTTGCATGTTCTCGTTCGCGCCGCCGTCATATTTTATTCATCAACAACGAACCAATATGTTGAGATCGATATCCATTTTGTACGTGAAAAGGTTTGTATCAGTGTGGTTCGGGTGCTTCACATCCCGGCGGATTATCAATATGTCGATATATTTACCAAGAGCATTCCCCGCTATCTATTTCAATGCTTCAAATCCAGTTTGAGCATTCATCCATCTTCAGCTCCAACTCCGGGGACCTAGCTACGCAAGTCAAAGTCCTCGGGTCAACCCTAGTTATCCAAGTGGTTATTTTAGATAACGATTAGATTTGTATTTTATTTGTCTATGTATATCTACTTATTGTATGTTTCTAATTAGTTGAGATTCTTTCATGTATATATGGTTAATTAAATCATGAAATCCTTAAGAGAGTTTTACCAAGGAAGGAGAACCCGGGTTACCAACCCAAATTATATTTTATAATCAAAAGGAATTTTAATACTTTATTATAATTTTCTCAAAAACTACTATAGTTTTAAAATAAAAATTGTGTTTTTATCTGTTTCTAATGTTCATATCTTTTTATCTTTTTCTAATGTTAATATCTTTCTATCTTTTCCTAATTGTTTTCCTTCCTTTTGTCCTGTTGCTAACATTGTTCTTTCTTTTTTGTCCCTTTCTAATAATAATTTGTTCTTTATGCTTGTTTCTAAAGATGTTTCTGGATTTGGTTGTACCCAAAAACCACACCAGAAGGATTTTTAAGTGGCATTTGAATCATTAGATAGAGTTCAAGATGGTCGTGTGGCATTAAAAATGAATTAAACATCAAACAACACTATGATAAGTAATGACCATATTGTTGATGTCTCACCAACTAGTAACACCAATTCGCAAGACCTCAACATCAAATGTTAAAACACGTGGGTCTTCATTCTTCTTCAGCATTGTAGGACAGTACTTTAAGATAAGGCCGAGTTACAAGTGAAACTAGAAATGATTGTATTCTAGAGTGTTTTAGATACATAATAATACATAGATCATCAAAGACCTGAAAAATGTGAATGGGGTATGTATGCCATAAACTTCAAGCTTCACATATCAAGTTTGATTACGTTCACGGGCCCAAACAAGCTCATTATTAATTTATGTAATTATTATTTAATGTATTAAATAATATACTTGCATAATATTTTTTATACTTGAATTATAAGAAATATTATCTATATATAATACTAAAATAGTAACTTAGGGGACACTTGATACATTTCTAGACCCTCTAAGTTTATTTTTCCCGCCTCTCTCTCCTCATAAATAACTACCTAAATTAAGAATATTAAATAACTTTAATTTAATTTTAATTCGTATTTAGATTAATTTTTTTTAATAAATTAATAAAGATGTATTTTTATTAATGTTATTTCTAGAAAACAATTTTTTATAAAATAAGAATTTTTTCTAAAACATCTAATTTTTTTTAAAATATAAAATATTTTAAAATTGGTGTTTTTAAAGAGTAATTTTTTTAATAAACTAAAATAATTAAAATTAAGAGTTATAATAAAAATTAAAAAATGACATTTTTAATACGGTTTGTTTTGAAAAAAAATATTTAACTTTTTTTGGATAAAAATTTTAAAAACAAAAGTTTAAAAACTGATATCATTATTTTATTACTTATAGTTATTACTTATACGTAATTTTAATCATAATTTATTTTAGAATATCATTTTATATTTCATAAACTTTTATTAAATTTAATAATTTTTTAACCTATATAACACACGAGTTTACTAAAGTTAGTATTAAATAAATAATAATCAACAACTAATCAGATATATTGTGAATATTCATAGCCCGATCCAACCCGATTCAATACTATATCCCTATATCTAATTACATGGTCAAAATAATTCAAAGCTGATCTAATTATTGCACATAACTTTTTAGTATATATTATTCAAATCTTAATTTCTTCATACTAATATCATTACACCCACTTAAAATTTAACTCACGATTTGACCTGTCAAAAGGATTTTTTTTAAGTATAAAAGAAGACGGTTTTCTTTAACTGTATATTTAGCTATGACAATAAACAAAAGTTAAAGTCAATCTCTGTCAAGAATTGGTTTGTACTTAAAGAGTATTTTTACGCATGGTTAGCTTTATTTCGTCTTGTCACAAGTTAAGAGTTTAGTAAAGATGGATTGAAACTCTTAGTTTTATATAATGAAAGCAAACCTACTAATGTTACTACAAATGTAGTTTACGAGAATGTTTTTACTCAGTTGTGACCTTATAATCGAAAGTTATTATTTCTTATTTAATTTATAACACGATTGGTTTTATTTATGTTTTTATGTTATTTAATAAATAACTCTCCAACTTCCGTGTATTACACGGGTGACTAAAGCTAGTATAACATATAATACATTACGCATAAAATTATAATTATAAATGAATATAATAAAAAGAGTCTATGTATATAAACAAAATTACTAATAATAATAATAATGTCAAGCTTGAGTTTTATACATAGAGCTAGAAACGAGACGATTTTGAGCTCGCTCTTGACTCGTTTACATCTTGAACTTAATTTCTCGTGTATATTTTACCTTTTATGTATTTATTTTGTTATTAATCATGTATCTAAAATGCCAAATTCATATCTAAAGTTTTATTGATCGCTTGTGACTATTAATTATTATAGATTGCACACATGAGAATTCTAGGGCGTAGTGTGCTTGGGTGTTGCTATGGATAGCAGGACAGTAACAATCAAATTTTATATATTGCATATAGAGCAGGTAAAACCTAGAATGGTGCCTCATTGATTTCATTTTTAGCGAAACTTGGAAATCCAAAGTCGTGAGCATATAAGATGATTCCATTTACTTGGCCAAAGGCCATAGTAATAATAAAAGGCTTTGTCATTGTCATTGTCATTGTCTTCACGTAGACTTGCATTTCAAGTAAAAAATAACTTAACCCATGTACTATTGTGCTGAAACCTTCTTCAGACTAGTTATCTGTTAGGTAAGAACCCATTTTATTGGAGTACTTACTGGAGTACATCATTATATTGTAACATCATTAAATTTTTCTGAAGCTTTATACAAACATGGTACTGCGGGAGGTAAATTAAAGTAAATCATTAATAAGTCTAAGCCCATCGACGCCACCAGGCCATGGCAAAGATGACATGAGTGAAAAAGGTCTTGTTGATTTGATCAATCAAGCATATTACCATCTGCCCATCTTTGTGGCCACCTATCCGGTTAAATAATGGTTGCACGTGCCAAAAATATCGTATTATTTGAAATTGTTATCATTTCACAAAAGTCTTTAGCAAAACAGAATGTGAGAAAAAAAAATAACTCCAAAGATGTAGTAGATGTCATGAAATGTGATAGTATAGTGGGTTACTTGATCATATGAATAATACTTCAATGCTCTAATCAACTGACATCATTGTTGCTTAATGACGTTAAAGGTTACTTTCCAAAATGGCTATATAACATAGACATGAAGGTACACATACTTTTAGCTTATACACGACTAAGTCGAAAATATGATTTATATTAGTAAATTGCAAGATATTAGCAGCGATTTTACCCATCTTACCATTCATTAGAAAACATATTGGAAGGGAATGTCATTTCTCCTGCAATTGATCAATTTCATACCCACCCCATTTCACAGGGTCCATTAAATAACGTTCCATTTTGCTAGGAATGGGCACCCACTCTTACATCCATCCCGCACATCTCCGAAAACTAAAATTTACACCCAAAAAAAATCAAATACCGAAAGCTCGTATAAACTGTGCATTCCCTTCGAGACAGAACGACAGCTACCGCTCTTCTGAGTTGAATTTGTTCCACGCTTCCTACAAAAACCATATAACAAAGATGTAATGATTATGAGTGCTTACAAACCATTGATACCGACTGAACCACCCATACCAGTCATGTAAAAAGCAGCCCTTTAAACTTTTCCTGACTTTTTTTCCTTTTTCTGAAACATACAGTCATGTATATGTAAATTTTTCACAAATCATTTTATTTTAAGATTTTCAATACAAACTAGGGACTTTGAAATATATAAAAAAGATTGGTTCAAATCATCAAATAACTAAAACCAGCCAGTCTAACCCCCCCCCCCCCCCCCCCAGGCCCCAACCCACCCACCCAAAAAAAAACCCGGCTGACCCACCCATTTTTTGCCGGCCGAGCAGAACCATGAACACCTTGACTTGGTTATCAAATAATCACATCTGAAAAAAAAAAAAAAACCCCTGAAAAGTGGTAGTGACACACCTTGAGAAGGTCAAAAACCTTTTCACAGATGTATTTTTGCTGAATGGTAGCACCACGTTGTTGTAATTTGTCAGGGTGGACGCAGAGAGTGGCTTTCCTGTAAGCCTTCTTTACAGCAGCCGTAGTAATAACTTCAGTTAACGGAACTGGCTGCCAACCGCTGTCAGGCCCAAGAATCTGAAAAAAAAATCTGATTAATCATTACACATTGACAAAGCTGACATTAATAATCTGATACAAGAAAACATACATATTGTAATGTTGAAAGTAATGCCCGCAGGTTGCCTTGTTTCCCACTAGACCATCTTTTTACTTCAGCATCAAGACCTTCAGCCAATCTCTGAGAATCACACACATTAATTATAAAATCAAATATAAGAAACCAAGCAAAAGCTGAACTGTGTCATAAATAGTTTCCGTTAGAAGATTACACTTCTTTCAGCTTGTTCTTTCTGAGCAATGAGATCCCTCATATTCTTCTCTGCCAGAGCTTTTGCCTGAGATAATATCTCAGAGTTAGCTCCCACAAAGGAAAGACTAAACAAAGTAATAAAAATTGATAGGAAAAAATAATAAGACGTACAGCACGGTCAGCTGTTCTTTGATGCCTCTCCAAACGAGCTTTACACCGCTGTGGTGATTCACCTTCACCTGCTACTTGTGTTAGAATATATGGAGAAAAATAACTGAACATGAATACAAGAGAAAGAAAAAGAAATTTGTAACTTACCACCCTGTGATGGAGCTTGATAATATCTTAATCCACTGTAAGATCCTACCAGATCCTGCAATTTGCCATCGAATTAGTCAGGAAGCACAATAATAAACATAATATATTCAATAATACAATAAAACAAAAGTAATAGATCCTCACAGAAGGTAAAGAATTTTGTCTGATTGCGCTATTTTGATAAGAAAATTTATCCGCAACTGCTCTTTCTCGGGCCTCTGCGGTTGCTTTTTCTACTCTGAGCCTGCCCTCCATAGCCTTATCAGCAAGGGACCTCTCTCGGGCCTCAGCACACGCTTTTTCTAATCTTTCTCGTGCCTCAGCCAGGGCCCGTTGTCTGAACTCTGCAGTTGCTCTTTCAACAGCAGCTCTTTCTCTAGTTTCAGCAAATGCTTTTTCACGAGCATCAAGTGTAGCTTTATCAACTGCCATTCGATCCTTTTCTCTTTCTATTTGTCTTTCTCTTTCTTCTTCTATTTTCCTCAAACGTTCGTTTTCAAGCTCTCTTAAATGCTCCTTTTCTCTTTCTACTTGCCTTTCTCTTTCTTCTTCTATTTTCCTTAATCGCTCGTTTTCTAGCTCTCTTAAACGTTCCTTTTCTCTTTCTACTTGTCTTTCTCTTTCTTCTATTTTCCTCAAACGCTCGTTTTCTAGCTCTCTTAAACGCTCCTTTTCTCTTTCTTTTTGTCTTTGTCTTTCTTCTTCAATTTTTCTTAAACGCTCGTTTTCTAGCTCTCTTGCTCTCTGCAACCTTTCTTCTTTTCCACTGTTCTCTGCAACCTTTGCAGCTGTGTTAGGATTTTGATCCATTACAGGTTTTGTTGAAATGAAATCAATGTCATTCTTCAATCCAGAAAGCAACTCAGAAGTTTTCATATCATTCTCTATTGGTGATTGTTTAATAACATCTGCAGTTCTTACTTCAACCTTTACACCTGGCAAATCATTCTGGTTTGAGAAAAACGATTCTTCACCTGCTTCATGCATTTGTTCAACTGTCTCTTTTATCTTCTCTGAGCAAGGTGTTCCTAGGGACACTTCATAGTTTTCACTGGGTGCTTCCTGTTGATCATCTCCCTTCTCTAGTAAGATTTCATTATCATCCACTCGGAATACCACATCCTGTACCTCTGAATCCTCCCCTGTGATCGACTCATCTTCATCCCACTTAATACCCTCCAGTTCATACTCAACGCCATCATTTTCTGAAACTGACTCCATCGGTAGTTTTCTATATTCTTCTGTATTGCAATCCAATTCATGTACTGTCTTGACTTTTTCATTTACGCCACAATCATTTACTGTCTGCACATTATCATCTCTCTGTGCTTTAATCTTATCTTCTCCCAGTAAGATTTTCTCATTGTGATCCAATGTATGCTCCTTTTTATTTACATCATGCTCAAAATCCGTTTCCAATATGTTATCGTTCTCTTTAACTATTCTTTCACCTTCTTCTCTTTCATGATCCTCTTCTTCTTCACTCTGAATTAATGATACTTCAGGCGGGCCCGATTGCTGAAACTCTTTTTCATCCTGATCTTCGGTCTCCTTTAGTTCCTCCTCGTTTTCTTTCTCAGCAGCTTCTTCTAGTTCAACATCATAATCTACCCACACATTAGATGCGGTGCCCATGTCATCTCCTTTCCTTCCATTATCATCATTTTTAAACCTATTTTCAGTAACTATTTTTTCCATAGTTACAATATCATTATCTTTTAGCTGAATTTCTATTAAGTTCTCATACATTTCATTTTCATCACAATCATTAGGTTTCTTAAGAACCACAGTATGTTCCTTTATGCACCCCTCTTTCTTTTGAGATCTATCAGCAATTTCTTGTACAATTTCACTATCTTCCTTCTGCTCCAAATATTCAAAGACGGGATTATTATTCGTTTTAGACCATGTGTGCCCCAAATTGGGCTCCAAAATCATTGCATTTTGTTGGTTTTCCTCTCTAACTTCATGCCTTGTTGTACCACTGTTGCTTTCAAATGATCCCTTCATTCTCTCACCTTCAAAACCATTTAATTTCTCATCATTCTCATTTTCCTTTACCTTTTTATCTCCCACATTATACTTCATCTGCAGCTTCGATCGGCTTTGATGGCCTTCTTTCTTTCTGTCCATTAATGCTTTCACGCTTTTAAGCTTTGCCTGAGCTTGTTCCACTGCATCTTTCATGGCTGCAGCATCAGCAGCAGCAGATGAAGTTGCATCTATCTCAACATCAAAGAAAGGTGGCGACTGGTCATCTGCCATCCGTTCAAACGCGTAGCTCTTAGATGTTTTAAGTTTTGAAGTAAAATTACTAGAATCTCCTTTCTTTGATGTTAAAGCAGGTGGTGGCCTAGAGGGTGGTGGTAGGTTGGAAGGCTGAGTTTTAAGGCTGAGATCAGATACAGAAAGAAGTGGTCTATTCCCAGCAGGATAATCTTTCTTATTTCCATATATTTCTGTGCCACAACTACTATCTAGTGGTTGTGATAAAGTTTTCTTGAACTTTTTCCCTTCAGTAACTCCACCAAAATCCTTACTTGCACAAAGATCATTATTAGTCAGTGAGAAAAATTTCTCATTTTCTTTTTTACTTGGAAGGGCCTGGTTGTTTCCTACAGTAGAACCCAAGTCATCAAGACATGGAGAATCATTTGTCATCCCATTCAAGAAATCTTTCTCTGCTTCAAATTTAGGCTCGTTCTCCAACTTCACACCAGATATTTGGTTAGGATCTGCAGTGGACGCTTGTTGATTCATCTCCAAAGACGTATGAGGATCTGATTCATCTGACAGTGATCCACTTTGTGCAGGGGTCCTATCACAAATTGAAAAAACAGCAGTTTGTATGATAAATGATTAATAGATTAATATTACATTATCATAAACATAACAATAAGTCAATAATGACTCTTTCCAGCCTTTAAAAAACGCATAGAACAGCCAAGAAAACTGGTGACTACTGGCAGAAGATTAAGAACAAACAAAAGTTTTGACAAGAATTAGTTGCACATTTGTAGAAATAGCAACCGAGTGTGCACCTATCTGCACACATCCGAGCTAACATATAATTTGTTCTTCAATCTACTATCTTTATAAATGAGACATGAATACACATAGATTTCTTTAAAACAATGACCTTAAGACCATTAAAACCAACCCAGCCCCTACCCCAAACCAGTAAGAATCAACATGATACATGAAACTCCATCCCTGATCTTTCATTCTCTCCTTTATTATTCTCTTCCTTATAACTAATAATTTACATTATCATGCTTCATACAAACTATTTCCAATCAAGCACATAGACTTAGTAATAAAACAAGCTAAGATCAACAGTGTCAATACATTACTTTATCAGTAACTTGCTTATGAAGCGTATATATCAGTCAAAAAAACACCTTAACTTAAAGAACACGAAGAATCTGCCAAAATACCTCTACAGTCAACACATTCATTCCAAAAAACACTCAAAAAAAACAACTCAGACGATTAATTACATTTTGCTTATGTGAATATCAAACTATCAAAGCACTCGAATAACAGCAATAAACAATTAAACACCACAAACAAGTAACTAAAGTAATGTATGTACCAAACTTCATCGGAGGAATCATCCTCCCCAACTTTCGAGCATTCAAACAACTCCTCATACGAAACCGCGAAATCCAGCCCATTCAACCCTCCGAAAACCTCAGAGTAATCGAGCTTCGAGCTCTGCACATCAAACCACACGTCGTCGGACTCCACAACCGGCGGCGGAAGATCCAAAACAGGAATTGAAGAGCCTCGGGAGGCGTGAAACCCTTGGAAAATCTCAGTGTAGTCCTCCTGTCGAGGAGGAAGAGTCGTCGCTCCGAACTTCGGCGGACCACCGAAAACGTCGTCGTACACCGTCTTACTCCGAGTTCCAAAACCACCACCAATGCCACCATTGTCTCTGTAACTCTTCATAACCACCGTATACAGTTGACCTAGGGTTTCAGTTACAGAGGTTGTAGTGGTTTTCTCTCTCACGCAGTTGAAGGTGTGGTTTGGGTTTCGTTTTCAGTGTGGGAGAAGAAGAGATGTTTCAGTTGGAGGGGGTGAAGGACCAAAATGGGCAAAATGATATTGTTTTCGAATTTGTGAGGACAAAATGTTTTTTTTTTTTGTCAGAAATGTGAGAAATAAAATAAAATTTTGGAATGATGTAACAAAAGAAATCATAAAAGTGGAAAAGCAGCGAGCGGGATGCGGTCTGGTGGTTGTCACCACATTATAATATTCTATGGTTTTTGTGACTTTATTTTTCTTATTATTTCTAGGGTCCACCCCTAAAGAAATCACACTAATACTAGGCCTAAGTAACTAATAATTCAATACGGGATTTTGAGCATTTACGGTCAATTTTTCTTATTTATTATATAATTACATCAAAAATTATTATTATTTTAATTAAATAATATTTTTTATATATTTATTATTATTTTTTATTTATTTTACTCATAATTATTTTCAAAAATATTAAAAAATTTATAAGGATTGAACAGTGATTTTTTAAATATACCGATAAATAATAGCATTTTTTTTTTTTTTTGCTCACAACCACTCAAAATCATTCCATATAATATAAGAAACACACTCACATAATTTTAAGGATTTCACTGTGAATGCTCTTAGTAAGTTAAAAGAAGTTTTATGTAAGATAATTTGATTCCTCTTGTTTGATCCAATTCTTGTTATTAAGAAAATATAGTATTACTATCTTATTTAAAAAGCTTGTGAATAAATAGTGTTTTTGCAAATCTCCACCGTCCATTTTGGATTTAAGGGTTAGAAGTCAATCAGAGAAACAACGTGTTTTTCCTTTCTATTTCTTCTCATGCTGCCATAAATCATGACTTTTTACCATTAAAGCTTACTTTTCAACACTTGTTATATTAGTAGTTCACTAAGTAAGAAAAATTTTAACATATTTATTAGAACTGCATGTGTATATTATATTTATTGTTGACGTTGTAGATGTGTAGAGCTTAATATTTTCTCTTATGTAGTTCTGCAAACGTGAATACATAAATTGAGATGATATAGTAAACTGGAAGTATGTGCAATATAAATGTCACATCACAACGTGAACTGTAGAATATTATTCTACGTTCAAATAGCCATGATGGTTTTGAGAACTTTTCTTTCAGGTTGCGTTTGGTGTGATTTGTAACAATTTCAATTAGGTTTACGTTTTATTTTTCCAGTTTTTTACAACTAGACTCATGATGTGTCCAAGTCCTCACTAGTCATATTTGCTCTTTTAGCCAAATTACAAGACAGTTATAACATAGTTTAATTTACACACATTAAAAATAATCAATTTCAAGTAGTCTTAGTTAATGTTAAGGAAATGCATTTTGTGCTCACATTTATAGAGTTTAGAGAGTTTGGAGTTTTGAAGTTTAATGGCGACTTTGGAATCTTTACCAACTTGATTCTTGTTTCATGATTACCAAACTCGGGTAGATTTGTTCATCAAAAGACGTCATAACATTAAAAGAAAGATCTTATGTTTAAGAAAATAGTTTGGCAAGAAAACTACCATCAAATTTCAAGGATGCACACTCTTGTTTTCTTAAAACACTAAATGCGTTTCGCAAGAAAACTACCATCAAATTTCAAGGATGAAAATTTTAAAGATATTAGACTATAACACCCTCAATTATACAGCTATTTTTTTCTTTCAATAATAATTGCATGATTACTTGACTACAACATCGTACTTTCTTTGTAGTATGACTTAGTGTTACTTATCTATTATTATTATGTAAAGCCATGTTTCCAGACAACCTCACAGTTGAATTTGGACATCAGAAACATAGTTATTAAACCTGAATTTCATCATTTATAAGCGGTGAAAATAAAACATTATCATAAACAGCTATACATCAAATTCAAGATATCTTTAAGACTTTAACTAAATATATTAGAACTATCTTAACCATATGCTAGGTAGCTCTCAGATCCATGCCAAACTCATGTCTTATTCATGTAGCACACCTATCAAACTGATACGCATATAAAAGTCAGTGCCCCTGAACGATTTATAGATTTATTTTAACAAAATATTTTAACTAAACTTTATATATTAACAGACTTTCTTTATCATGCTTTAGCGACACTTTAAATTTTAGCTTTAATCATACTTTATCTGAATACTATACTTAAGACTTTATCAACTTTATTTTTGTGCTTACGTTAAGGTAAGGCCTCTTAGCTATTACTTTGCTTATTCTTTAACCATACTTTAGTTTTTACTCTATCGTTACTTTATCTTTTCTTTATCACGAGTCTGTACTTAATATAGAACTCCTTTAGCCATTGCTCGTGCAAAAAACAAGACTTCGTTATCGCTTGTCATTACACAAGACTCCTGTCTGTCTTGCAACACATGCAAGACTCCTATCGCTTGCATTACGCAAGACTCCTATCGCTTGCCATTACCTAAAACTCCTGTCTATCTTGCAACATATGCAAGACTCCTATCGCTTGCCATTACGCAAGACTCCTATCGCTTGCCATTACGCAAGATTCCTATCGCTTGCCATTACCCAAGACTCCTATCGCTTGCCATTACCCAAGACTCCTATCGCTTGCCATTACGCGATACTCCTATGTTGAGGCTTGAAATACGTCAAGACCTCTATGCTTGCAAGATTTCTTAAACATACTTTAACGTTTCACAGCTGTGCTTTAGCAATGTAACTAGTTTTGAATTATTATTGAAGTTCTTTATAATTTCGCATGTAATATGATTACAACAACTAAATTTCCTCTTTAACTTTACTTCTACAATAGTACTACTTATGACATTCTTTCTTTTTTTATCTATCAAACATTGATCATGCCATCTATATCTATATATATATATATATACATATATATATATATATATATACATACATATATACATACACACACACTACAAAAGAGTAGTCATGTCCACACTTTAAAAGAATCATGCATTCAATGGTAACATGTGAGAACTTACTATGCAAGAACTATGATTCGCGTGAGAACTTTCTATGCAAGAACTATGGTTTGCACAAGAACTTTACTATGTAAGAACTATGATTCGCATAAGAACTTTACTATGCAAAAACATTTATTCGTAAGAGAAATTTCATGTAGTAACCGTCTTATGCAAGAACCTAACAACCCACGGGAAAACATCACACCGGGTCGAAACTTCAGCTCCAAGTTACTGATTTTAGACCATTTTTACGTGAAAACATAGTCAATATCATCAAAATTTACTTAATGCAAACAATCAATAAGATATGCATATCAGCCCCAAATCATGGTAAACATGTAAAATGAGGGGTCTAAAACTCACCTTAAGATGATTGAACTGAGAGCTTTAACACATAAATCTACATGTTTAAGCAATAAAACTATCATCCTTTCATTCATTCTCGCATTAAAGAACGTTTAAACATGAGATTTCTTACCTCCATCACCTTTTTTCACTTTCTCTCTCTAGTTGTCACCTCTCTCTCTCTCTCTCTCTCTAGAATGCACTGCCACTGTTTTCACATGAAAGGTAGGGAACAAAAGCATCCTTACCTTTTATAGGTTTTCTTCATCACAGCATGTTCTCACATGAGAACACCTATTTGTGCAAGAACTTCCTTGCATGATAACCTTATGGATGAAAACTTCATCACCTCTTTGATTCTTGGGAATTTTGAGGTGTTATATTGCACGACCGGTGAAGGGTAGTCAATACAACAGTTTTACAGGATGGAGAGATAAGAAACACTTAGCAGATCAAATAGGGAACCGGTTAGAGATGATACTAAGAACACAAGTAAAAGAATAAGAACAAGAACACTCAAATATGGTTTTCAAGAATTATGTATATTGCTATCAAGTTCTTATAAGTGTTACAAAGCATACATAAAAGATACAAGTACTTGAGACACTTTATATTATATCCTATAGCCGGCCATACTTTGAAGGCCAGCTGGATACACTAATCTAGACAACAAGATCAATGTAGAGTCAAAAGGCATGTCTTTTGACTAATGACTATGACTGCCATAGCTTACATCATTATCTATTACAAAAAGGATAAATGTACATAGTTGGAAAGTTACAGACAAAAGACCTTAATCTACAGTTGATAAAAGCATGAACTTTTCACCAACTCATATAAGTTGGTGAGTCTTTAGAGTGGCAGCGGAAAGTGGTCCAGCTTTTGTCAAAAGGTGATTCAGAGAAAGCATGTCTTCTTTGTCTTCGAAAGAAATCAATCTTTGGCTTCGGAAGACTTTGTCCTTGAAGCTTCGAAAGACTTTATCTTTGGTTTCGGAAGATATGGTCTTTTGGCTTCAGAAGATTTGACACTTAGCATAATTCGCTAAGTTGTATCAAATCTTCTTAAGTAACTTCCATGTACTTCAGTTTCGGTAACTTCCATGTGCTTCAGAACGACTCTATATGAACCAACATACCAAAATCAGAGTTTAACTTTAAAACAATGTGGAAGCTTTTAATAAACCCGAGAAACCAAAGTAAAGTGACATAATGTAAAATGCTCAAATACACGTGCCCAAAGTAGTACCAACAAATACTTAAATGTTTAACAATCAAACTAAATATAGAATTTCAATCATGCTGATAACTACAATGATGCTAACCCGTGCACGTGCTCCTAGGCAATGGTAACCTCAACCTGAGAATAGCATACTAAAAGAGTCAACATAATGGTTGGTGAGTTCAAGAGTTTAAGTAAAACATAACTGTAACAGTATAAAATATAAGAGTGCATTGAATTAGATAGCTAGTCTAAATTCACAAGTAATAATCATAGTGATTTTGCTATTGAAGCTGACTGTGTTTCGTTTGTTGCCTCCCGTTGTTGTTGTTGCCATTGTTGTTCCCGCCATTTCCATTCCTCCTAAGCTGTGGACAATTGCGTCTGTAATGGCCTTCTTTTCCGCACTCGAAACAACCGTTTGGAGTTTCTTGAGATTGCTGAGGCTTCTTCATCAATTCACCACGACAATCCTTCGTTACGTGTCCAACTTTACCACAACGCTGGCATCGAAAATTATCACACCTGTCGGTGTGGTGGTAATTGCATGGGTTGCATTTGGGACTCTTCCCTACATAACCTCCTTGTCCATGTGATGCTAAAGATGACTAATTATAGTTACGATTGTTATCGAACTTTCTTTGCTGTTGGTGAGGTTGGTGCTTCTGAACGTACTGCTGTTGTTGTTGTTGTTGGTTGTTGGAGGATGAGCCTTTATCACCAGTATTCTCCCACTTACATTTGTTATTGGGTACGCTAGCCACTGCGCCCCGCTAGGGTAATCTTCCCTGCTCTACTGCCTGGTCGGTCAACCTATGGGCCAACCGGATAGCCTGCTGTATGGTGTCAGGATTGGAAGCAGTCACCATACTCTGAATCTCGGGCACCAGTCCACGTATGTAATGCTCAATCCTTTTGTGCATCTCATTAACCATCCCTGGGCATACTGTGGCCAACTCATGAAACCGTGTGGTATAGGCCTTAATCTCAGAACCTTGCATCTTAAGCTACCAAAACTCAATTTCCAACTTCTGTACTTCATCAGGGGGGCAATACTCCTCCATCATCATTGCTTTGAATTCAGCCCAAGGTAAGTCATTAGCCATATCCTGGCCCAATATGTGCACCTGGGCATTCCACCAGGTGAGTTCAAGAGTTTGCGTAAAACATAACCGTAACAGTATAAAATATAAGAGTGCATTGAATTAGATAGCTAGTCTAAATTCACAAGTAATAATCATAGTGATTTAACGATTGAAGCTGATTGTGCTTCATTTGTTGCCTCCCGTCACGACTTACTAGGTCGTGACGATGTTTGTGTTAGGACAAAATTGCACCCGTTTGACCTCGAGTCGCACAGGTGGGGCTCGTCAGACCCAGTAGTACTACCCAAGTTTTCCCGCTAATTAACATTATTAACAATCCGAAAGTGTGAGGACTTTCATGGTATTCGGCACTATATCATACTATACACAACTCATATTAATAAAGCATTTGTAAAACCAGTATGCTATCCCCCCAAAAGAGAGTATGAAAAAGAGTGGGGTATGAACTCACCTGGTGTGCACAAGAAAGAACTTAAGAGCTTAACTTGAAAAGGAGGAAAGACAACCTTCAGATGTTACCTAGAACACGCAAGTACATGAGTACGTGTACACAAAACCATTATGAAACCCTAAGTGCTCTATAATCCAAAGAACTCAAGGTTTTGGAAAAACAAGACACATTGACCCAGTTGACCCGTTTAACCCGTTGGTGACATTATTGGTGAAATTCCATTCAATCAAACATAACAGTTCATCACACATGATTATCATACAAGTTGTTCACGTATGCCACTTCATTAACCACATGTACTACCTAGATCATCATACAACTAGATTATCCTACAAGTCATGCGAATCTCAAGTAATCATCATGTTCAACATAATTATACCATAGCTAATGCATCATACACAGAATCAAATCATGCACAACATGCCATGTGAAGCCACTCACGACTTCACACCCTAAACCCTGTCAATCCTACTAAGTAGGGGCCTCAGATTCGCACGCGTGTATGACGATCATCATCATATTATTCAACAGAATCCATATCAACCAAAATGTCCAACCATGATCTATTACAACCCAAACAATACATTCCACCACATTATAAATCATCCATGAACATGCTAACATGATCCTAATGTCACAAACATGCTCACATCATCATATCCAAGATTTTGTACAAATAAAGTTTCCTTTTTGGGAAAGTGCATCCCAAAATCTATCCTTTCATGAATTACAACACATGTTCATCACTAACATAGCCTATCTAGTTCATAAAGATCATAAGCATTCATCAAACACTTGCAAACCATTTAAACACAAATCTTCATAAATTAAAGTTTCCACTTTTGGCAATGTATGAACTACATTATCAATTCTTGGATTTCTAGCATAATCATCATCATTCTAACATCCATATAACATCATAAACACTTTAACAACATCAATTCATCATCAAATCACAATATTCTTGCAATTAAAGTTACTATTGTTAGTAACGTATGAACAACGCATCAAAATCGCAACTTTCTTGCATAATCTACGTAAACTAGCATCTATACAATCTAATTAACATCCCAATATCATCAAACCACACAAAATCGACATTCAAGCACCAAAATCGAGTTAGGGTTTTGGCCAACTCCAAAAACTATGAGAAACCACAAAAAACTAACCTTTAATCGCGTAATGGGCAAGAATTGAAGCTTTTAACGTGTTGTATTGCTTGTATTCGACCAAAACCGATGCTTTCTTATGGTTGTAGGTTCGAAATCGCAAAGGGGAGGGGAAGGAGAGTGAGATCTTTGTCGGATGAGGTGGGGAGGGGGATTAGGGTTTTGTTTTTGGTAATGTTGTGTTTAGAAACATTACATTTTAACCCTTATTGTTTATATTTTATAAAAAATAATCTTTTAAACACTTTTAGATAGTTTTAACTAAAAAATAAGAGCATAATAAACCTAACAATAATAATCATTCATAATTCTTCATTAGTCACAAAATACACAAAATAAATATAACACGTTGCCACGTTACAAGGTAAAATTCACTAATAATATTTAAATCGCTTAAGCACATAAGAACAACTTAACAATCACCTTATTAGTTAGATTATTATCTGTTTAACATTGTTAATTATTATTAAGTCACCAACGTTCAACGACAACTAGTGTGTGCTCACGACACGTGTATGCAAGACCTAACGGAACTAACGGAGTTTGGTAACGGAAAATTACCGGATGCCACATGATCAAAAGATGAAGTTGGTTATGATGCAGCACTAGGTCCAGGTTTTGTTGTCTCTTATAGTTCAACCTTGACATCAGCTTTAGGTGCAGCCTGAGTTGGTGGAGAATGCAAGTCAACCAGCTCACCCTTTTTGATCTTCTGCTTGATCACTCTAATGTGCTCATCCATGATGGATAGAGACATTGGACCAAGTCTCCTTCCGGAGAATCCATACAGCTTAAAAGAAGCTCACCGTCTTCTGTCTGTCTCCAGATTTCTTCAAGTTTGCTCTGATGGTGGCTTTTGACTTTGCAGCCTTTTCCCTCATTTTCCTCTTAGTAGCTTTTTTCTCTTTTAGAACTTGTTGTTCAAGCTGCTTGAGGTATTCAAACTCAATGTAGTCATAAGGCAAGAGAAGAAGGTCTGCTAGAAGGTTTATTGCCTGATAGAGACCTGTGGCACTTAGGTAGGTGATCATGTTTTGTCTGTCTTGTTCCTTACCTACCTGAGTTTGTTGTTCAGCAGCCACAGTCTCTGTCTCAGGGATTTTCTGAACTAGGGAGATGGAAGGAGCTTTGTAGATTCTTTTTCTTTTTCTTTCTTCTTTGATCTTGAGAAGCAGTTCTACTGTCATAGCTTCCTTACTCTCCTTAGACATTTCCTTGTCAGCCAGTTTATTTAATTCCTCCAAGGGGAGAGATATGAGTTCATCAATATTGTAGTTCCTGGACCCCAAGTAGTTTAATCTAGCTGCCCTTAACTCATCATCTTTAGTGCTTGGCCTGGTGGCAGCTTTGATTGCAGCTTCCATAAAGCCAAGGGTCCCACTTGAACTCTCTCCTATTGCCTTCCTCTTCCTCTCTCTCTTTTCCTCCTCAATCTCCTCAGAAGTCATCTTCGTTTTACCTTTTTCACTCACAGGCCTGTATGACTTAGGTTGGAGAGAGCTTTGGCCTTTATTGTTTGGTTCTTCACTTAGGCTCTGGCCAGAGAGAGGTTATGAGACACCTTCACCAGCTGGTGCCTCACTGAGGGTAGTAAGTCCTGAGGTTGCTAAAGCAGCTCCTGTCTCAAGGTTCACAGGCTCTATTATTAGGCCTTCAGCCAAGGTTTCCCTTTCGAAGCTAATCTTAGGGTCCACCTCAACATCCAGTTGACCAACAGTCTTGCCTGCTAGCCTCTGTCTATATAATCTTGTTCCCATTTTCAACTCTTCAAGTACCCTTTGTTGAATCCTATCAGCTATCCTTGCAGCTTTCCTATTTTTACTTGGGTTGGCAAATGGAGGTCAACTAGATAGGTGCTCTCATAGTATCTCAGGTTGTAGAAGTTGAAAATCTCTTATTGACCCCAAGACCTAAAGATTACCAAGGCTCTCCTTTGATCATCATACCTCCATCCCACAATCGGATTATCAGCTGGGTGAGATAGAGTTGGCATTGCCCTTGGTATACCCTCCTCAAACAAACTTTGAATGAGAGAGTCCACCTCAATGTGAACTTGAGGAGGTTGTTGAGATTGCTGATCTCAAGTTGCTAGTCATTCACTCTTCTTTATAAGGTGGTCACCTGAGATTGTAGGTGACTAACCTTGGAAACTAAATAGGTGCAGAGTTCAGTCAGTTTGTGCACCTTTAGTTGCATACTCCCCTCATCTTCATCAGAAGAATCACTAGGGGATAAGAGAATAGGACCAAGGTCTTCTTCCTCATCACCAGCTTCAGGTTCTTGGTTGCTAGTTTTCCCCTGCTTACTGACAACTTCAAAAGAAGTGTCAATGGGCTGGGTTGCCATGGTTGAGGTGTCAATGATGTAATCACTTGAAAAAGTGAAGCCTCTTCCATATGGGCCTCCCGAACAGGTTCAGGGAGGTCTAGTTGTGGGTGGATGATGTGGGTGGATATATGGGCTAGATATAGGTGATGCAAGAGTACTCATCTCTCCTTAAGTAGGGGTGGAGAAGAGAGATTCATGATACTCACTGAATCCTATATCTTTATCATCATAGAATTCAAGGTTAGGAATTTATTGGTTGAGGTCAAGCGGTTGGGGATGGTAACTTTTCCCTGAAGGTTGATCACTAGAGTTTTGAGACTTTGAGTGAAAGCTTAAGGCTAGGGTTATGAGCTATTCAGGCTGAGCATGAGGAAACTCAACACTGATCATAGAAAGAATAGGAGTGGTTTGATCCTCAAGAGAAGTAATAGCTCTAGTGTCCACTTCTTCCTGCATGGTTGGGGCCTGCTCAACCTGAGTAGACTAAGCAGGGGTTCGTTTGGATTTTCTTTGATAGGTGATGGTGATTTGTGGTAGTGTGGGGGTTGCAGATGTAGAAGGTGTGGGTTCAACATTGGCTGGTGCTGCCAAGTTGTCACCTTGAGATATGAGCTCTAACATTTTTGGGACCAAGGCTGTTTCTACCCCTAAGAAGCCAATATTTGGCTTTCTTATTGTCTTGAAGATGTCGTGCTTCATCTGTCCCAATTTAAGAACATTACCTGTTCCCTTTAACTGTGAGCCCAGTTCACAGTTAAGAATGTACTAAACAAATCTAGGGAACATGTAATATTCTAAGGAGTCCAAGTTTGCAAGCAGATTTGTATATACAAATTGGAAATACTTGAACTTGACCCCTTGAACCATTCAATGGACTATATAGAAAAGGTCTTCAGGAATTTGGTCCCATCCTCCATGCTAGTTTAAAAAGGAGTGGATGACCACATAAAGGAGGTACTTCTATTTGTATGAGACCTTCCCTTTTCTTAAGGTTCTTACAGAGTAGTCCCCTTCATAGCCCATCTGCCAGAATGAGTCATTAACAGCGGATTTAAGGAAAGAAAAGTCACCCTCTTCATCATCCAGCCTTAGATGGGTGTTGATGGGGGCTGGGGTGATGAAAACTGTCATCCCCTGCACTATGGCAGACAGTGCCTTCCTACCGTCCAAGATGACCTCTTGGTAGGTCATCCAGAACCCTAAAAGTTGATCTGCATATAATGGAGGGTCGATTGTGAGGGCAGTGAGGTAGTTGGTTAGAGATAAGAAACGACAAACGTTTGAGAAACCAGGATCTTTCTCAGACGACAATAGGGCAACTTGATTATATTGTTTGTGTAAGTGCATGGCAAAATCCGGTTGGTTTTAGAGATCAGGGTTGGCCATTTTGAGTAGCTTTGTGATGAAGGATGGTAAGAACAAGGTCGGTTTGTGGGTGAATTTAGGGTTTGAATTTTGCAGATGAAGGAGAATAGTGAAAGAGGGGAACCGTTGTACAAATATATATATGATATGGATTTGAGACAAAGTTAATATAAACAGATAAACTTTGAAACCCGAATGTTGATCCCACCTCAGAAAAAATGGCCAAAAAGTTAGTTTTCTTGTAAGTCTAAATCTTCCGAAGGTAATTTGTCTTGGGAAGGTTTTAGAAAAACTTTCGAAGCCAATTTGTCTTCGAAAGATATTCCTTAGTTTTCTAAGAATTTGATTCGGAAGAAAAATACTTAGAGTATTTTTACTTCCTAGATAGATTTTGCTTCAGAAGAGATCAAATATCAGAAGTCTTATTCAATGACAAGAATAAGTCTTCTGAGACTTAATTGCTTTCGGAAGAAAATAGTCCTTCAATACATATAAGTAATTTGTGACAAATATAAGCTTTGGAAGATATAATCAAATTTCTTCCAAAGGTTAACTTCTCAGAAGTAGTTATTTGTTTTGAAGACATAATTATCTTTTGAAGACAACTTGATGTCTTCCGAAGATAAATATATCCAAAATTCTCAAAATTCTAAGAGATATCATTTTGAAAAGTTCCTTCCAAAGTAAACTGGGATTATATGGTGATGATATAGACAACTTACGACACACCTATTATTAAAAAATAATCTTTGTGAAATGATCAACATATAGTTCATTTGTGTTAACTTTGACTAGTTTTATCAATCATTTTTCAAAATTATCTCTAATTAAAGGATACCTGATATTGATATGCTTTGTCTTTAAGTGCTGAATTGGATTCTCTGTGATAAAGATAGCACTATTGTTGTTTATGTGGATGGGAGACTCCTAGAAGTTGAATCCATAGTCTAGAATCTGATTCTGATCCAAAGCACTTGAGCATAGTAGCTTGCAGCAGTAATATATTCAGCTTCAGCAGTTGATGTAGATAAACAGGATTGTTTCTTGCATTGCCATGAGACTATCCTTCCACCAAGATATTAAGATCCCCCAGATGTTGACTTTGCAGTCATATTGCAACCACCATAGTCACTATCTGTATATGTATACAGATTGAAGTCAGAATTCTTTGGATACCAAAGGCCCAATTTGGGAGCACCCTTGAGATATCTAAGAATTCTCTTGACAGCAATCAGGTGTGACATCTTGGGGTTGGCTTGATATCTTGCACAAATACATGTAACAAACATGATATCAGGCCTGCTGGCTGTAATCATAGCCCTGTATAGATGTTCATCAACACACTCCCCCTCAAGATCTGGTCTAAGAGAGTGGTTTCTGGCTATGGGTGTCTTAGCAACCTTGCACTCAGTCATGTAAAACCTGATAAGTATGTCTTACACATACTTTGACTGGTTTATGAAGATTCCATTGTCAACCTGCTTCACTTGAATTCCTAGAAAAAAATTGAGTTCCCCTATGGCACTCATTTCAAATCTCTTCATTATCAGCTTCTCAAAGTCTTTGTAGAGCTTCGGATTAGTTGACCCAAAGATAATGTCATCTATATAAACTTTAACCAGCATCAAGTCATTTCCTGCTCTTTTGACGAAGAGTGTTCCATCAATAGTACCTCTCTTGTATCCGTGCTTACAGAGATACTATGATAATGTCTCATACAACTTCCTTAGAGCCTAATGCAGCCATAAGAGAGCTTTGTCAAGCTGCAGACATAATCAGGATGATCTGGGTCTACAAAGCCAGTGGTTGTTTGACATACACCTCCTCATCAATCACCCCATATAAAAAGGCACACTTGACATCAAGTTGGTAGACCTTTAAATCCTTGGATGCAGCAAAAGCCAGGAATATCCTAATAGCTTCAAGTCTTGCTACAAGAGCAAACACATCTGTGTAGTCAATCCCTTTTTCTTGTGTGTATCCTTGACAACTAGTCTTGCCTTGTTCTTGATGACAAGTCCTCTATCATCCTTCTTGTTCTTTTTGGCTTCATCAGACCCCTCATACATCAGCTTCAGTGCATCCCAGAGTTGCTTAGCAGTCTTGTACTTCTGAAAGCCTCTGTATATGGAGTTAGGAAGAGCAGTTTGAAGAGCGGTCATGGCCTTCTGATCTACATCTATTCTTTTCCGGTCTTCCTCAGAGTAGTCGGCCATTTTCTTTGGTATCATGCCACCTCCAGCAGTGGCTAAAGAGGTGCATGGAATGTAAGGTCTTTCAACAACAGATCTCCACATCCTGCTATCTTGAGACTTGATAAACCCTTCCATACGTTGGCACCAAGTATCAAAGTCATCAGGAGTGATCAGTGGAAACTTTGTCATAGTACCGGTTTTCATATCAGCTTTAGCAAGAGATGCCATTTGAGTTGTTAAGTGTTCTGTGAAACTAAAATGATCAAAGATGGTGAGATTTTACAATCAAGTGCCTAAAATGCTCTGATACCAATTATAGGACCGGTGAAAGGTAGTCAATACAAAAGTTTCACAAGATGGAGAGATAAGAAACACTTAGCAGATCAAATAGGGAACCGGTTAAAGATGAGACTAAGAACAAGAGTAAAAGAACAAGAACACTTAAATATAGTTTTCTAAAATGATGTATATTGCTCTCAAGTTGTTACAAGTGTTACAAAGCATACATAGAAGATACAAGTACTTGAGAAACTTTATACTACATCCTACAACCGGCAATACTTTGAAGGCCGGTTGGATACACTAATCTAGACAACAAGATCAATGTAGAGTCAAAAGACAGATTGCCTTTTGACTAGTGACTATGACATGCCATAGCTCACATCCTTATCTATTATAAAAAGGATAAAAATACATAGTTGGAAAGTTACAGACAAAAGACCTTAATCTACAGTTAACAAAAGCATGGACTTTTCATCAACTCATATAAGTTGGTGAGTCTTCAAAGTGGCAACAGAAAGTGGTTCAGCTTTTGTCAAAAGGTGATTCAGAGAAAGCATGTCTTCTTTGTCTTCAGAAAAAATCAATCTTTGGCTTCGGAAGACTTTGTCCTTGAAGCTTCGGAAGACTTCATCTTTGGCTTCGGAAGATATGGTCTTTTGGCTTCGAAAGATTTGACACTTAGCATAATTTACTGAGTTGTATCAAATCTTCCGAGGTAACTTCAATGTACTTTAGTTCTGCATGCTGAGAGATCTTGGTTGTTCTTTGGTTGCATCAGCCTCTAAGAGTATTCCTTACATACATATATATATGTATCATTTTTCACATGTGAACTGGTATACACTACCTGCATAGCCATTAGTCCATATTACTACACACGACTTGAATATAGCTAGATTGCTTAAGGTAAATCGATTTAGCCTGTAACCCTAAGCGAAGGTTACAGTCTCTTCTGTTTTAACGTTTTCATAGATCTCAACTGTTTGATTCTTCAAGTGTTCTTCTGGTATTGGCTTCTTGTAACTGTAACCCTAAGCGAAGGTTACAGTCTCTTCTGCTAAGAGGAAGGAGTACCCTAACTTGGACACCCTTGGGTGAGTTCGTTTTTTGTTTTTACTTCTCCTTATTTCTTTTGCATCACGTTTATCTATATATCTTAGGCATATATTTGGCTAGGTTAGGAGTACCAGTGTTGGTTTAAAACAAAGAAAGCCATCCCCTATTTATCTTTTTTGCACTTCTCTGAATCTTCTCTGTGTGTATCATGTGCGTGGTTTATTTCTTGTGTTCTTGCATTTATGGCTTTGATTAATCCTTGATCTACCGCCAAGAATAGTGTGAAAATCTGGCTCTGATCTTAGCCACTTTCTATGTGCCTACTTGTGTGAATCTGATGCTTTGAAAATGTTCTAAATGACTAGTCATCATGTTGTTGTTACTACCGAGACTTTTGTTAGGAAATTTAGAAGCAAGTGATCCCCTCTACTTACATGCTAGTGATTGATTTGTCTAACTATGATTAATATTAAGCTTAAAAAAACAAAAAATTATACAGTTTGGGCTAATTCTATGAAACTAGCTCTACAAGTAAAAAATAAAATCAGATTTATAGATGGTAAATGTAAGAAATCGACTAATAATGAGGTTCAAGGTACACAATAGGATAGGTGTAATTCTATGGTGCCTACATGGATTCTTAATTCTATTTTAGAGGAATTGTATGTGAGTCAAGTTTGTTCTAAGTTGGCCTCTGAGGTTTGGCAAGACCTAAAAGAAACATATGATAAAATTGATGGATCTGTAGCGTTCAATCTTTATCCAAAAATCAATTTAGTAAGTCAAAATGGAACCACTGTTTCAAAGTACTATCACAAACTAAATACAATGCGGAAGCAATTCGATACAATGGTCCAATTGCCATCATGTTCTTGCCAAGCCTTGAAGGAATTCAATGATTTCAAATGCCTGATTAAGCTGATGCAATTTTTTGTGGGTTTAGATAACTGTTCCAACTAGTTAGAACGGGCCTCTTAACAAGGGATCATTTACCAACTTTAAAAACAACATTTTCTGTTTTGTCTAGAAAGGAATCTCATAAATGCACACCTTTCACTTCAAAAAGTTACAATATCGGGTTTGTTTTTAAATCTTATCAAAAAATTAAAAACAAGAAAAAATTCAATAGTGGCCATAATCCTACCTTGAAGTGCACACATTGTAATAAACTTGGTCATACTATGCATAGATGCTTTAATATTGTTGGTTATCCATGGGGGTTTAATTAAATCAATCTTCAAAACAATTTTTTTCAAACAACTCAGTTAACAATAAGACCAATGGGTCATCTTCTTCGTCTACCGTTTCTTCTCTTACTTTGGACCTATTCACAAGGCTTCTAGGACTTTAAATGAAAATTTGAAGATCTCAATGAACTTCTATGAAATGATTTCATAGCATTCAACCAATTGTATTGATCGTGGAATATCATTGAGAAATAGAAATCCGTGTTATCAAATGATTTTCTGCGATTATTTCTAGTATAGAATAAGTCAATCATTCATTTTGGTATCTTATTGAACAAAAATGATGGTATTGTTCCTCCATTCCAGCTTCAGCTTTTGCTATTGTAACAACTTCGGCCTTTGCCTCGTCTAAGGGGTCAAATGAGATTTGAACCCATGATTTAGCAGTTGGTAAAGGATTTGATGGGGTTGGGTTTATGTTTTTACTAAATCATTTCACATCAATTTAACACATTATTTTACGTCTGTTAATTGAATAACTCAAACTTGTTATAATTTTATAAACAATTGAAACAAAATCCGTAACTTTTTTTTAAAAAAATTAACCAAATTCGTAAAACATACATGAATGAATCATGAGTTTAATTTACTCTCCATTTCATTTCAATCTCTATAACGTAGTATCTTAAGTGTATTGTGCGGAACCTTGTATTTAGCCATATAATTAATCTTTTTCCACTAAGCATAATCATAGATGTATTTTCATTTCAATAAATAAATGTTGCGACACCATAAAATAGAAAAGAATATCATTAGAACTTGCCTTGACTGGCAATCTTTTAAGATAGAGTGCGAATTACTCCTTGACACCTCTTAAATTATGTTTCCATAGTTTATTATTTTCGTTTTAAATGTATTAAACTATTAATTAAATAAATATAAAAGAACACATACCACGGTGCTAAACCAATAACTTTAATGAGCTAATAAACACATACATTCTTTTAGTTTAAAAACCATTTGAGATATATGTACAGAATCTATCATGCTTTTTAACTATTGAAATTAAGATATTTAAAGTAAATAGTGAAGTACTTTTAAAGCTATACGTCAAATCAGATAGACAAAGAAGTTTCGTGAAAATTATAATTATAAATAGCAAGAACAAATTTCCAGCTATATATTCAAGTGAATATGCATTAAATATTATATCAAATTCGATATAAAAAAATATTAATATACTAATATTTTTACATTGATTAATTCATACTTGCATCAAATCTTATCATCGGCCACTATTGACTTCTTGTTTTAACTAGGCGATGTATGATACTTGTTATCCATTTTCTTTTTTTCTTTTAGATTTAAGTGCATTTAGATTTTTATTTTTTAACTATAAACAAACACTTTGTATATTACTATACTTCTATAATCATCATATTTGCACTCTGTAATATTTAAATCACAATATTTAATTAAAGAGTGCATCATTTTTCCACAAAAATTTATCGTTAGAGAGATTTAATAGTTTTTTTTATCAAACTGCTTAAAATAATAGCATCGTATACAATGACAGTCTTAGGTAAATAATAATAATGGTTAATTATCATATTAAAATTATTAAATATACATGCAATTTAAATGTAAATATAAAAAGGTATAAATGAAAACTTAAAAAATCCGGTTTAAATTGGTACTTTATAAGTTTGGTTTGTCAACTTAGTTTTTCCTTGCTTGTTTACTTCTACATTAACATACTTATAAAATAATAATTTTCTAAATAAAATAAATAAGTGATTGTAAGACGTGATGCAGACATCAACTTGTTTCACTTATAGTTATCGGTTTCCTACTTTATTTGTTTTCAAAGGATAAAACAGGAGTAAAATCTTTATTCAAAAATCAAGATTATTAAAATTACCTTTACTAGATGCTAATCTCAAATACATAAATAAATTTAAACCGTAACTCTCTTTTAAAATATCAGATTTTTTAAGGCTACAAAATATGCAAACATTTACTATATTTATTTCTTTTGAATTAGAAAGATTAGCAATAGTTGACTTGGTGGGGTCAAAGGAATCCAAAAGAGACAACAATATCGTACGACTGTTCTTACTTCAACCCTCGGGTCATATTACAACTATGCACGTTCAATCGTTCATCCAATACACCTGCTTTTCATCAAGGGTAGTACTGTAAATTCACAATTATTTTTTTTTTTGAAAGGCCACTATTATTTTGTTTGAATTATACTTTACATTGTTTTTTTTCTTTTTCTTTTCTACTATTTCATGCTTTGGTCTTTAAAAGTTCAAACTAATTTTTCTGAAGGTTTCTTACCATAAATCGATGCCACCCTGAAAAGGTAATACTTCACTCTATATATGTTGGATTCATGTTATCTGAGACTAAAAGAACTCATAGACCTATATTTATAAGGATGTGTATGTGTTCAAACACTTATGCTTTGTACGAGTAACTAGTTAAATTTATATTTTTTTCATAACACTTCATACATTGAGAATGAAAATAATGATGGTGACAAATGATTTTTATTGCCAAATTGTATTACTACTACTTTTAAATATAATCATCATTGTCATCTCTCTCCTAATCACACCATCTTTTATCTGCAGATAACAAAAGTAGATGAAAAATGGGTTCGGTTATTGGGACATCATCCCATTAGAAATCAACACCCTCCAAACTTTTATACGGGTCGTATAACCCTATTCGCATCGTATAGCGGGTCATATAATTCTATATGGGCAGTATAACATCTCTAACAACCACTTGAATTTGTCATCGTATTCAGTGTCAAATTTTGTTATACGTGTCGTATAGGCCTTAATGGGGCGTATAGAAGGGTCCGTATAGAACTATATGGGGAGTATATATAGCCCTCCGATTGCCCCCTTAATATTTCTTGTTTTCAGTGTTGTTCACCCTATACGTCTTTTATAGCCCTATACGAGACGTATAGAGGGTGTCAATGTATAAAAATGAATGTGTTAATATTAGTACCCTAAAACAATGCCATTTATCATTTGAGTCATTTGAGTCACGTGTCTCTAGAACAACAATCTTAACCTTTTCTTGGTTTACACATTTAAGGAGGATTGGATTTTCTGGTAAAACTGAGCATTCTGTAATATTTAATGTTTACTAATATTTTTTCTAAACAATTAATGTCTATTTGGAGGAGTTAAACAAATAGTCGAACCGGCAAATGAATTGAAGGACAAAGTCCAAGCATAACCTATCAATCCAAAACACACTAGAACTCCAAGTTCAAAAGGCAAACTATGATGCACAAGGTTTCATACTGTTGACGTAGGGTTCCGGATTCTAGCATAAATCCGGACCCTACCCAAATAAACATAACTAGTTTGCCTCTCGTGTTGCACTGGGGGCGTAAAACTATATCAAATAGCACCAATGATACACCACCGTCAGTGACCACCAACACCGAAAAACTCGTATTGAAAAAACTAAAAAATGAAAAAAAGAACGAAAAGTAGACGTAAAAACGTTGAACCATGCAGGCAAAACGTAAAAAAAAAAATAAAACAATAAGTAAGTCGATCTAGTATCAACGCGTTGCAACGAGGCAGTTAAACTGGGAGTAAAAACTTAAAAACGTTGAACTAACACGCATATTGCGGTGTGTTAACTCGCAAAATTTAGACCCAAACGTAAAACGAAAATATTTTAAAATATAAAAAGTAAGAGGAACAAAGTTGAAAATAAAAGATATTAGGACTAAATTATAAAAAATGTAAAACTATTGGGTTAAAAATAAAAAAACTTAAAGATTAAAAAAAAACTAAAAAAACAAAACATGGGTACAACCTACTAAGCATATGGTACAAACCATGATGCATAACCACGTTGATAATTAGAATAATTTAAATTAAAACCTGAACATCTGAGCCACGATAATAAGTGACACGTCTCTTGCATCTAAGAGTGTACAATTATCACCAATCCTGGTCATTGATTAAACACACCTTTTA
Source organism: Flaveria sonorensis (assembly GCA_025506505.1). Classification (NCBI taxonomy): domain Eukaryota; kingdom Viridiplantae; phylum Streptophyta; class Magnoliopsida; order Asterales; family Asteraceae; genus Flaveria; species Flaveria sonorensis. Next base: position 53,742,884 of record CM046437.1, read on the forward strand.
ACGCATGATGGTAGGCCCCGGTAATGTAACAAACTATTTTGGGATCACTCCTACTATTATACATGATATGGAAGCATAAATCATGGAGTATTATAAATACATGGTAAAAGGCGAACGATCTTCACGTGCACAAATACACCCTGAAATTAACTTTATCTACTATCTTCCTCACCTCACACTTATATTTTTCAGTTATTTATTCTCACGTCGGAGAGTGGTTACAGGGAATCTTCCCTCTCCGTTGTAACATTTGACCCATTTGGAAATATGAACCCGAACCCGTTTGGGCCGATTATATAAATAAAATTCACTCTTTAGTCATTTTGATGTTCAAACGAACAAATTTTGTCATATTTTCGTTTTATTATAATTTTATAATTTATAAAACATATTTTTATAAATTTATAAAGTTTAAGCGTTAACTATGAGTTTTAATTATTAATTAAAATAAATAATTAAATTTCAAAAAAAATAAAATTTATACAAAGTCTATAAGTTTTTATAAATTATTAATTTCATTCATTATTCAAATCGGGTTTTAGAAAGTTGGGATTTAATATATATAGTTTTACAAAAAATTATAAAGACTTTATAGAACAGATTAATTTATTAATTAAATTAGGTTTTAGTAAGTTTAAGGGTTTAAATTGTAATAAATAAAACTTGAATTAGAAAGTGTTGGGTATAAAATAATAATACTCTAAACATCAAGGACCAAAAGTGTAAATTCTTTTAAACCAACACAACCCCCTGCCTGCCGGCTACACCTCCTCCGACCACTATTCCGGTCGTTCTCCTGCGAGATTAAATCTTCGCAATTTAACCGTTTAAACCCAATCGAACTGTCCCTATAAACTCGTGTGGATGATTTGATCATATGACCTATCTTAATTTGAATCATTCGGCTATTATGCATTGTTCACTCGAAACCGAAGCTTCATTCGAATATCGAAACTGTTTCAACACAAGTCATGATGAAATTAATCAAGAAATTTAACCAAAACGCTCGTATGATCATTAGAAATTCAAACCAACTTGTAATTGTTCTTAAATCATGTAATTACACTCGAATCAAACCCGAAACTCCCCAAAAACTCCCCAAATCAAGTATTTAACTCGTCTAGCATGAAACAGTTGTAATCAACCCTATATAATTGAGGGGAATCATATCATTCAACCACCTTTAACCTATACAAACTCTCAATTCTACCTAAATCACACGCTCACACCCTATCCGATTTCCATCAACCTTGCGAACCTGCAACTTAGTCGACAACCACCTTCTGGGCAATTTTAACTCAAATTAATTGGGGGAAACTGTTATATATCATCGTGGGAAGCTAGTCAAGTCTCGAATTGAATCAAATGTACAGAATCACCCCGGATTCAATTTCATTCAGTCATGACCATCTTGTTCGTTGTTATAACTAATTCAGATCCTAATCGGGTAATTAATCTTAGTTACACACTCGTTTACACTTGGGATTAAAACACCCCAATGTTGATTTCATTAACTTATTCGAATTGAGCTTCAATTTAAATGATTTGATTCTAGGGTTCATATGATATTAGGGATTTCTTAAAACTTTATTTTTATGTTATTTATTTCATATTAAAACAGATCATGGGCCTTGACCTAGTGGTAACACACATACCATACATGCATGGAACCCGGGTTCTAAACAGGCCTCCCCATATATTTTTAAAACTCATTTTTTATATAATTTCTAAATTACAAAAATTGTTATAATATCATTATTAAAATAAATTTTATTTTGTTAACTAAAACCATTTCAAAATATTAATTAATTTTTGAAAATCTTAAAAATATAATTTGTATATTTAATATCTTTTAAAGGATAAATGTTATAAAATTATTATCAAATTTACTTATAAGTCTTAAATTATATAAAGTACTTTGTTAATCATATTTATTCTAGAAATCTTTATTTAAATTTTTAAAATTCTAAATCATATAATTTTCCTATTTTTCTTTATATTTTTCAATTTAACAATATAAAATCATTATAAAAATTATTTAAAAGCTTTTAAAACTTTATACAATGATTTTTAAATCCAACCTAAATTATTTCAAGTTATTTTGCAAGTCACTTAAATAATTCAATCAAATAAAAATAAAAAAATAAAAAATTTTAATTAATAATTTAATTATTCCATCTTTCCATGTTATAATATTCAAACCCGTTTATTATAAATTAAATATTTAAATAAATTTTAACAATTCTAATTCATTATTTTTTTTTTATTATTTTCAAACAAAATCATTTAATTTATTTATTTCATTTAATCAAGCCTAATAAATTCATTATATTATTTTAAAATCATTTGCAAAACACAAATCACAATTGAAACCCTAATTCATACCTAGTCTACAATCATTATATTGTTTTTAATATAAGACACCATTCCTTAGGTTAACTCGTGAGGAATATTGGCGTCTAATCTAGCATTGTTATTATTTATATATCAAAGTGAGTATTCGTTGCACATATAATATGTTTATTATTTGGGGAAATCATTTGACATATATACAATCAATTGATATGCCTTGTTATTTTATTCAGAATTCAATTCTATACATGCTATGTTATTATATGTAATTATGTATGCATAGTCTGATAAACTAGATAAGATCACAATCATTAATTCATGCAACCATGGTAATAAGGATAGATTTATTGGTTTGACAAACCCATCCTCATTTGTTTATTCGCTTGATGATTGAAACCAAAATCATACATTCTATAAGGCTTCGTCTGTGGAGCGAGTCAATTTAGTCATTAGGTTTTGTAAGAGTTATCTTAAAGGCTGATGCTAAACAAAGATCTCGCATCATGCACTCTGAAGTATAAGAAAGTTACTTCGGAAGATTTGACAATACACAAAGAAAATTCACCAAGTGTCAAATCTTCCGAAGCCAAACACACAAATCTTCTATAGCTAAAAGTGAAGTCTTTTGAAGCTTCAAGAGAAAGTCTTTCGAAGCTTCAAGACAAAGTCTTCTAAAGCTTGAAGATTGATTTCTTCCGAAAACAGAGAAGACATGTTTTCTCTGATATTACTTTTGACAAAAGCTGAACAACTTTTCCACTGCCAGCTCTGATGACTCACCAACTTATACAAGTTGGTGATTATCTCCATACTTTTGTCAACTGTACATTATGGTGTCTATGTCTGTAGCTTTCCACTCTTGTACTTTTATCTTTTTGTAATAGAATAGGATGTGAGTTATAGCATGTCATAGTCACTAGTCAAAAGGCAATATGTCTTTTGACTTTACAATGATCTTGTTGTCTAGATTAGTATCTAGTTGGCATTCAAAGTATGGCCGGGTGTAGAATGTATTTTAAAGTGTCTAATGTAACTAGTTTTAGCACTAAGCCTTGTAACAATTATAAAACACTTGAGAGTAATATACATCATCATTGAAAACCAATACTTGTGTTCTTACTTTTGTTCATTATTTCTTTTGCCTGGTTCCCTATTTGATCTATTAATTGTTGTATTCTCCATCTTGTGAAACTGTTGCATGACCATAACTAGTCTTGCAGGTTTGATTGTGCTGGTTTGTCTTTTATGTTACACTATTGCACTTATAAATCTTAACAATGCCATGTGAATTGAATTATTTTCAATCATTGTAATCAATCTATATATATATATATATATATATATATATATATATATATATATATATATATAACCTGTGTTTACTCGCCGGCTAATTCATTAACTGACTTTTCACATGATTTCAGGAATGCGGATTAGTGAATTTCTATATGCACATTTAGGGTTTGGACTTAGTCAAAATTAAAGACAATTTTATTATGTTTACATGAATTTTTATTTGATTTGTAACCTATTGATGACTAGTATTATCCAATGAAATGGCATTAAGTATTATTTCAACGAAATTACTATCATGTGCTATGAACAATCGATACGCATTCATCCGCTCCGATGATTCTGCCGTCGCTCGGGGTGTGACATATGTGACGCCTTAACCGGTGTTGTTTGGTTGTGTGTAGGCTTTTGATCAACGAAGGTCATTTGGTAGATCGAAGTTCAGTCGGATCGGATCAAGTTCTATTGAGTTTCGTATTTACACATACCCTAATGTAAAACCTCCATCAAGAATGCTCTTATGATCTCCGTGAACATCTTTGAGTCTTTACAAAGGTTTTGTAACCCATAGACGTGTTTAGAGACTATTTCGATTTAGTAACCATACCCTTAGGTTTTGGATAACAATTTGATGTTTTGTATCATATTTACTGAGAAGTTATATGTATATACTATTATATAAAAACTCATTTTATATATTTTTTTCTTAACATATGTACGTCATTATTGCGTGAACGCTCCAGAATATAAAATTGAACATCCATCAAAGATGAATTATATTGATTACAAAAGGATACCAACCATGGGCGATGAACCGGATTTTTTTAGGTGTTAGAAATCATTGTTACTTTGTCGATTTTTAATATATTTTAATTAATAATTATTTAGTGCCTTAAAATCATTACATGAAGTCACATTATATATACTTAGTGTGAAAATAGTAGTTTGTTTTTGAATCACAATTATACCACCATGGGGTAGTGAACGACACACCAAATGAGGTATGATTGTCCATAGGAGTTTGACAAAATTTAGAGCACGCATGCAATTATAATCTTACCTTTTTGCCTCCTAAATTATATATTTCTTCTCCTCAAAACAAAAACATTAAAATACTTTATGGTTAGTTGTTAAAAATTCAATTTCTTCCTTGTACATCGAAGGAGTAAAGTCATAGAAATGATAATTAAGTTTTTGGGTTAAATTCGATTTGTATCCTAAGTTTTGATAAAAATAATTTTTTTCTTTCAAATGATTAAAAACATCAATTTATATTCAAAAATTTTATAACTTATATCAATTTCAGTTCAAAAGTTTTATCAGTTGTTTTTAAATTTAATCCAATATACAAAACTTTTGGACTGAAATTGTAACAATGATGAAACTTATTAAAATGAAATTAATGTTTTTAAACATTCGGAGAAAAATAATTATTTTGTCAAATCTCGATGAACAAAATTGAAATTAACTCTAAGTTTTAATATTGTGCAAACTTACTGTGAAGTTACTATTATTACTTTGTAGCTGTATAAACCACTTAAGTTTTATTATTGTTTGATTATTGTTAAATTTGTAATAGTTGTTTAAATTACGAGGTATATGAAACAACTATAAAACTTGATTAATATCTCGTGACATTTTATTTCCAGTTTCATCCTCACTTAGGTTAAACTTTGAGAAAGCAATAACTAAATAATAACCACGTAATTTTATTATAAAATTTTGGCAATTAATGGATTTTAATAATCAAAGTTGTTATCTTTTGTAATACTACTAATTTGACCAATAACACTTTCAACTTCACTTTTATTACCAATAGTAATCTCGGTAGCGTAATTATCAAATATTTACACTTGATATATATAAACCCCACTTCACTTACAGTAATGATTATAAATTAGATTTAATTACATAAATGGTTCATGTGGTTTATTGAAAATAACAAGTTTGGGTACTAAGGGTTTTTTGTAACAGGTTGGGGTATTATGGTTTCAATTTTGTAACAAGAATGAGTATTAAGACTAATAGACATTAACTTTTCTGTTAAATTTTCAATAAAATGACTAATATACCCTTTGAGGGACTAGTTTTGTAATTTTATGTCTCCCTTTGATTCAGTGACCATTTGTGTAATACCTATAACTTTTTAAAACCCATCCCACCCTCCCCGTCTCTTTCATAATCAGCCACTACCACAAGATTGAATCCACCACTGTTGTTAGACACCATCGTTGCCGGCCATCACCACTAAATCCACCACCATCCATAACAAAAACTCCCAACCCCGCCCACTGTCGTCTCCCTCCCACTCTCATTTCAAACCACCCCGACTAAATCCACAACTGCCGCCTGTCTTGCCATCACCATCAGCCACCAACATAACCGTTATGTCCCACCATACCCATCCGACAACACCACCACAATCAATGCCAAACACACCGTCGGTCCCCCTGACTTTTTTTTCAAAACCCTAAAACCTAAATCAAGCTTTACCTAATTGGGTGTTCTTGATTTTAGGGCTTGTATGATGATGAGTGGCGTTGATGGTCCTTATGTTTCAATGGAGATGAAATGACAATGGATGGTGCGACAATGGATGGTGCGACAGTGGTGATGATGCGACGATGATGATTCATGATTGTGGTAGTGATGGCCGGATGATGATGACGTTGATGGTCTGGTTGTTTTATTTAAAAAGCTAAAGAAGATGGTGGCGGTGAGGATGATATGACAGGGTGGTAGCCGGTGATGATGGCTGTCAGGGGCGGTAGCTGGCGATAGGGGCGGAGTGGGGTGGTGGCCGGTGCAGGGGCTAGGGGTGGGAGCCGACGGTGGGAGCTGAGGGTGATGGCTGGCAGTGGGGGCTTGGGGGTGGTGGCCGGTGATGGAGGCTGGGGTGGTGGCGGCCGGCAGGGGGGGCTGGGGTGGTGGTGGCCGGTAGTGGGGGCTGGGGTGGTCGTGGCAGGTGGTAGAAACCAACAGTGGTTATGATGAAATTGGTTCTAAAATGTAAGGTATGTGTGCGTGGGTGTTTTGTGCATTTATATATACACACAATTATATATATATATATATAATATATATATATATATATATATATATATATATATTTATATATATGCATATATATATGTATATGTGTATATATATATATATATATAATATATATATATATATATATATATATATATATATATATATGCATATATATATATATGTATATATATATATACATAAATACACAAAAAATCTTTTTATGTATTAAATGACATAAACAATCCCTGTAAGGTAAAAATATAAAAATACCCATAGATTTAACATAAAAGTTAACGTCTGTTAGTGTTAATACCTTAACTTGTTACAAATTGAAAACACAATACCCCTACCTGTTACAAAAAAACCCTTAGTACCCAAACCTATTATTTTTAATGAACCAAAGGGACCATTCGCGTAATTAACTCTATAAATTACATAAGAAAATATACAAACAAATTTAAGTGGACAATATTACAATTTGATTTGAATCTATGTTAATTATGCAAATTGAGTTTCAATCTATGATACTTATAAAACATTACACTTGACTTTGCTCATAATCTTCATCTTCATACTCTAATAAATAATAACTTGGGATGACAAGTGGCAGTACCACAATCATCCTCACCAAAATTTTCTTGCCACTCTCTCCTATTAAATAATTATCTTAATTACTAATAATATTATTTAATATTTTTTTAGATTTAATAAATTAAGAAAGAAATCTATTTATTAATGTTATTTCTAAATAAATATTTTTTTATAAAATAATAAATTTTTCTAAAGCATAAAACTTTTTTATAAATCCAAAATATTTTTAAAATTGGTATTTATAAAACGTCAGTTTTTTAAAAAGTAATCAAATTTGGGAATTATAATAAGAAAATTTTTAAAAATGACATTTTTATACGCATTGTTTTAGAACAAATGTTTATTTTTTTGAAGAAAAAGTTAAAAACAAAATTTTAAAAAGTTGATATCACTGTTTTATTACTTATAGTTATTTCTCATACGTAATTTCAGTCATATCATATCTTAGAATATTATTTTATAACTAAAATTTTATTATATTAATATTTTATTTATTCAACCCGTGTAATACATGGGTTTATTGAAACTAATACTGATTATAAACGAAATAACATAAAAATAGATTTAAGTGAAAAATCAATGCAAATAAAGTTTAAATCTATGATAATTATCTGACTGGGATTATTATGGACAATAAAAGTAGAATTTGAGAGTATCATACGTCAAAATATTAATATGGTTTATTATCGACCAATTAATCGTAGTTTAGATTATTAAAATTCAATTTGTATAAAATTCATAACATTTATATAAAAATTTCACAATAGTGAAACAATATTAAATTTTAGAGCAAATTACTATTTTGGTCCATGTGGTTTGATAATTTTAACCATTTGAGTCCAAAAAATAAATTTTCTGACAAATCAAGCCCTATGATTTGTATTCTATAACTCTTTCAGTCTAATACACTAATAGAGTTAGATTTTTCAGTTAGTTTCTAATAAAATAATCAAAATGCTCTTGGACTGAAATGGTTATTTTTAATAACCTCAGGGACCAAAAACGTAATTTATTCTCTCACACAAACATATATATATATTATATTTATTTATATATATATATATATATATATACACACGAAATGTTTTTATTTTATTTTTCAAAGTTTTTAAATTTTAATTTTAAATCGCTCGGTTTTAAATGTCGTATTTAAACCATTCATCTTAACTATCGGAAATATTAAAACCGTTTGGCTTATTATACTTCTTATTTAAACTGTTAAGCTTACTTAAACATTCTTTTAATCTATTTGTTTTATTTAAACCACAAAGACTTTATAACTGTTATTTTATTTAAACGTCTTTTTTTAATCGTTTAATTCTATTAAGCTTCTTTTCTAAATTTTTGTATTTATACATATTTATAATTATTCGACTCATTTAAACGTAATTTTATCTCGTTTTTTTATTTGAACGTCTTTTTACTATTCGTTTATTAAAAAAAACTTTTGTAGGACCGGGTAAGGGTGCCAAACACAATCAGTTTCACAATGAGGAGAGACTTGGAACACTTAACAGTTCAAATAGGGAACCGAGTTTGATTATGAGGATACTATGAACACAAGTAAGTAATGAGACAGAACAAGCAACAATAACACAGAAATATGGTTTTCAAGGAGTGTTGCATATTGCTCTCAAGTTCTATTACAAGTGTTACAAAGCATATCTAAATTACATGAACCTGAGACTCTTTATACTACATCTTACAACTGTTAATACTTAGAAGGACAGTTGGAATTGACTAATCTAGACAACAAGATCAATCTAAAGTCAAAAGACAGATTTGCCTTTGACTATTGACTATGACATGCCATAGCTCATATCTTTTTCTATTACAAAAAGGTTTACAGGTACAAAAGTAGGAAGTTACAGACAAAGACCTTAATCTACAGTTTACAAAAGTATGGACTTTTCACCAACTCATACAAGTTGGTGAGTCTTCAAAGTTGCAGCAAAAAGTGTGCAGCTTTATGTAAAGTAGATCAGAGAAAGCATGTCTTTCTCTGTCTTTGGAAGAAATCAGTCTTCACAGCAAAATGGCTTCGGAAGACTTTGTCTCTAAAGTTTCGGAAGACTTCATCTTTGGCTTCGAAAGATTTGGACTTTGGCTTCGGAAGATTTTACACTTAGATTATTTTTTGATGTAGTATGTAAAACTTATGAAGCACTTCTACCTTTGTACATTCAGTGCATGCATGCAGGAAGACCTTTGGTTGTTTTGGCTTCTTTGGTTGCATAAGCCTTAGGATCAAGACCTTGGCTGATGCTACCAAAACAGAGAAGTACTTCAGATGTTGATAGTCCTCATTAGGATCAAGACCAAGCCTCTCTTTATCATCTGGTCAGGATCCTTCAGACTTTCATAGTATCTTCTCATGTCATAGAGATCATGTAGAGGAAGATCAAACATGTCTTGCCAAAAGTAGACATCTTGACCTCCTTGATCTCTGATGACATACCATCTGTCCGGATTGGCAGCAAAACTCCAAAACAAGATGGGTCTTCCAATGGCAAGAGGCTTTACTTGAATAGGAGTTGGTTGAGCAGCCTCTTCATGCACTTCCTCAGGATGCTCTGACTCATCCTGAGGTGTGGAGGTGGATGCCTTGGTTTTCTTCTTCTTTGAAACACTTTTTCTGGCCATCATTTTCCTACTCTTTGAAGTTTTCAATTGAGATAACTAGTCTTCAGCACCAGATTTTTCTGTTGTGTCCCTCTCAGTTGGGATCTCTTCTATCACAGGTTCAGATGAAGAGAGAGGAGAACCCTGCTACGGATCAGAAGATGAAGTTGGCTAAGATGCAGCTCTAGAATTAGGTTGTGTTGTCTCAGGGGTTTCAACCTTCACCTCAACTTTAGGTTGAGCTGGACTTAGTGGAGAATGCAAGTCTACAAGCTCTCCCCTTTTAATCTTCTGCTTGATCACTCTTATATCCTCATCCATGGTGGATAGAGACATAGGACCAAGCCTCCTTCCGGAGAATCCGTATAGCTTCAAGAAGCTCATCATTCTTTGTCTATCTTCAGACTTCTTTTGGCTTTTGTGGATGATGGCCCTTGACCTTGCAGCTTCTTCCTTTAGCTTTCTCTTAGCAGCTTTTTTTTCTTTTGTGGCTTGTTCCTCCAGCTGCTTGAGATATTCAAACTCTATGTACTCAAAGGATAAGGGAAGAAGTGCAGCTGCCTGATAGAGTCCTATGGCACTCAGGTAGTTGATCTTATTCATTCATTCAGCTTCCCTATCTACCTGAGGTTGTGCCTGTGCCACAGTCTCTATCTCAGGACTTTCTTGAACTAGGGAGAGGACAGGAGCATGTTTGTAGAGCCTTTTCAGTCTCCTTTCTTCCTTAATCTTGAGGAGCAATTCTGTATCCTCTGCCTCCCTCCTCTCCTTTGACAGCTTAGTGTCAGCCAACTCATTCAACTCTTCTAAGGGGAGAGATATGAGTTCATCAACATTATAGTTCCTAGTCCCCAGGTAGTTTAGCCTAGCTGCCCTCAACTCATCATCTTGAGTGTTGGCCTGGGGGCAGCTTGGATAGCAGCTTGCATGAAGCCTGAGGACCCTTTTAAACTTTCTCCCCTTAGCTTCCTTTTCCTATCTCTCTTCTCCTCCTCTAACTCCTCGGAGGTCATTTTCCTCTTCCCTTTGTCAAGCACGGCCTAGCTTGTCTATTTTAACTTGGGTTGACAAGTGGAAGATCAACCAGATTTATGCACTCATAGAAACTCAGGTTTGAAAAGTTGAAAGTTTCTTGTTGACCCTGAGTTCTAGAGATGATAAGGGCTCTTCTTTCTGTGTCATACCTCCATCCTATGATTGGGTTCTCAGAGTGGGTGGATGGGGTAGACATGGCTCTGGGTATACCATCCTCAAATAGACTTTGAATGAGAGAGTCTACATCCATGTAGACTTGAGGAGGTTGCTGAGTATGGACTATTGCAAGAGAGGGTGGTGAATCCTCTATGTCCATAATCTGAGAGGAACTCCCAGGTTCTGTGAATGTTTGGACTTTCTTCCCCTTTTGATAGCATCACCTTCTTGCATAAGTGAGCTGGGGGTTAAGTCTGTCATATTCACAGGTTCTTGTGGACCTGGTTAAGTTGTCTTGGTGGTCTCTCAGCTAGCTGGCCCTTGAGATCGGTGATCTCAAGTTGGTGGTCATTGACCCTCTTTTGTAAGATAGTCACCTAAGATTCCAAGTGACTCCCCTCATCTTTATCAGAAGAATCAAGGGGGGATGAGAGAATTGGAACAAGATCCTCCTCTTCATCATTGGCATATTGTTCTTAGCTGCTGGATTTCCCCTGCCTTATGACAGCTTCAAGAGAAGTGTCAAAAGGCCTGGTTGCCATGGTTGAGGTCTTAAAGATGTAATCACTTGTTGAAGTGAGAGCCTCTTCCATATGCATCTCCTGAATAGGTTTAGGGAGATCCACCTCAGTGATAGGTGAATGATGTGGGATAGACCTAGGTGAGACAGGAGTACTCATCTCTCCTTGAGTAGGTGTGGAGAAGAGAGACTCATGGTACTCGCTGAATGCCATGTCTTCATCATCATAGAAGTCAAGGCTAGGAATTGGTTGGTTTAGATCCAGCGGCTGGGGATGGTAACTTTTCCCGGAAGGTTGTTCACTAGAGTATGGAGACTCTGAGTGAAGGCTTAAGGCTGTTTGGGGTGTAAGCTTATCAGGCTGAGCATGAGGAACCTCAGCACTGATCATATGAGAGATGGGAGTGGTTTGCTCCTCAGGGGAAGTGGGAGCTCAAGTGTCCACTTCCTCCTGTAAGATTGGTGATATGGGGGCCTGCACAAGCTGAATAGCATGTGAAGGGGTTCGCTTGGTTTTTCTCTGGTAGGTGATGGTTATTGTGGGTTGTATGTGTGGTTGAGAGATAGAAGGTATGAGTTCAACACTAGCTGGTGCTGCTAGGTTGCCACCTTGAGCAATGAGCTCAAACATATTTGGGGCAAGGGCTGTTTCTACCCCAGAGAAGCCAACAGTTGGCTTCCTCATCATTTTGAAGATGTCGGGCTTCATTTGTCCCAATTTAAGAATATTACATGTTCCCTCAACTGTGTGCCCAGTTCACAGTTGAGAATATGCTGGACATATCTAGGGAACATGTAATACTCTAGGGAGTCCAAGTTAGCAAGCAAATTGGTATATACAAATTGAGAATACCTGAAATTGACCCCCTGAACCATTCCATGGACTATGAAGGAGAGGTCTTCTAGAATCTGATCCCATCCTCCATGCTTGTTTTACAAGCTGTGTATGACAACATAAAGGAGGTGCTTCCATTGGGATGAGACATTCCCCTTCCTGAAGGTTTTGACTGAGATGTCACCTTCATAGCCCATCTGCACAAAGGAGTGGTTGACCGCAGCTTTGGGGAAGGACAAGTCACCTTATACATCATCCAGCTGAAGATGTGTGTTTATGATGGCCGGAGTGATGAAGATTGTCCTCCCCTACGCTGTGGCAGACAGTGCCTTCTCCCGTCTATGGTGACCTCTTCGCAGGTCCACCAGAACTCCAACAAATAATCCTCATAGAGAGGAGGATCAATGGTGAGGGAGGTGAAGTAGTTGGTCAAAGAAAGGTAACGGCAAACCTCTAAGAAACCTGGATCTTTCTCAGAGTCTAACAGAGCAACTTGATAATGTTGCTTGTGAAGATGCATGGAAAAATCAGGTTGATTTCTGTGGTCAAGGTTGGCCATTTTAAGTAGCTTTGTGATGAAGGAAGATAAGAACAAAGGCGGTTTGTGGGTGAAATTAGGTTAGAGAACAATGTAGATGAAGAGGAGAGTGAGAAGAGAGGGAACCATTTGAGAATAATATGAAATGGATTTGAAACAAAGTTATTGCAAAAGGATAAACTTTGAAATCCGGATGTCGGTCCCACCTCTGAAAAAGTGCCCAAAAAGGTAGTTATTTTGGAAGTTGAAAATCTTCCGAAGGTAATTTAGCTTCAGAAGTTTTTAAGAAAAAAGCTTCTGAAGGCAATTTGGCTTCGGAAGATATTCTTAAGAGTTGTAAAAATTTGGCTTCGGAAGAAAAAATACTTAGAGAGTTTTTCTTCTGACAAATATTTGATTTCGAAAGATATTAAGACTTGGGAGTTTTATTCTAAAGAGAATAAATCTTCCGAGACTTAATTGCTTTTGAAAGATATTTGTCCTTCAAATACATACAAGTACTTAGAAGCCTATTTAAGCTTCGAAATATATTCTCAGAATTTCTTCCGAAGGTAAATTTCTTATAAGTAGTTATTTGATTTGAAAACATAAATTTCTTCCGAAGTCAACTTGAAATCTTCCGAAGGAAAATATGTTCGAAAAATTTTCAAAAATCTAAGGAATATCATAAAAAATTTTCTTCCGAAATAAACTGGGCTTATGAAGGTGATAAAATAGACAACTTAGGACAAACATGTTTTAGAAGTAAAGTTGATTTAAGTTTTTAAGAAAATCTACTCAAAGTTAATCATCCCAATAACTGTTACAAGATATTTGAATCTCTGTTCATCAAAATCTTTTGTGAACAGATTAGCATATTATTCATTTGCGTTAACTTTGACTAGTTTGATTAATCCCTTCTCAAAATTATCTCTAATCAAATGTTACCTGATATTGATGTGTTTGGTCCTTGAGTGTTGCATAGGATTCTCTGTAATAGAGATAGCACTGTTGTTGTCTATATGGATGGGAGTCTCTTTGAAGTTGAATCCATAGTCCAGCATCTGATTCTGAATCCAAAGCACTTGAGCATAGCAACTTGCAGCAGCAATGTATTCAGCCTCAACAGTTGATGCAGAGACACGTGATTGTTTCTTGCCATGAGACAATCCTTCCACCAAGGAATTGACATCCCCCAGATATAGACTTTGCAGTCATGTTGCAACCTCCATAGTCACTATCTGTATAAGCATATAGATTGAAGTCAGAACTCTTTGGATACCAAAGGCCAAGCTTGGGAGCACCTTTGAGATATCTAAGAATCCTTTTGACAGCAACCAGGTGTGACATCTTGGGGTTGGCTTGATATCTTGCACAGATGCATATGGAAAACATAATATCAGGTCTGCTGGCTGTTAGGTACATAAGAGACCCAATCATAGCCCTGTGAAGATGTTCATCTACACACTCCCCCTCAAGATCAGGTCTTAGGGAGTGGTTTCTGGGTATGGGTGTCTTAGCAACCTTACATTCAATCATGTTGAATCTTGTAAGTATGTCTTGTACATACTTTGGCTGACTTATAAAGATGCCATTATCAACTTGCTTCACTTGAATTCCCAGAAAGAAATTTAGTTCCCCCATGACACTCATTTCAAATCTGTTCTTTATCAGCCTCTCAAAGTCTTTGCAGAGCTTTGGATTAGTTGACTCGAAGATAATGTCATCCACATATACTTGAACCAGCATTAAGTCATTCCCTGTCCCTTTGATGAAGATAGTTCCTTCTATAGTACCCCTCTTGTAACCATGTTGACAGAGATACTAAGATAGTGTTTCATACCACTTCCTTGGAGCTTGGTGCAACCCGTAAAGAGCTTTACCAAGCTTGCAGACATAATCAGGATGATCTGAGTCTACAAAGCCAGGTGGTTGTTTGACATACACCTCTTCATCAATCACCCCATACAGAAAAGCACACTTGACATCAAGTTGGTAGACCTTAAAATCCTTGGATGCAGTAAAAGCCAGGAATATTCTTACAGCTTCAAGTCTTGCTACAGGAGCAAAAACATCTATGTAATCAATTCCCTTCTTGTGTGTACCCTTGAACAATAGTCTTGCCTTGTTCTTGATGACAAGCCCTCTATCATCCTTCTTGTTCCTGAAAACCCACTTGGTTCCTATGACAGTCTTCCCATAAGGAAGAGGACATAGGTTCCAAACCCTTTGTCTTTTGAATTGATGCAGCTCCTCTTGTATTTCTTCAACCCAGCTTCTATCTTTCAAAGCCTCATCAACTTTCTTTGGCTATACTTGGGACAAGAAGCAAGAATATAGACAAACATTTTTGTCATGGGTTTGTCCTCTTGTTCTCACCCCTGTATCAACATTTCCAATGATGTTTGTGGTGGGGTGTGACTTGTGGATCCTGAGTTGAGAGATCATAGCAAGTTGATTTGACAGATCTAGATTAGAGAAATTCAGATCTGGCAATGGAGTGTCACCCACCACATTAGCACACTTATCAAGTAAGACTTGATCCAATGAGTGTGTGACATCATTTATGTTATCTTCTAAGCTGGAATTTGAAGACATCTCAGATGTATCAGCTGAATTTGTCATGTTTGTGCTGATAGGATCTTCATTTGCAGGGTTAGTCACCAAAGGAGCTGAAATAGTAATCTTGCTTTGTCTTCTCAGCTCAAATCTTGGGTTAGGATCTCCTGTTGATATGTTATCTGTAGATCCTGAAACATTCTCACAAGACTTGTTAAAACAGTTGGTAACTAAGTCAAGATCAAATAGCCAATCCGAACCAGAACCTTTCACACTAGGGGTGTGCTTATTGAAGGTCACATTGGCTGACTCCTCAACTACTCTAGTTCTAAGATTGTATACTCTATATGCCTTAGCTTGGGAAGAGTATCCAATAAAGTGTCCATCATCTGACTTCTCATCAAATTTGGCTACTTGATCTTTGGTATTCAAGATGGTGCAAGGACATTCAAATGACCCGAGGAAAGTGCCACATCTCATAAGGAGTCTTACCATGAGTCTTAACCACTAAAACTCTATTCTGTATATAGCAGGCTATGTTAACTGCCCCTGCCCAAAGGTGATAGGCAGTTTAGAGTCAGATAACATGGTTCTTGCAGCTTCGATAAGTGTCCTGTTTCTCCTCTCAGCAACACCATTTTGCTGAGGAGTCCTGGGAGGACTATATTGTCTTGTAATACCCTTTTCATCACAAAATGTATCAAGGATTTGGTTCTTAAGTTTTGTTCCTTGATCATATCTTATGGTCTTGACCTTGTGATCAGATTGATTCTCAATTTTCAGAATGAAGTTCTTCAAGATCTCAGGAGTCTAATCCTTAGTTTTAAGGAAAAAGACCCAAGTAAATCTTGTGCAGTCATCTGTGATCACTAAACAATATGAGGTCCTTTCTAAACTCATTACACTGGTGGGACCAAAGAGATCCAAGTGTAATAAGTGCAGGGGAGTAGTGATAGAATTCATTTCCTTTGGCTTGTGAGACACTTTGTGTTGCTTCCCTTTCAGGCATGCAACATAATGATCATCACTTGTAAACTCTTTATTTGGCATTCATATTACCAAATCATTCTTAATTAATTTATTCATGTTTTTAAAGTTTACATGGCACATTCTTTTATGCCATAGGAAAGACTCATCACTATTTGCTTTAGATAGAAAGCTAGAAACCTCTCCTGAGGAAGATGTTTTCTGCAAGTCCATCTTGTACATGTTCCCTTTCCTAGGGGCTCTGAGTAGGATATGCTCTTGAGGAATGACCACCCCAGGCTTGAGAACAATGCACTCATGCTCAGTAAAGAGCATGTTATGTCTCTGATCACAAAATTGGGATACACTCAGTAGATTGTATCCAAGCTCCTTAACAAAATTTACCTTCTCAATGGTGAGCTTACCATTTGTAACCATACCTCTTCCAATAATGTAACCAACTTCATCTCCTTAAAAGCAACTGGTCCTCCATCAATTTTCTCAAAATTGTGAAAAAAAGAACCATTGACAGTCATGTGCCTGGAACAACCACTATCAATGATCCACATATTTTCCTTGGTCCTTAGCTATCCCTGCATAAAAAGAAGTGGTTAGTTACACTTGGAAACCTAAGCCTCATTGGTCTTGGGCTTTACAAAGTGATCTGAAGATAATGTAATAGTAACAGATCCTATATTCAAGCTTTGAGGATCATTAGTTGCTGTTGATGAAGAACTCTCAATCTCCAGATATTTCTTCATCTTCAACACCATCTTTGGAAGATTGGACTTGACCTTCAACACTTTGGAAGTTTCAATAACTTCTGAGGTTTTGGATACTGGACCTTCAGAAGATCTTGCTTTCACTACAACATGCTTTAGTACTTCAGAAGCATTCCTTTCTTCCGAGACCAAAATTTCTTCCGAAGGCAAGTTCTCACTTGTCTTCTTTTTCACTTTGGAGCTTCCGAAGGAAACAGATTTTCCTTTCGAAGCTTGCTTTTCCTTCTTCTTCCCAGAAGCTTTTTGTTTGACCATGCGGATAATGCTTTTGGGATTGTAGATGCAATCCTTAGCCAGATGAGAAGTACTACCACACATGATGCAGTCCATTTGCTTCCTTCTAGGAGTCTTCTTTTAAGAGCAAGACTGAGTTTGATCAATTCCTTCTCCATATTCATCTTCATAGATGATGCAACAAGCTTCTTAGGGAGAGGCTTGCTCTTGGAGTGGATGGTTCAGGTTGTGTAGCAGTGGTACACAGCTGGTCAGTCTTCTTCTTCTTGCTGGAATGGTTTGGAACTATACTAGAACTCCTGGTACTAGAGTTCATAGTTGAGTCTTCAGCCTTTACCACTTCAAACCTATAGAAATAAACACTTGTTTCTGCTTGGAGTCAAAAATGGCCTTGATCTCTTTAGCCTTCTTTGATCTTCTCTTAGCTCTTCTGATCAAGTTCTTCCTCTTTGACTTGGTCATTCCAGACTCTTTCCTCTCCTCAGGAGAATAGTGACCCTTCTTAGGATGATCTTCTTTATTCTTCTCAGAGTCATCCTTCACTATCTCCTCTTCATCCTCTTCAATAATAGGGTCTATGAAGGGAAGCTCATCTTCACAAGTTCCACACCTTGGAGATCTTATAGAAAATAGAGTGTGTGGAGGAGCTATCTCAGTAGATCCCAGTTCCTGCTTATTCTAATAACAAACTTTTGCATGTAGGGATGAAGATATTATGTTCTTGAAGGTCTTTTCTTCAAGAACACATTTTTCTGCCCTGGCTTTGCTGATCAGAAGCTCAGCCTGGCATTCAGTTAACTTTGAAATGAGATCTTTGTTTTGAGTCCTGTAGTTAGTGTGCTCATGCTTAAGAGTTGAAATGGTTTTCTCTAGCTCTTCTATCTGAAGTTTATAATCATTTTCAGCGCTTTTAAAATTAGCTTTTAAGATATTTAAGGACTCAAGATCAGATCTCATCTCTAAGTTATAGGGCCTGTATCTATTAACTTTAGCAATACATTCAGGTGTACAGAGATGTTCCAATACCTTGGCTTCATCATGATCTGCCATCAATGCTTGGTTTGGAGATGCATCTTCCACCTGAAAGCTCCAGTCAAAACCTCCTTCAACAGTAATTGCGGCTTTGCTGTCTTGGCTTCTCATTCTGGTGAGCTCCTTCAGTGTAGTTTGGCCTTGTTTGTGCTTGCCTACCATTTGACCTTGGTGCCTTGGCAAAGTGTCCCATTTGGTTATTGTTGTAACACTTCACTTTGCTTTTATCAAGCCTAAACTTTCCACTGGCTGCATTGCTAGGAAACTTCCTTCCAGTCCTCTTATAGAATTTGTTGGCCCTATGAGTGAGAAGAGCCATCTGCTGGACTATTTCCATATACTCCAGATCATCTGGATGGATATAGTCCAGATCTTAAAAGGTGAAGAGAAAGTTTCCTGAACTTTCATCAGAAGACACAAAAGCTTGTGAAGAGCTTGTCTCCTGGAATGGGCTTCCAGGGATGTAGCCTTCCCTTGGTGTCTCCGAAAGGTGATGAAAGGACCCTTTTGTGATTTTTCGGGTAGCAGATGAGATGGTGTTGTGGTTCTCTGCAATCCCTTTTAACCACATGAAGGGCTGAACTCTATTGGTTGTTGGAGTTACCAGATGGATTCTGCATGTTCATCTCCATCTGGTAGCCACTGAGGATACCAGACAACTCTGTGAGAGTAAGGGTCTTGAGGTTCTTAGTCCTCTTGATGAGCACATAATAGTGTGTCCATTGTCTGGGAAGAGAGGAGATGAACTTCCTTACAACATCCCTGTTCTTAAGAGTTACTCTAACATCTGCCAGAGTATCCATAATCTCAACATACCTGAAGTATTGTTGAGTCATGGTTTCACCTATCTTGAAGGTGAAGTTCTCAAACTACTGCTTCAAGAGGTCTTTCTTGTTTTCTTTTACATCATCAGACCCCTCATACATCAGCTTCAGTGGATCCCAGAGTTTCTTGGTAGTCTTGCACTTCTTGAAGCCTCTATAGATAGAGTTTGGAAGAGCAGTTTGGAGGGCGGTCAATGCTTCCTGATCAATATGAATTCTCTTCCAGTCTTCTTCAGAATAGTCAGCCACTTCCTTCGGTATCATACCACCACCAGCAGCAGCTGAAGAGGTGGATGGTACATGAGATCCATTGATAACAGACCCCCACATCCTGGAGTCTTGAGACTTGATAAAGCCTTCCATTCTTTGACACTAAGTATCAAAGTCTTCAGGAGTGATCAGTGGGGACTTTGTCATTGTACGGTTTCCATATCAACCTTTATGATAGCTGCCATTTGAGATGTTAAGTGAACTATGAAACTGAGAGGATTAAAGATGGTGAGATCTTACAATCAAGAGCCTGAAATGCTCTGATACCAATTGCAAGACCGGGTAAGGGTGCCAAACACAATCAGTTTCACAATGAGGAGAGACTTGGAACACTTAACAGTTCAAATAGGGAATCAGGTTTGATTATGAGGATACTATGAACACAAGTAAGTAATGAGACAGAACAAGCAACAATAACACAGAAATATGGTTTTCAAGGAGTGTTGTATATTGCTCTCAAGTTCTATTACAAGTGTTACAAAGCATATCTAAATTACAAGAACTTGTGACTCTTTATACTACATCCTACAACCGTCAATACTTAGAAGGTCAGTTGGAATTGACTAATATAGACAACAAGATCAATCTAAAGTCAAAAGGCAGATTTGCCTTTTGACTAGTGACTATGACATGTCATAGCTCACATCCTTTTCTATTACAAAAAAGTTTACAGGTACAAAAGTAGGAAGTTACAGACAAAGACCTTATCTATATTTTACAAAAGCATGGACTTTTCACCAACTCATACAAGTTGGTGAGTCTTCAGAGTTGCAGCGGAAAGTGTGTCAGCTTTATGTGAAGTAGATCAGAGAAAGCATGTCTTTCTCTGTCTTCGGAAGAAATCAGTCTTCACAGCAAAATGGCTTCAGAAGACTTTGTCTCTGAAGCTTCGGAAGACTTCATCTTTGGCTTCGGAAGATTTGGACTTTGGCTTCGAAAGATTTTACCCTTAGAGTATTTTCTGATGTAGTGTGTAAAACTTCCGAAGCACTTCTACCTTCTTACATTCAGTGCATGCATGCAGGAAGATCTTTGGTTGTTTTGGCTTCTTTGATTGCATCAGCCTTATAATCTTCTGATATTACCTTACAACTTTCTTTTTAAACAATTCATTTTATTAAAACATTTTTTTTCTCTTTTAGATTTAAATGGTTTTTGTAGTGGGAAAAAATACGAATGATTTTATTTTTGCATTGATATTTATATGTGATTAATATAATAAACTTATTGTATTAGAAAAAATAAGTCGAACGATATCTTTTTCATTGGTTGGTTTCATAATAAATGCGATGGCTAAAGCACATTTCGTTTGATAATGATAGGAAATAAAACTAAAAGTGAATTACAAGGGTGGTCCTTGTGATTTGAGTTAAATTTTGGTTTTAGTCCTTTAACTTTAAAAATTATAGATATAGTCCTCAAGTATCATATTTGGTTTCATACTTGGTCCAAATATTTAATTGATGTATGTCCCTTATTTAAAATCTAGAGTAAGTTACACGGATGGTCCCTGGGGTATGCATGAATTGCAACTTTAGTCTCCTCTTTCAACAAATTGCAGATGTGGGCCTGAACTTAGCATGGTATGCACACTTTCAGTCCCTACTTTGGATGGGCGCTAAATACTAACGTTAAGTCAGAACACATGCCCCACACGTGAGGGTACTTTTGTCATTTCAAACCCCCTTTTATAATACGCAGACCTATGTTATACTCTTCTATTATCGGTACTAGTAATTTCCTTCTATAAAACCCTTCAACCCGTCATCTTCTTCCTTCGTCGACTTTGAAAATTGGTCAAGAAATTGGTAAAAAGGGTCAAGGAAGTGGGAAATATGATGCAAGTGGGTCTAATACAACCAAAAGAAAGAATAAAAAAGCCAGTATCTTGTCCTTGGGTGTTGTATGCATCTAGACAAAAAAAAGATGGTAAGAGTTGGATGGTAAAAACATACAAACCACACCATACTTGACTTAAATCAAGAAAGGTGAAGGCTTTTACTGCTGAATTCATGGCCCAAGAGTCTTTGCTAATCAACCAGGTGGAATCAAATCCTAATGTATCAACAAAATCGATTCAGGAGGAACTCCAAAGAAAGTATGAGTTAGAGGTTTCAAGAATGAAGGCATTTAGGGCAAGGATTAAAGCCACACATCAGGTGAAGGGAGACTACAAAGAACAATATGCGAGGTTAATAGACTATGCTTTTGAACTTTAGTCATCAAATCCCAACACTACAGTTAAATTCCAGGTTGAGCATGAATCAAATCCATCAGCACATACTAGGGTTTTTAAACGGATATATATTTGTATTGGAGCAATGAAAGAAGGTTTTAAAGCATGTTAGAGGGAACTGTTAGGGTTAGATAGGGCTTTTATGAAGGGCCCTTACCCCGGACAATTGTTAACAGCTGTTGGTTTAGACCCAAATAATGGCATTTATCCATTGGCTTATGCCATAGTTGAAACTGAAAACAAAAGCTCGTGGACCTGGTTTCTACAAGCTTGGCTGATGATCTAGACCTTAGCAGTAACAGCAACTTTACATTCATATCCGATAGGCAAAAGGTGATGTTTGAAATAATTTAGTAATTCATTACTTCATTTAGTAAATATTAAGTGATTATTAATTGATTATTATCTTTTTTTTGTAGGGCATAATACCTGCACTTGCCCAAGTATTCCCGGCTGCTGAGCATCGATTTTTCTTGAGACATATCCATCAAAACATGAAACTTCATTGGAGAGGAAAAGCTTTCAAAGATTTGTTGTGGGATTGTGCAACTGCCACAACTGTATTAGAATTTAAGGCAAAAATGGATGAATTCAGGAAGTTTAATGTGGAAGCGTATGACTGGGTCACAAAGGTTCCACCACATCATTGGTCCTACTTTATTGGTAAATATATAACTGCATATAGTTTAATGTTTCTAATATACAATAGTTCATAATACACTATAATAGTTATTTAGGCCGCACATAAGTGTTCCTGATATATTGTAATTTAGGTAGGGCAAAGGCAGATGTGCTACTCAATAACATGTGTGAGGTTTTAAATGGTGCTATTATGGAAGGCAGGGAGAAACCTATCATCTCAGCTCTAGAATTTGTTAGGGAGTACCTTATGAAACGAGTTGTTAATGTTATAAAGGTGATTGAGAAGTATAATGGGGCCCTTACACCAACTGCCATAAAGATTATGGAACAAGTTAAAGCAGAAGCATCAAAGTATAAAGTATTATGGAATGGTGGTAGCAAGTATCAGGTAAGTGGTCCCTGGAATGATCAATGCGTGGTTGATGTGGCAGCTAAGGTATGCAGTGTAGAAGGTGGGAGTTGACAGGTCTCCCGTGTAAGCATGTTGTTGCTGTCAACTGGGATATGTCTCTCAATGGTCAAGAAGTTGGTATACTGGAGTATTGGGCACATCCATGTTACATGCTGCAAACATGGAAAACTGTCTACTCATTCCACATTGAACCAATGAATGGGAATAAACTATGGCGTAGATCTGAGTGCCCAACAACTTACACCACCATTGCACAACACATCAGTTGGTAGTCCAAAGAAAAGAAGGAGGAGAAACCAGGTTGAAGTTGATGATGAGCTGGAAAGGGGTGGGAAACTAACAAGAAGGTACAAAACTATTACGTGTTCAAAGTGCAAATGCTTGGGCCACAATTCTAGAAACTGCACAAATGAGGGGCCACCGGCTGTTTGAAGACTACTTTGTGCAATCTATCAGATGTTGGTAGTATCGATATTAGCTTGTTTGGGAAGTATGTGTTGGATCATATGAGGCTGGTGCAACCAAGACAACACTTAGAATATTTTTGAGGTACAATTGAAGAAGTCTTCTGAAGCTAAAGCTGCTCTTCCGAAGACAATTTGAAGATCTTCCGAAGCTTAAGTATGAAGAACTTCTGAAGGAAAAAACTAAGTCTTTCGAGACTAAGTAGTTTTACTTCCGAAGTATATGAAGAACTTCCAAAGGTAGAACCAAGTCTTTCGAAGTATATGAAGACCAAGTAATTCTCCTTCCGAAGCATTCACACTTAGAAGATCCAAGGCAAAGTCTTCCAAAGAATGAAGTCACAAAGACTTACAGAAGACTTGGAAGAAGTTGATTCTTCCGAAGTATAAATGGCCTCGGAAGAACTTATTCTTCCGAAGCCATTTTGCCTTCGAAAGAATCAACTATGAACCAGTGGACATAAGTATGGGTTGTCTGAAATCAGCTGATAACTCTGATACACTGCATGGCGTTTTCCCATTCCCATGTAGTTGACCATACTTTAATCCACTGTTTATCTTTTTTAGTTAGTACAGTTACTATACTTAGTTGGTGACAAAAGGTAAGTCATGGACCTGTCATGACTACCTAATATAGAATATTATTTATCTTAGATAATTCACTTCTAGCAATGTATTGCTTAGCAGTAAATTCCAGCTGGTTTTCCAAGTATAACCGGCTGTAGATAGTAGTATATATAGTTTCTCATTGTAACTTATGTAACCATGCTTGTAAGAGTCTTGTAATACTGAGTTGAGAAATAATATATACAAGTATCTTGAAAACCATTCTTGTGTTCATTAACTTATTATATTATTATCAACTTAGTTAGAGATTCCTCTTCATCAACCGTGAGTTTGTGAGATACAAAACTTGTGTTGAGAGACCAACACCGATCCTGCAATTGGTATCAAAGCTTTTTAGGCTCTTGATTGTGAGATCTAACCATCCCAAATCACCCTCGTTTCTTCACACTTACTCACTTCACTCAAATGGCTCTTAACCAAAAGTTTTCTGAGTCCAAGATGGGAACCATAACCAAGGCTCCTATCATCACCCCTGATGATTTTGGAACCTGGTGCAAATGTATTGAAGGTTTTATCAAGTATCAAGACAGACGCATGTGGAGATCTGTCACTCATGGTTTTTACAAGCCAAAGGTGGCGGACCCAGCTGGTAATGGCGCTATGATTGAGAAAGCTGTTGAAGACTACTATGATGAAGACTTCAAGAGGATGGACATCGACTACAAAGTGATGACCGTGTTGCTTACTACCATACCAAACTCCATTGCTTACTGCCATACCAAACTCCATAATGGCAGGCTTTAAGCAATGCGAGATCGCAAAAGAACTCTTTGATGCTTTGAAGCTGATGTACTCTGGTTCCATTGAATCAAAGGAAAACAAGAAGGATATGTTGAAGCAGAAGTTTGAGAACTTCACTTATGTTGTTGGTGAGACCTTGAGCGAACAATACTTCAGGTATATGGACTTGATCACCTCTCTTCAGACTATGGGAGTTGCTCTTGAGAAAAGAGAGATAGTTAGAAAATTCATGAGTGCACTTCCTCATGAGTGGACTTTTTACTGTGTCTCAATCAAGAGAACTGAAAATCTCAACACTCTTACTATGAGTGAACTGTATGGAATCCTTGATGGATACCGTATGGAGATGGAGACTCAGAAGAGCCACAGATGAACAGACCCTTAAATCCTACAGTCAATAATGCTCTACATGTTGCTGAAGGATCAAGAACTCCCCAGCCTCAGTTGTACCCGAACTACCCCTAACAGCCATCGTCCTCTTATGGGCCATACATCACTTTCCCTAAGACACCCAGGTCTTAACAGGCTCAACACACTCCCTTCCAGGAGAGTTGTGCTTTTGTTTCAGGGAGTGAGCACTCTAGAGATTTTCAATACTGTTTTGATGATCTAGAGTGTTTTAGCCCAGATAATGTTGAATATATAGACATTGTCCAACAAATGGCTCTTTTAACTTATAGAGCAAAGAAGTTCTTTAAAAGAACCAAAAGACAGTTTCCTCAGAACCCAACTAATAGCAAAATCAGGTTTGACAAGAGCAAGGCCAAATGCTACAACTGTAACCAGCTTGGTCACTTTGCTAGCGAATGTAAAGCTCCAAGATCTAACCCTGAAGTAGCTCAAGCCTCCCAACATCCGGCTACCTCAAAGGCTGCAACCAAACCCACTGAGCCATAAACTGTTGCTGTTGCTCAGGAGGTTGACTGGAGCTTTATGGTGCAAGATGTCACTCCTGTTCAAGCTCTCATGGCTGGAACTGAAGACAGCAAGGTATATGAACATCTCTGTACTCCAGCCTGTATTGCTAAGGTTAAATTTATCAGGACTACAACATGGAAATTAGATCTGATATTGAGTCTTTAAATATCCTAAAATCTGATTTTAAGAGAGCAGAATCTTACTATAAGCTCAAAATATAAGAGTTAGAGAAAACCGTGTCCTCTTTAAAACATGAACATACCAACTATAGGACTCAAATAAAAGATCTAATATCCAAGTTGACTAAAGCTCAAGCCCAGCTAGTCATAGCTGAGGCTAAAGCAGAGAAGTATGCTATTCAAAGCATAACTTCAACACCATTATAGCATCATCCTCCCACTCCAAGGTATGCTATCAAAACAAAAGTAGGTTGGGATCCAATGAAATTGCTCCACCATACTCTCTTGTGTCTATTAGACAGCCAAGATGTGGTACTGATAAGCAAGAGGTTCCAACTGCTGACCCGCTACCTAGTGAGCAGAAGAATGATGCAATAATGGAAACCACCACAGAGAAGAATAAGGTAGAAAACCTCATCCCCACAGTTGATAAACCCTTGACCACCAAAGCCAGAAAGAACCAGATCAGGGCAGTAAGAAAAACTGCCAAAAAGGTGGCTGAGACTAAGATGAAGACAAACCCAAGGCAAAAGGGTGTATTCATCTCAGCTGGATTCCTAGTGGTTGGAAGTTTTGATTCAGGAAAGGAGAGTAGTACCAGCACTCCTATCCAGCTGAAGGATCAAAAACTAAAGGAAAGGCTATTGAAGAAGAGAAGAAGTGCAAGAAACAACAACCCACATGTCCCACCAAGATTAACATTGAGTGCATAATCTGTGGCCTGCATAACCACATGGCTAAAGATTGTTACTACAATCCAGCAAGCACACATTATGCAACCAATGTTAAGAAAGAAGGAGTTAAGGATGGTTTCACATTTGGACCTTACCATATGGTCCAAGTGTAAGCTTGTTTCCGATGCCAAGTTGCTTTCGGAAGAAACTCAATCTTCCGAAAGGAAAATAGCTTCGAAAGACAAGCCAAAAAACAAACAAAGAAACAAAAACATTTCCTTGAAACCTTCCAAGAAGAAGGCTGCTTTGGAAGAAAAGGTGGTGAAAACTTCTTTCGAAAAGAAAGAAGCTTCGGAAGCAAGTCATGCTGCACAAGCCTCCTCAGGCTCATCAACACAGGTCAACCATAGGATGGATTGGAAGACCAAAAAAGATGTTGTAGCCCAAACCTCTTCTTCACAAACTATAATTGAGCCCCCATGCATACAATTTGGTTTAGTTATATCATCTGCATTGGAAGAACCCAAGACCAACAAGGCTTGGATTTCCAACAATAACTAATCATTTCACCTTATGTGATGGGACATCCACATGACAAGAATGGAAATGTCTGGATTGTGGATAGTGGATGCTCCAGGCACATGACAAGGAAAAAATCTCTCCTACAACAATTTGAACATTTTGATGGAGGTCCTATTCAGTTTGGAGGTGAAGCGGGAGGATACATTTCTGGTAGAGGTAGTGTATCCAATGATAAGTTAAACATTGACAAAGTAAACTTTGTCAAACAGCTTGAACACAATCTCTTAAGTGTTTCTCAATTCTGTGATCAAAAGCACCAAATGCTTTTCACAGAACATGAGTGCATTATCCTCAAACCCGGGATGACAATTCCTCAGGAATTGGTGCTTCTTAGATCTCCCAGGAGAGGGGATATGTACAAGCTTGATATGAACAATGCTTCTCTCTGGGTGAAGTATCATGCTTTCTTTCCAAAGCTAATGGTGATGAGTCAACTCTTTGGCATAAAAGAATGTGCCATGTTAATTTTAAAACCATGAATAAGCTGGTTAAAAATAATTTGGTACATGGTGTGCCTAAAAAGGAATTTTTCTGTAAAGATAATTGTGTTGCTTGCCTGAAATGAAAGCAACACAAGGTTTCTCACAAATCCAAGGAAGTTAACTCTATCACCATTCCATTACACTTATTGCACATGGATCTTTTTGGTCCCACAAGTATAATGAGCATTGGAAGGAAATCATATTGCCTTGTGATTGTTGATGATTTTACAAGATTTACATAGGTATTCTTTTTAAGAACTAAAGATGAAACGGCTGAAACTTTAAAATCTTTTATTCTTAAAATTGAAAATCAAAAGGATCACAAGGTAAAAATCATTAGAAGTGATCAAGGGACTGAGTTTAAGAATCAAGTTCTTGACTCATTCTGCCACTCAAATGGAATCGCCAGATAAAATGGTGTTGCTGAGAGGAGGAACAGGACAATTATTGAGGCTGCAAGAACTATGTTAGCTGCTCCTAGAACTCTAAGAAGTCCTTAACAAAATGGTGTTGCTGAGAGGAGGAACAGGACACTTATTAAGGCTGCAAAACTATGTTAGCTGATTCAAAGCTGCTTCTAACTTTCAGGGCAGAGGCAGTCAGCATTGCATGCTATATGCAGAACAGGGTTCTTATTGTTAAGCCCCATGGAAAGACCCCTTATGAGTTATGGAACAAGAAGCCACCGTTCATTGACTTTCTTATGTCCTTTGGCAGCAGGTGTACCATACTCAACACAAAAGACAATTTAGCAAAATTTGCTGAAAAGTCAGATGATGCTATCTTTGTTGGATATTCCTCAACCTCTATTGCTTATAGAGTATATAATATTAAAAATCAATAATTTGAGGAATCATCCAACATTGTTGTTAATGAGCACACTTCTTGTGTTAGAGGGAATGGGCTTGATCATATCTTCAATCTAGAATTGTTTCTAAACTATTCTAAATCATATTGTGAGAATGTTTCAGCTGGAATAGAACTCAAAGTGAATCTATGAAGATCAAATGTTTGAGTTACCCAGACCTATTCCCATTTCTCTAAGTGGAATTGAAGAACAAGCTCCCACTACTGGATGTCCTGAAAGCTTGAACATCTCAGGAAATCATGGAGCTTCAACAAGTTGTCAGCCAACTGAGCCTCAAAACTCATCAGCTGATAACTCCAGCATTCAACACCAAGCTGATGAAGACAGTAATCTAGAGGAACAAGAAACTATTAATACTACTTCTTAGTAGAATATCATTGATGCTATCACACATTCATTCAATCAGTCCTCATTGAATGAGAGTGAGACATCAGCTGGTCATGGTGTTAAAAACCCTAATAAAACTTCTTAAATCTGGATCTATCTATGCAACTAGATGTGATCCCTAGGCTCAGGATATATAATACTCACCCAGCTAAGAACATCATTGGGAATGTCTCAGAAGGTGTGAGAACTAGGAGTCAAACCCATAATAGGAATGTCTGCTTGTACTCATGCTTTCTCTCTCAAATGGAACCAAAGAAGGTGAAAGAAGCCCTCAAGGACAACAATTGGATTGAAGCTATGCAAGAGGAGTTGCTTCAGTTCAAGAGGCAAAAGGTTTGGAACTTGTGTCCATTGCCACCTGGCCAAGTCCTCATTGGCATCAAGTGGGTGTTTAGAAATAAGAGAGATGATAGAGGTTTGATCATCAAGAACAAGGCAAGACTTGTTGTTCAAGGATACACACAGGAGGAAGGAATAGATTACACTAATGTCTTTGCACCTGTTGCAAGACTTGAGGCTGTGATAATCTTCCATGCTTTTGCTGCATCCAAGAACTTCACTGTCTATCAACTTGATGTCAAATGTGCATTTATATGGGGATATTGATAGAGAAGTCTATGTGTGTCAGCCACCTGGATTTGAAGACCCACAGCACCCCAACTATGTGTGCAAACTGGATAAAGCTCTCTATGGGTTACATCAAGCACCTATGCTATGGTATGAGACCCTGTCTTAGTTTCTTCTTAGAAATGGCTACACCAGAGGCACCATAGACAAGACATTGTTCATAAAGAAGTCCGGGAAGGACATGCTGCTTGTTCAAGTCTATGTTGATGACATCATATTTGGTTTCACAAATGACCAAATGTGCAAAGACTTTGAAAGCATCATGAGGAAGAAGTTTGAGACGAGTTCAATTGGAAAGATGGATTTCTTCCTTGGAATTCAAGTGAAGCAGATGGAAGAAGGGTTCTTCATCAATCAATCTAAGTATGTTAAGGACATCTTAGAATGATTTGAGATGAAAGATTGTAAGCCAGCCAAGACACCCCATACGCAGAAATCACAATCTTTGTCCTGATTCCAAGGGGGAGGATACTGATCAGCATCAGTACGGGTGATTATTGGACCTTTGATGTATCTCACTGCAAGTAGACCTGAACTAGAAAGATTAAAATAAAATGTGAGTCTCCTTTAAATATTAAAATAGAAAAAGGAGTTGAAAGCTAAATGAACTAGGAAGATTGTATGTTAAAGATGATGACCTACAGCTTTTCTTGTTACTTTTTAGTTTGCAACCGTGCTTATCAAGTCATTATCTCATTGAACCATGGTTGAAGATAGTTGTTTTCCATTCATGAAAAGAATTTTGTGTTTGTGGGGTGCGTTGAAGATAACGAATATTAGGTTTTAAGTTTTTTGTTTTTAGTTTTTATATTTAAGTAGAGCCAACCTTTATTTTTGTTTTTTATAATGTATGGGTAACTTTGGTTTTTATTTTTATTTTCTTCAAAATAAGGGTAAAGAGGTAAATTTGAAGGATTTAACATAAGAAACTAACCTTGGTTAACTTTTTGGATCAAGCATAAAAACAAACAAGACACTTGAGGACTATACTCATAGTTTTAAAGTTTAGGGACTAAAACCAAAATTTAACTTAAAACACAAGGACCATCTATGTAATTTACTCTAAAACTAATTTTCAACAAATAATAGAGTTAAGTTCGGTTTTAGTCCCCGAGGTTTGACAAAACTAACTATTTTTCTCCAAAAGATTAAAAATATCAATTTACCTCTAAAAGTTTCATAAGTCGTTTCAATTTTAGTCCAGAAGTTTCATAAGTGGCAGCACCACAATCATGCTTACCAAAATTTTCTCATCTCTCTCTCCTATTAAATAATTACCTTAATTACTAATAATATTATATATTTTTTTAGATTTAATAAATTAAGAAAGAAATCTATTTATTGATGTTATTTCTAAATAAATAATTTTTTATAAAATAACAAACTTTTCTAAAGCATAATTTTTTTAAAATACAAAATATTTTAAAATTAGTATTTTTAAAAAGTAACTTTTTTAAAAAATAATCAAATTTGAGAGTTATAATAAGAAAATTTTTAAAAATGGTATTTTTATACGCTTTGTTTTAAAAACAAAATAATCAAAGTTGATATCACTATTTTATTTCTTATAGTCATTTTCATACGTAATTTCAGTCATATGATATCTTAAAATATTGTTTTATAACTAATAAATTTTATTATATTAATATTTTATTTATTCAACCCGTATAATACATGGGTTTACTAAAACTAGTAATGATTATAAACGAAATAACATACAAACAGATTTAAATGAAAAATCAATGCAAATAAAGTTTAGATCTGTGATAATTATACGACTAGGATTATTATCGACAATAAAAGTAGAATTTGAATAAAAGTAGAATTTGAGAGTATCATCCGTCAAATAATAGAGTTAAGTTCAATTTTAGTCCCCGAGATTATACAAAAATAACTATTTTTCTCCAAAAGTTTAAAAATATAAATTTACCTTCAAAAGGTTTATAAGTTGTTTCAATTTAGTCCAAAAGTTTCATCAATATTTCAACTTAAATTCAAAATAATGAAATTTTTGGACTAAAATTAAAAAGACTTATGAAACTTTTGAAGCTAAATTGATATTTTTAATATTTTGAAGGAAAATGATTACTTTTATCAAATCTTAGGGAGCAAAATTGAAATTAACTCCAAATAATAATACACGTTAGCGTTTTCTTTTCCGTTATGGGAAAGTAAAAATATAATAAAATGTAAAACACTTGAAATCAAACTTGGGTAATATGAGAGTCGTGAAGATCACTTTCAGATCGAAATTATTCGGTGGTTCACCAGAATAAAGCAATCGGATATAACTCAGACGAGATCAAGAATTAATATGTTGTGTTGTATGATTTTTGTGAACCAAAAGAAATAACAAAATGACCAATATCTTTCAAAATCAATATTTGCAGGGAAGGGGAGAAAACTACCGGTGGCAGTTTTTATATCAAAATATTACACTTTTTACCCTCAAGTTTTACATGTGAAATTTTGGTAAAATCAAATTTTCGTGCTTTTTTATAAAGAAATATATACCAAAATAAAAAATTTCTAGCTCGACCCCAGCCAGGAGCTCTGCCCCTTGAACCCCACCAGGGGATGCCGCCCCTTGGACCCCGCTTCCAGAGGCGCTGCCCTCGGACCCCCGCTAAAGGGGCGTTGCCCCCTTGAAACCCTCATTGCTTAGGGGCTTCGCCCTAATAAGGTTTTCAATTTCACGGATCATAATAAACTCAAACAAGTGTGCACTCTGCACCTCCTAACTTGTTTGATGGATATTATGATCAAATTCGTCATTAATCAATCCAATTACACTAAAATATCTAACATAAAATAATCATATAATCAAATATTCTTTACTAGAGAGCATGTAGTACAATTAAATCAAAGTCAATGATGGATCCGAGACTTTTTCTTGGTGGGGGCCAAAACAGATTACATCGTTTGAGTCAAAATGAATCATGTCAAAATGGGTCAGGTCAAAAGGCTAAAGCTACAATGGTTGCTCAATCAATATCATTGTTTTCATCTCTTTGTTAGACTTTTTTACTCCTAATAAATTCAAATTTCAAATCCTAGTTGATATGATTATCTGTACTTTCATAACGGGATTGGTTGACGATATGACCTTAGTACCGATTTACTAGTAGGAGTGGTCATACCGTTCTTGAAACCGGTCAAGTCATAACTATGTTTTAAGAAATAAAAAAAGTTACAATAGTATTTATATAAAATCGAAATCGGAAAATATTAGTCGTAAAATTGTTTATATTGGTATGCTTTTTGGTTTAAGAAAATAATGAATAAAAATTAAAACTAAAAGTCATAGTATGAGGATAAATATGTTAGGGAGTAGATATGCTACAAAGGTGATTTTTACTAAAAAGGGTAAGAAGTAATAGTGGCCATTGGATCAACTCATTAAAATAGATCAATGGTTCAAGAAAACTCGGTGGCAATCTTGTAAATAAGTGGAAATCTTCTAACAGGCGGAGGGGCAAAAAGGTAATTTGAGACAAGAAACCTTCATTACGCTTCCATCATCTTCGTTTCAATTCCATCACGTCAGACGAAATCCATCACCGCAAGCGTAACCATGGATTCCGATCAACCAGCATTACCGACGAAAACTTCTTCACCGTCCATTGAACGTTCTGCAACCTCAAAAACAACAAGCATTAACTCAGAAACACTTCGCATAACTCCAATCGAAGAACAAGCGCCAACTGGTAAAACCTAATTGTGTTATTTTATATTTGTGTATTTGTATCATTAAGTCATATTTTCAGTTTCATTGTGTCAAATACTACTTATTTGCTTAGTTGATGTGACTGAAAATTGTTGATGTGTGTTTCACTTTATCATTGTGTCATTATTGTGAGGTTCATTATGTCATGATTGGGGGGTTCAACTAAGCATGATTGTGTCAAATCTAATTGTGTGCTAGGTAGGTGTGAATATAAACTGCTAATGTGTTATTATTGTGAGGTTCATTGTGTCATTATTATTTTTCATTGTGTCGTGATTGGGGGGTTAAATTAAGCATGATTTTGTTAAATATAACTATGCTTGGTAGATGTGAATGAAAACTGCTAATATGTCTAGATTGGGAGGTTGATTGTGTCATGATTAGGGGGTTCAACTAAGCATGATTGTGTCAAATCTATCTGTGTGCTTGGTAGGTGTGAATGAAAACTGCTAATGTGTCTTTGGGGAGGTTCATTATGTCATGGTTAGGGGTTCATTGTGTCATGATTGGGGGGTTTAACCGAGCATGATTGTGTCTAATCTATTTGTGTGCTTGGTAGGTGTGAATGAATACTGCTAATGTGTCTTTGGAAAGGTTCATTGTGTCATTATTGTATTTCATTATGTCATGATTGGGGGGCTAAATTAAGCATGATTATGTCAAATATAACTGTGCTTGGTAGATGTGAATGAAAATTGCTAATGTGTCATGATTGGGGCTTCAACTAAGCATGATTGTGTCAAATCTAACTGTGTGATTGGTAGGTGTGAATGAAAACTGCTAATATGTCTTTGGGGAGGTTCATTGTGTCATTATTGTGAGTTTCATTGTGTCATGATTGGGGGGTTAAATTAAGAATGATTGTGTCAAATATAACTGTAAGCTTGGTAGGTGTAAATGAAAACTGCTAATGTGTCTCTGGGGAGGTTCATTGTCTCATTATTGTGAGTTTCATTATGTCATGATTAGGGGGTTAAATTAAGAATGATTGTGTCAAATATAACTTTGTGCTTGGTAGGTGTGAATGAAAACTGCTAATGTGTCTTTGTGAAGGTTCATTGTGTCATGGTTGAGAGGTTCAACTAAACATGATTATGTCAAATACTATTGTGTAATCTAAGTTATTGAATAAAACAATATAACGTAAAAGAAAAAGTGAAAGAATAGCAAAGAAGTATTTCACTAAGTATAAAAATGACAAGTTAAACCCCTTAATCATTGATAGTCCTAAAGATGATTCTGGAAGTTAGTGTCTACCACAATTCTTCTATTAAAACTTATTTTCTTTATGATTAGTTATATGATATGTTGTTTCATTCATTGTTTTGTAGATGAGGCTGATGTGGAAGATAGCATGTTGCTAAAAGATTTTGTAGTAAATATATGGGAGAAAAAAAATCTGACAAAGAAATAGTGTTAAGCAAGTCAGACTCAGATACAAACAAAAGAAAATCTAAAACTGAGGCTGTAAGAAAAGATAAACGAATCAAGATTGCTAAAGACACAACAACACAACCAAAGTTTTATACTTATAGTGGTCAAAAAGTAAACCTGAGATGTTCACTCAACAACCTCATCAGTTTTCTGGCACAATTAACAAAAGAACAGAAAAAGGTTGTTAAAACAATAAGGTTTGGATCATCTCTTCTCTTAAACTTACACACCATTCCAACATCTTTTGGATATTGGCTTTTAAAAAAACTACAATGCCAAAACATGTATATTCAACAATGGCACTCGTCAGTTTCAAGTAACACCAGATTTAATCCATAAAGTATTTGGATTACCTATTGGTGGTGTCAAAGTGGATGAAAAAGCTAAGCCAAACACTAATGATCTAGTGGTTAAAGAGGGGAGAAGTCAATTTGGTAAATCAGGGAGGATCTTTATCAAGAACTTTGTTAAGCATGTAACCAAAAGAAAAACTGACACGTAGAACATTCCAACTCAATTTTTTGTTTATTTTTTCACTGTGATGGGGGAAGCAATGAAAAGACACATAGTGAATCAAAGATTTTTGACATCATTAACAAAAGAAACACAAATTAAACATGTGGACTGGTGTGAGTACATCTTCAGCTGCTTGAACAAGCAAAAAAGAAATATGGGAGGCTGATGATGAAGACTTATTCTGTGGTCCTCTTCTAGTACTTGCGGTAAGAGTATAATGTCTCTAAAATTAAGATTACACAATCGAATTGACACAATATGTCTAAAGTTAAACATTGTTACTGTTATTATTAATTGCATATTTTATATGCTTATGAAATTGAAAATGTGAAAGAGTTGAAGGGTACATCGTCAATAAGCATGGATGTGTTTGACTATCCAGTGTTTATGGATATTGAAACAAAACTTGACTTGAACAAAGAAAAAACCATAATCAAATTTCAAGTCAAGAAAAAATCTGAGAAAGACACAAGGTTGAAACTGAAGGACACAACTGAAGATTATAATAAGGGAAAAACAAAAGATAAATTGAAGTTGAAAAAAGACACAATTTCTATGAAAGACACAATGACAGTGAAGGGAAAACTCAAAGGAAGTTGAAGTTGAAAAAGGACACAACTGTGAAAGAAATAATGACAGTGAAGGAGAAATCTAGCCTGAAAATCAGAATTAAGAAAAACAAGGATAAGGAAGTTGGAAGCCATGAAAATGTTATTGCTTCAAATGCACCAGATGAAGCTAATCAGCAGAATCAAAAAAACAAAAGTATGTTTTTAAATATGACACAATGATCATTATATCATTGTGTCAAATTCTATTGTGTCATACTATTTAAACATTGTGTCATAATAACTTATACTAATTTTGTTTTCATTAGGAGTGGAAGAAGTAGATTGTTTATCAAATTTACAATCAATGCATGATGTTGGACAAAATCTTGATGATGTGCTGGCTGAAACAGAAGAGGTATGATGTTTAATTATTATAATACGTTTTCAATAATTTCCTTGAAAGATCATCAACAGTTATGTTTATACAACAGGAAAGGGTAAAAGCCATTGAAAATGAACTAGAGATGTTTGATGAGCATGCAATAAGAGTAATGTCATTCTTAGAAAAATCAATCAAAGATTTCCCTGGAAGTACTATTCAAGAAAAAAAAAAAAATGGGATTGTTTGGTTAGCTCATATAAAAAACACATCATTAAAAATAAGAAATGATTGCAAAGGCTGTAAAAGAGAATACGGATAAAGCACACTCAAAGGATGACACAATGGTAATAGATGACACAATGGGAGCTGAAGAGACAGGAGCTAGAGAGATAGGAGATGGAGAGATAGGAGCTGTTGCATAATAGAATGAAGAAAGAAAACACAATGAGAAATCTGAGGAGAAAGTTGTTGCAAAAGTAAGTGAAGAGAAAGGAAAAAATATGAATGACACAATGGAATGGATGACACAATGATAATAGATGACACAATAGGAGCTGGAGAGATAGGAGCTGTTGTAGAACAGAATGAAGAAAGAACACACAATGAGAAATTTGAGGAGAAAGTTGTTGCAGAATTAAGTGAAGAGAAAGGAAAAAATGTGAATGACACAATGGTAATGGATGACACAATGCAAACTGAAGAACAGACAACCATTGACATATTGAGAATTGTTACAAATTAGAATACAGAGATTAGACACAATGATAGTGACATATTGGGAACTGCAGATGACACAGTGAATGAAGTTGAACCAACATTTGAAAATGTCACAAAAAAATAGAATCAAGTGCCATTCTTTACAATGACTTTGATCCACCAAGCTTTCATTTAATAGATAAACTGACTCCAACACCAGAAGATGATAATGTGGATAATGTTAACAAAGAGTGCGAAGTGGCAAAAAAAACTGATGATGTTAATAAAGAGTTGGAGGATGACTTTGATAGACCAAACTTTTGTTTATTGACTCCAACACACGAAGAAGATAATATGGATGTTGTTAGTAAAAAGTTAGAGGTGGCAAAGGAAAATGATGATGTTTTAAAGAGTTGGAGGTTAGTAAAGAGTTGGAAGTGCCAAACAAGGAGTTGGAGGATGCTACTGTGCATCTTGATGGAAAAGACTCAATGGTTCAAATTGAAAAAGACACAATGAAGAATGTGAATGATGTGGATGTCGATCTGATTAACAAGGGAGAGACAGTCAAAGAAGACACAATGATCTTTCAGGGAGTTGTAGAAAATGAAGAAACAACAGAACTTCAGAGAGTTATAGAAAATGCAGAATCTTTTAAAACTCCTGATTCAAAAATGGTGCTTGATGTTGATACTATTTCAAGTGCACCACCAATTACATGTCAAAAACAAGATGACTTAAACATCAAAAAGAGACCAGAGAAAAAAAAGATTCCAACGGAAGCTTTATGCTCACCATTCATACAACGACAAGTTGTAATGGCTGAAAGAAGAATGGTTTCAGAAAATAACAAATCAAGTTGTCTATTTGCAGGAAATGAAAAACCATGGTAAAATAACTTCTATGAATAAATTGAAATTTTAATTAGTTTACTAACTTTTCTTTTTGTTTTTTTGCAGGGATCTTTTATTTGTATCTAAAGATTACATGACGGTGCCAAGGGTGGAATTGGAGAGTTTAAGGCCAGAAATTGAAGTTCATGTTGATGTTATTGCTATATGGGCACATATATTGAACGTCGAAGAAAAGAAGAAGGCAAGAGAGTCTTATTACAGGCTGTTTTGCAATTCTCAAATGATTGTAAGTAAACTAAATGACACAATGATATTATTACACAGTACATATGACACATTGACAACATGACACAATGATATTATTACATAGTAGATATGACACAATGATTTATAACACAATAATATCATTGTGTCATATGTCTTATTTTGTCTTTATTGTTTGATTTACAGAACTCTAATACTTACATGAGAGATTATGAGGTTGTTCTTAAGGGCTTCACAGAAAACATGAACAACCTTTTTAAAAATAAGAAGTTGGTGAAAGATATAAAGAAGTTTGATATGGTGATAGTACCAATCCTTCAAATGGGTCATTATTACCTGATTTGTTTCAATCTAAAAGACACAAGGACAATCTTGATTGACAACATTGCATCTGCTGAATATGAAGCAAAGTACCTTGGTCTACCCGAGAAAACAGTAAGTACTTGAAACCCATATGATTAATATAGCACAACTTATACTTTTTAAATATAACACAATGTTGAATTTTTTTCCCAGAGAGATGTTTTTGCAGATTACCTTGCAAGTATTTCACATCGAAAAGCAAAAAAAAATGAAGGAAACATCCATTGAACGATTAAAAATGACGTGGAGAACATCAAAAAATGTAATTGATTGTGGAGTATTTCTCATGCGACATATGGAGATATACCTCGGAGAAGATGTGAAGGTTTGGGATTGTGGATTTACTGATGAGAAAGATAATAAGCAGGTGACAGAATTGGAAGACTTGCGCCGAAAGTATGCTGCAAAAATACTATTGCATGACATAAATCAAGCAAAGAGTTTGGTAATACAAGATGTGAAGAAGTACATGGAGTTACCTGTCCTAAAAAAATCAGCCTCTAAAAAACATCAAAAGATAGAATCATTAAAAGGTTGACATTTGGAATGGCATAGTTCAAAACAATGGTTGTTTGAAACAATGGTAGTTTGAAACAATGGTAGTTTGTCACAATGGTAGTTTGAAACAATAGTAGTGTATGTTTGTTTGACCCAATGGTAATGTTTTTTTGAATGACGCAACCTATGGATAATGCCTTACGTTGCTTTATGTTATTTAGGTCTTTAATATTTTATGTTTGGTATGTCTTAATGCAATATGTTGCTTTACATTACACAATAAATGTGAGCATAATGCTTCATGATAATCTAAAAACTTGTTTTTCTCGTCAAAATCAAGCGTAAACAAAACACTTAAGATATGACACAATGACTCTTATGACATAATGACTCTTATGACATAATGACTATAATGACACAATGAAAATAGGACACAATGAATCTTATGACACAATGACTATTCTTGAATTGGCACAGAATCAACAGTTGAGCTGCTTGAAGCTTGTTTATCCTTAATACTTTGTAGATATAAACTGCAATTGCTTATAATATGACCTGGTTGTTTGCAAAACCCATAATTTCTCAATATTTTTCCTGCTTGTTCGATGGCTAACTCACAAGATGATTTCATTCTTTTCGGCCTACCTTTTGTCTTTTGCTCAATAGGTAAACGGAATTTTGCTTCATTTCGTTCGCTCCCTCCAGTTAACTCTGCAAACCTATCTCTCCTGCTTGGAGGTGGGGCGACCATTTGAACTTCATCAGCCTTGGACTTGTAACTATTCAAATAATCAAGATAAAGACACAACTCGTCTTTGTTCGTAACCAATTGATTTACGATGTAATCATTCGCACTCCTAATATCACGAATGATAGCTTCTATAAAATGCCAGTTGTTGTCACAACCAGGAAGTATAAAATCAGATCTGAGAGAAGTATTTGGCACAGCTTCCCTTGTCCAACGCTTAAGAACATATTTCTTTGGATACTCTCTAATATCACAAAGCTGAAGAACATAGAAAATATGACTACATATCAACCCAAACTGTTCAAACCTATTGCAACTGCATGATATGGTTAAATCTTCCTTTTGAAACATAAACTACAACAAAACACACAAAATACATTTAAAATATACACAATAGCCACATCTAATAGACATTTGACACAATGATGTACTAAAGTATACATAAACAGTTTGACACTATTGATACACAATTGATGTCCTCATATATTACACACAGTGACCTCATACAATAGACATCTACCAAGCATACAGTTAGATTTAACACAATCATGCTTAGTTGAACCTCCCAATCATGACACAATGAAACTCACAATCATGACACAATGATCTCTAGAAAGATACATTTGCAGTTTTCATTCACATCTACCAAGCACAGTTATATTTGACATAATGAACTGCATAACATAACACAAAGATCACTTGAATGACATATCAAGCATTTTCATTCACCACATCTTCATGACACACAATGACACAATGAACCTCAAAACGTGACATAATGAACCTCAAAATGTGACACAATGATAAAGTGAAACACACATCAAGTAACATAATACACCATACATAAACAAGAACCAAGAAATTGATACCTTGAAGTAATCAGTGCATGGTTGCCTGAAATCTTTGATATCAAACTTTGCAAAATCATCAACTATTTCAATGCTCATAGATGCACAACTATTGATTGCATTATTTATCTCCAACTGTTGATCCAAAAAAATAGTTCGCGTGAAAATTTGTGCAGCTTGTTTTTCAAGAGCAAGTGAACTACACAACTCCACATTAGCAAATCGAGTGTCATGATCATTCTTCCTATGCTCATACCTCTGAGCCTCCATAGCCGACTCGAAATGACTATTAAACTCCAATAAAGTTGATCTTGGATTGCAAAACTGATTAAAAAAGTGGTTTTCACTCTCACATCTTGATGTCGTACGCATAAGCCCAGAAAAATTCTCATTTTGATCATATGCAGGAATCCAATCTCCTCTAATATTAAAAATTTCACACAACCATGGATGAGTAGTTAAACCAAACTCAGAAAGAATTGCATCCCATTCTTTTCAAATTCAGCAGGAGTAATAGATTCTGCCCATACAATAGCAGCCAATCTTTTTTAAAATTCTGTAGTGTTACACAAAACTGGTCCCACCTACAAATATGAGCCAAAAGCAATATCAGACTATGAAAAGACATAATGACTGAAAAAAGGAATATCAGAATATAAAAAGACATAATGAGTAAAAATAAAAAAGACACAATGAGTAAAAAGGAAAAAGACACAATGAGTAAAAACGAAAAAAACACAATGAGTAAAAAGAAAAAAAAAACACAATGAGTAAAAAGGAAAAAGACACAATGAGTAAAATAGAAAAAGACACAATGAGTAAAAAGAAAAGACACAATGAGCAAACACGTGATACCTTAGAAGTCACATTATCCATATATGCAACATACATAACCTATGCCGGGAAGTTGGTAAAACATCTAGTATAGCCCTCTTCATTGCAGGATCGTGATCACTAACAATAACTTTAGGTGGATTACCAAAAGCTTTGATATAGTTACGCAATAACCACCTATACGAATCTGCAATTTCAGATCCAAGAAGGTCAGCACCGAGAGTAACAAT
Source organism: Flaveria sonorensis (assembly GCA_025506505.1). NCBI lineage: Eukaryota > Viridiplantae > Streptophyta > Magnoliopsida > Asterales > Asteraceae > Flaveria > Flaveria sonorensis. The sequence continues at coordinate 53,784,292 of CM046437.1, forward strand.
TCTGTTGTGGTTATCTATACCAGTGAAAGGTACAAAAACCATGTCATACCTATAAAAAATAAATTATAAACATATATAACACAATAACTAAACTTAGACACAATGTATAAGATAACACAATGTAAATAATAACACAATGGGAAAATAACACAATGAAAAGATAAGAATCATACTTGTTAGATTTATAAATAGCATCAAATCCAACAACATCACCAAAAATCAAGTAATTCTTCTTCATAACATCATCAGCCTAAAATAAACCACCTAATGTTCCATCTTCTTTAACAATGTACTCACAAGTAAAATTCTTCAAGTGATCCTTTTTCTTCATAAGAATTTGTACAAGCATATCAGCATCATATTCCCTAATAAATTTATTTAATTCCTTCTTATAATTCTTGAAATCAGACTTCATTGCACCTACTTCCGCGTAATCACCACACAAAGATCTCAATATATGAAAAGCTAGAACGGGACCAATATTTATACCAGACAAAGCTTGAATTGCACCTTCCTTTATGTGGTCAACCTTTCTAGCAGCAGGCAAAAGATGCACATCATCTTGATCAACAAACAAGTGGTTGTGCTCTTCTTTGAAAGAATAAACACAATACTTACTATTAACTAAACGTATCTTAAGAATTGCTTCACACCCAACTCTCTTAGATGGTTTACTATGCTTCCACTTACATTTATCATCCTCAACATTTGAAGAATCAAATACTTTTCCCTTTTTAGACCCTTGCTTTGAACAAACAAAATACTTCAAAAGTATTTTACCAGCTTGTATATATTTTGTATGCTTCCTAGCTTCAAATCCTCAAGAAAGAGCATACATTTGGTAAAATGCAAATGCATGCTCAGTAGAATCAAACTCCATTCCTAGAACAGGTTTAATTGAACTCTTTGCAAAAGGTATGTAAGATACTCTTCCAGAACCTGGGAATACACATTGTTCGCCAACATCTTTGTAAGTTTCAACATCTATATGAATAAACACAGCATGTCATAAAAAGACAAACAGCATAAAAGACACAATGAGATCAGTTAATATCATATAAAAACACAACAATATAAAAGCCACAATCAATCAAATTAATATCATATAAGAAACACAACAGCATAAAAAGACACAATATCTATAGACTCACCTAATGTTTATAAAATAAATTTAACAACATATTGATAATGTTCTAATCACTAACCATGATTGTTTTATGCAGACACAATGACGATACAAAAGACACAATGACGAACAAAAAGACACAATGATGATACCTAAGACACAATGATGATGTCAATCAATAACAAAATTCATAGTAATCTAACAGTATAGACACAATGATGATTCAAAAGACACAATGATGGTGCCAAACGATAACATACTATTTCAATTGACAGTATATGCAGGACCATGTGGGGCTGATTTTATTGACCACCCAATAATATCAAAATATTATAAGGCTGATGCAACCAAGGGCCTTCCTGCATGCATGCACTAGACATACAAGGTAGTAGAAGTGCTTCGGAAGTTTTACACTCTACATCAGAAAAATACTCTAAGTGCAAAATCTTTCGAAGCCAAAGATGAAGTTTTTTGAAGCTTTAGAGACAAAGTCTTCCGAAGCCATTTTGCTGTGAAGACTGATTTCTTCTAAAGACAGAGAAGACATGCTTTCTCTGATCTACTTTACAGAAAGCTGACATACTTTCCGCTACAACTCTGAAGACTCACCAACTTGTATGAGTTGGTGAAAAGTCCAAGCTTTTGTAAATAGTAGAATAAGGTCTTTGTCTGTAACTTCCTACTTTTGTACCTGTAAACCTTTTTATATTAGAAAAGGATGTGAGCTATGGCATGTCATAGTCACTAGTCAAAAGGCAATCTACCTTTTGACTTTACATTGATCTTGTTGTCTAGATTAGTGTTTCCAACTGTCTTTCTAAGTATTAACGGTTGTAGGATGTAATATAAAGTGTCTCATGTCCTTGTAATTAGAACATGCTTTGTAAACACTTGTAATAGAACTTGAGAGCAATATACAGCATCCTTGAAAGCCATACTTGTTTGTTCTTATTCTTAGTTCTATCTCACTAATTACTTGTGTTCTTAGTATCATCATACTCAAACCCAGTTCCCCATTTGAACTGTTAAGTGTTCTAAATCTCTCCTCATTATGAGGCTGATTGTATTGACCACCCTTCACACGGTCCTGCAATTGGTATCAGAGCATTTTAGGCTCTTGATTGTAAGATCTCACCATATTTAATCCTTTCACTCTCACAAAATACTTAACATATCAAATGGCAGCTATCACCAAGGTTGACATAGAAACTGGTACCATGACTAAATCCCCACTGATCACTCCTGAAGACTTTGACACTTGGTGTCAAAGAATGGAAGGCTTTATCAAGTCCCAGGACTCCAGGATGTGGGGGTCAGTAGTCTCTAGACCTCATGTACCATCCACCCCTTCAGCTGCTGCTGGTGTTGGTATGATACCCAAGGAAGTGGCCAACTATTCTGATGAAGACTGGAAGAAAATTGATATTGATCAGAAGGCCATGAACGCCCTCCAAACTGCTCTTCCAAACTCTATCTACAGAGGCTTCAAGAAGTGCAAGACTGCAAAGCAACTATGGGATGCACTGAAGCTGATGTATGAGGGGTCAAATGAAGCTAAAGAGAACAAGAAGGACCTCTTAAAGCAGTAGTTTGAGAACTTCACCTTCAAAGCAGGTAAAACCATGACTCAACAGTACTTCAGGTATGTTGAGATTATGGATACTCTTTTTGATCTTGGAGTAACTTTAGAGAACATGGATATTGTTAGGAAGTTCATGTCCTCTCTTCCCAGACAATGGACACACTATTGTGTGGTCATTAATAGGACTGAAAACCTTAAGACCCTTACTCTCACTGAGTTGTATGGCATACTCAGTGACTACCAGATGGAGATGAATATGCAAAATTCATCTAGTAACTCCAGCATCCAACAGAGTTTAGCCCTTCATGGGTTGAAAGGGACAGGAGAGAACCACAGCACCACCTTATTTGCTACCCTGAAACCTCACAGAAGAGGCATTTCATCACCTTCCCGGAGACATCAAGGGAGAGCTACATCCCTGGAAGCCTATTCCAGGAGACAAGTTCTTCTCAAGCTTTTGTGTCTTCAGATGAAAGTACAGACAACTTTCTCTTCACTCTTAAAGACCTGGACTGTATCCATCCAGATGATCTGGAATATATGGAAATAGTCCAGCGGATGGCTCTTCTCACTCACAGGGCCAAGAAGTTCTACAAGAGGACTGGGAGGAAGTTTCCCAGCAATATGTCCAGTGGAAAGTTTGGGCTGGACAAAGGCAAGGTGAAGTGTTATAATTGTAACCAAATGGGACACTTTGCCAGAGAGTGCAAGGCACCTAAGTCAAATGGTGGCCAAGCACAAGCCAGGCCAAACTACACTGAAGGAGCATACAAGAATGAGAAGCCCAGGCAACATGCTGTAGTTGCTGAGGAAGGAGGCTTTGACTGGAGCTTTTAGGTGGAGGATGCTGCTCCAAACCAAGCATTTATAGCAGACCATGATGAAGCCAAGGTATTGGAACACCTCTGTACTCCTGAATGTATTGCTAAAGTCAATAAGTATAGGTCCTATAACTTAGAGATGAGATCAGATCTTGAGTCCTTAAATATTTTAAAAGCTTATTTCAAAAGAGCTAAAAATGATTATAAACTGAAAATAGAAGATCTAGAGAAAACCATTTCAACTCTAAAGCATGAACACACCAACTACAGGACTCAGATCAAAGAACTCATCACTAAGTTAACTGAATGTCAGGCTGAGCTTGTGATCAGTAAAGCCCGGGCAGAAAAACTTGTTCTTGAAGAAGAGACCTTCAAGAACATGATATCCTCATTACAACATGCATAAGTTTGTTATCAAAATAAGCAAGGACTGGGATCTACTGAGATAGCTCCGCCACACACACTTTTATCTGTAAGATCTCCAAGGTATGGAACTTGTGAAGATGAGCTTCCCCTCATAGACCCCATTGCTGAAGAGGATAAAAAAGAGATAGTGAAGGATATGTCTGAGAAGAGTGAAGAGGACCATCCTAAGAAGGGATACTATTCTCCTAAGGAGAGAGATGAAGAAGTTGGGATGACCAAGTCTCAAAGAAAGAACTTGATCAGGAGAGCCAAGATAAAGGCAAAGAAAGCTCAAGAATTCAAGGCAACTTTTAACTCTAAGCAGAGAAAAGTGTTTATCTCTATAGGGTTTGAAGTGGTGAAGGCTGAAGACCCAACCATGAACTCTTGTACCAGGAGTTCTAGTTCAGGTCCAAATCATCTCAGCAAGGAGAAGAAGACTGATCAGCTGTGTACTACTGCTACACAGACTGAACCATCCAGCTCCAAGAGCAATCCTCTCCTTAAGAAGCTTGCTGCATCAACTGTGAAGGTGAAGATAGGGAAGCTAAGTGATCAAGTTCAGTCTTCCTCTCAAAAGAAGACTCTCAGAAGGAAGCAAATGGACTGCATCATGTGTGGTAGTACTTCTTATCTGGATAAGGATTGCATTTACAATTCTAAAAGTACCATCCACATGATCAAAGAGAAAACTTCTAAGAAGAAGAAGGAGAAGCAAGCTTTAGAAGGAAAATCTGTTTCCTTCGAAAGCTCTAAAGTGAAGAAGAAGACAAGTGAAAACTTGCCTTCGAAAGCAAATTTGGTCTCGGAAGAAAGGAATGCTTCCGAAGTACTAAAGCATGCTGCAGTGAAAGCAAGATCTTTCGAAGGTCCAGTCTCCAAAACTTCAGAAGTTGTTGAAACTTCTGAGGTGTTGAAGGTCAAGTCCAATCTTTTGAAGATGGTGTGGAAGATGAAGAAAGACCTGGTGACTGAAAGTTCTTCTTCAACAGCAACTAATAATCCTCAAAGCTTGAATATAGGATATGTTACTGTTACATTGTCTTCAAATCACTTTGACAAGCCCAAGACCAATGAGGCTTGGGTTTCCAAGTGTAACTAACCACTTCTTTTTTGTGCAGGAACAGCTAAAGACCAAGGGAAATGTGCGGATCATTGATAGTCGCTGTTCCAGGCACATGACTGGCAATGGTTCTTTGCTTCATAATTTGAGAAAATTGATGGAGGACCAGTTGGTTTTGGAGGAGATGCTGGTGGTTACATCACTAGAAGGGGCATGGTCACAAATGGTAAGCTCACCATTGAGAAGGTAAATTTTGTTAAGGAGCTTGGATACAATCTACTGAGTGTATCCTAATTTTGTGATCAGAGACACAACATGCTCTTTACTAAGCATGAGTACATTGTTCTCAAGCCTGGGGTGATCATTCCTCAATAGCATATCCTGCTCAGAGCCCCCAGGAAAGGGAACATGTACAAGATGGACTTGCAGGAAACATCTCCCTCAGGAGAAGTTTCTTGCTTTCTATCTAAAGCAAATAGTGATGAGTCTTTCCTCTGGCATAAAAGAATATGCCATGTAAAATTTAAGAACATGAATAAATTAATTAAGAATGATTTGATAACTAGAATGACAAAGAAAGAGTTTAGAAGTGATGATCATTATGTTGCATGCCTGAAAGGGAAGCAACACAAAGTGTATCACAAGCCAAAGGAAAGGAACTCTATCACTACTCCCCTACACTTATTACACATGGATCTCTTTGGCCACACTAGTGTAATGAGTTTAGGAAGGACCTCATATTGTTTAGTGATCACAGATGATTTCACAAGATTCACTTGGGTCTTTTTCCTTAGAACTAAGGATGAGACTCATGAGATCTTGAAGAATTTTATTCTGAAAATTGAGAATCAATCTGATCACAAGGTCAAGACCATAAGATGTGATCAAGGAACATAGTTTAAGAACCAAATCCTTGACAAATTTTATGATGAAAAGGGTATTACAAGACAATATAGTGCTCCCAGGACTCCTCAGCAAAATGGTGTTGCTGAGAGGAGAAACAGGACACTTATTTAAGCTGCAAGAACCATGTTGTCTGACTCTAAACTGCCCATCACCTTCTGGGCAGAGGCTATTAACATAGCCTGCTATGTGCAGAACAGAGTTTTAGTAGTTAAGACTCATGGTACAACTCCTTATGATCTATGGCACAAAAGGAGACCATTCACTGGTTTCCTCAGGTCATTTGGATGTCCGTGCACCATCTTGAATACCAAAGATCAGGTAGCCAAGTTTGCTAAGAAATCAGATGATGGACATTTTATTGGATACTCTTCTCAAGCTAAGGCTCATAGAGTATACAATCTTAGAACTAGAGTAGTTAAGGAGTCAGCCAATGTGACCTTCAATGAGCACACTCCCAGTGTGAAAGATTCTGGTCCGGATTGGCTATTTGATCTTGATTTAGTTACCAACTGTTTTAACAAGTCTTGTGAGGATATTTCAGGATCTGTAGGTAACATATCAACAGAAGATCCTGACCCAAGATTTGAGCTAAAAAGACCAACCAAGAATACTACTTCAGCTCCAGTGGTAACTAACCCTGCAAATGAAGATCCTATCAGCACAAACATGACAATTTCAGCTGATACATCTAAGATGCCTTCAAATTCCAACTCAGAAGTTCAAAACTCAGGTGAAGGAGCTTCAAATGTAGGAGGAAATGGAGGTGGTGACGGTGATCAAGAATTTCTTGATGCTGATAACCTCTCCATAGAAGACAACATCAATGATGTCACACATTCATTAGATCAAGTCTCACTTGATAAGTGTTCTAATGTGGTGGGTGATACTCCATTGCCAGATCTAAATTTCTCTAATTTAGATCATTCCAATCAACTTGTTGTGATCTCTTAACTAAGGATCCATAAGTCACACCCCACCATAAACATCATTGGAAATGTTGATACCAGGGTGAGAACAAGAGGACAAACCCATGACAAAAATGTTTGTCTACACTTTTGCTTCTTATCCCAAGTAGAGCCAAAGAAAGTTGATAAGGCTTTGAAAGATGGAAGCTGGGTTGAAGCAATACAAAAGAAGCTGCTTCAATTCAAAAGACAAAAGGTTTGGAACCTATGTCCTCTACCTCATGAGAAGACTACCATAGGAACCATGTGGGTTTTCCAGAACAAGAAAGATGATATAGGACTTGTTATCAAGAACAAAGCAAGACTAGTTGTTCAAAGGTACACATAAGAGGAGGGAATTGATTACACAGATGTTTTTGCTCATGTGGCAAGACTTGAAGCTGTAAGAATATTCCTGGCTTTTGCTGCATCCAAGGATTTCAAGGTCTACCAACTTGATGTCAAGTGTGCTTTTCTGTATGGGGTGATTGATGAAGAGGTGTATGTCAAACAACACCTGGCTTTGCAGACCCCAATCATCCTGATTATGTCTGCAAGCTTGATAAAGCTCTTTATGGACTGCATCAAGATCCAAGAAAGTGGTATGAGACACTATCTCAGTATCTTTGTCAACATGGTTACAAGAGGGGTACTATAGATGGAACTCTCTTTATCAAAGGAACAGGGAATGACATAATGTTGGTTCAAGTATATGTGGATGACATTATCTTTGGGTCAACTAATCCAAAGCTCTGCAAAGACTTTGAGAGGCTGATGAAGAATAGATTTGAAATGAGTGCCATGGGGGAACTCAATTTCTTTCTGGGAATTCAAGTGAAGCAAGTTGACAGTGGTATCTTCATAAGTCAGTCAAAGTATGTACAAAACATACTTACAAGATTCAACATGACTGATTGTAAGGTTGCTAAGACGCCCATAGCCAGAAACCACTACCTTGGACCTAATCTTGAGGGGGAGTGTGTGGATGAACATCTTTATAGGGCTATGATTGGGTCTCTTATGTACCTCACAGCCAGCAGGCCTGATATCATGTTTGCCACATGCAGCATTTCACAAATGAACAATATGCTGATCTATTAACTAAAGCCTTTGATGAACAGAGATTTAAATATCTTGTATCAGCTATTGGGATGATTAACTTTGAGTAGATTTTCTTAAAACTTAAATCAACTTTATTTCTAAAACCTGTGTGTCCTAAGTTGTCTATTTTATCACCTTTATAAGCCCAGTTTATTTTGAAAGAAAATTTTTAATGATATTCCTTAGATTTTTGAAATTTTTTCAAAATATATTTTCCTTCGGAAGATTTCAAGTTGCCTTCGGAAGAAATTTATGTCTTCAAATCAAATAACTACTTAAAAGAAATTTACCTTCGAAAGAAATTCTGAGAATATCTTTCGAAGCTTAAATATGCTTCTAAGTACTTACATGTATTTGAAAGACAAATATCTTCCGAAAGCAATAAGTCTCAGAAGATTTATTCTCTTTAGAGTAAAACTCCCAAGTCTTAATATCTTCCGAAACCAAATATGTGTCGGAAGAAAAATTCTCTAAGTATTTTTCTTCCGAAGCCAAATTTTCACAACTCTTAAGAATATCTTCCGAAGCCAAATTGGCTTCGGAAGCTTTTTCTCAAAACTCCCGAAGCAAAATTATCTTCGAAAGATTTTCAACTTCCAAAAAAACTACCTTTTTGGGCACTTTTTCAGAGGTGGGACCGACATCCGGATTTCAAAGTTTATCCTTTTGCTTTAACTTTGTCTTAAATCCATTTCATAAATATTCTCACAACGGTTCCCCCTCTTCTCACTCTCCTCTTCGTCTGCAATTCCCTAACCTAATTTCACCCACAAACCGCCTTCGTTCTTATCTTCCTTCATCACAAAGCTACTTCAAATGGCCAACCTTGACCACAAAAACCAACCCAATTTTTCCATGCAACTTCACAGTCAACATAATCAGGTTGCACTGTTAGACTCTAAGAAAGATCCAAGTTTCTCAGAGGTTTGTCGTTACCTTTCTTTGTCTAACTACTTCACCTCCCTTACTATTGATCCTCCTTTCTATGAGGATCACTTGTTGGAGTTCTGGCGGACCTACGAAGAAGTCACCATGGAAGGGGAGAAGGCATTGTCTGCCATAGTGCAGGAGAGGACAATCTTCATCACTCCGGCCACCATAAACACACATCTTCAGCTGGATGATGTAGAATGTGACTTGTCCTTTCCCAAAGTTGCAGTCAACAACTCCTTTACACAGATGGGCTATGAGGGTGACTTCACAGTCAAGACCTTCAGGAAGGGGAAGGTCTCCTCTTAATGGAAGTACCTCCTCCATGTTGTCATACATAGCTTGTCCAACAAGCATAGAGGATGGGACCAGATTCCAGAAGACCTCTCCATCATAGTCCATGGAATGGTTTAGGGGATCAAGTTCAGGTATTCTTAATTTGTATATACTAATTTGCTTGCTAACTTAGACTCCCTAGAGTATTACATGTTCCCTAGATATATCCAGCACATTCTCAACTGTGAACTAGGCACACAGTTGAGGGGAACATGTAATATTTTAAAACAGGGACAGATGAAGCCCGACATCTTCAAAATAATGAGGAAGCCAACTGTTGGCTTCTCCGGGGTAGAAACAGCCCAAGTCCCAAAAATGTTTGAGCTCATTGCTCAAGGTGGCAACCTAGAAGCACCAGCTAGTGTTGAACCCACACCTTCCACCTCCCAACCATAAATATAGCCTACAATAACCATCACCTACCAGAGAAAAACCAAACGAACCCCTTCACATGCTATTCAGCTTGTGCAGGCCCCCATAACACCAACCATGCAGAAGGAAGTGGACACTCGAGCTCCTACTTCCCCTGAGGAGCAAACCACTCCCATCTCTCAAATGATCAGTGCTGAGGTTCCTCATGCTCAGCCTGATGAGCTCACAACCCCAATAGCCTTAAGCCTTCACTCAGAGTCTCAACACTCTAGTGAACAACCTTCCGGGGACAATTACCATCCCCAGCCGCTGCATCTCAATCAACCAATTCCCAGCCTTGACTTCTATGATGATGAAGATGTGGGCTTTAGTGAGTACCATGAGTCTCTCTTCTCCACCCCTACTCAAGGAGAGATGAGTACCCCTATCTCACCCATGTCTAGCCCACATCATCCACCCCCCACTAAGGTGGATCTTCCTGAACCTGTTCAGGAGATCCATATAGAATAGGCTCTCACTTTAGAAAGTGATTACATCAGTCAGACCTTGACCATGGCAACCGAGCCTCTTGACACTTCTCTTGAATCTGTCATGAAGCAGGGGAAATCCAGCCGCCGAGAACACTATGCTGGTGATAAGGAAGAAGACATTAGTCCCATTCTCTCATCCCTCCATGATTCTTCTGATGAAGATAAGGGGAGTCTGAAACTAAAGGTGCATACATTGACTAAAACTTACACCTATTTAGTCTCTAAGATTAGTCACCTGGAATCTCAGGTGACTATCTTACAAAAGAGGGTCGATGACCAGCAACTTAAGATCACCGATCTCAAGGGCAAGCTAGCTGAGAGACCACTAAGAACAACTCAACCAGGTCCACAAGAACCTGTGAATGTGATAGACTCAACCCCCAGCTCACTTATGCAAGAAAGTGATGCTACTAAAAAGGGGGAGAAAGTCAGAATAGTCACAGAACCTGGGAGTTCTTCTAAATGTATAGACATAGAGGATTCACCACCCTCACTTGCAATAGTCCATACTCAGCAACCTCCTCAAGTCCACATTGATATGGACTCACTCATATACAGCCTATTTGAGGAGGGTATACCCAGAGCCATGTCTACCCCATCTCTTCACTCTAAGAACCCAATCTTGGGATGGAGGTATGACACAGAAAGAAGGGATCTTCTCATCTCTAGAGCTCATGGTCAACAAGAGATCTTTAATTTTACAAAACTGAGTTTCTATGAGTGTATCCATTTGGTTGATCTCCAACTTGTCAACCTAAGCCAAAACAGACAAGCTGAGAGATTAGCAGATTGGATTCAAGGAAGGGTGCTTGAAGAGTTCAAGATGAGATCAAAATTATATAAACAGAGGCTAGCAGGTGAAATTTTTGGTCAACAGGATGTTGAGGTGGACCTTGAGATTAGCTTCATTGGGAAAGCCTTGACTGAAGGCCCAGAAGTTGAGCCTGTGAACCTTGAGATAGGATTTCCTTCAGCACCCAGTACCCTCAGTAAGGCACCAGCTGGTGAAGGTGCTTCACATCCTCTCTCTAGCAAGAGCTTGACTACTGAACCAAGCAATGAAGGCCAAAGCTCTCTCCACCTTGAGTCACCAAGGCCTGTGGTGACAAAGGGAAGAGAAAAATGACCTCTGACGAGTTAGAGGAGGAGAGGAGAGAGAGGAAGAGGAAGCTAAGGGGAGAGAGTTTAGGAGGGTCCTTAGGCTTCATGCAAGCTGCTATCTGGGCTGCCCCCAGGCCAAACACTCAATATGATGAGTTGAGGGCAGCCAGGCTAAACTACCTGGGGACCAGGAACTATAACGTTGATGAACTCATATCTCTCACCTTAGAGGAGTTGAATGAGTTGGCTGACATCGAGTTGTTAAAGGAGATGAGGGAGGCAGAGGATGCAGCATTGCTCCTCAAGATCAAGGAAGAAAGAAGACTGAAAAGGCTCTACAAACATGCTCCTATCCTCTCCCCTGTTCAAGAAAGTCCTGAGACAGAAACTGTGGTAGCTACACAACCTCAGGTAGATAGGGAAGCTGAAAGAATAAATATGATCAACTACCTGAGTGCCACAGGACTCTATCAGGCAACTGCACTTCTTTCCTTATCCTTTGAGTACATTGAGTTTGAATATCTAAAGCAGCTGGAGGAACAAGCTACAAAAGAAAGAAAAGCAGCTGAAAGGAAGTTAAGGGAAGAAGCTGCAAGGTCAAGGGCCATCATCTACAAAAGCCAAAAGAAGTCTGAAGACAGAAAGAGGATGATGAGCTTATTGAAGCTATACGGATTCTCCGGAAGGAGGCTTGGTCCTATGTCTCTATCCACTATGGATGAGCATATAAGGGTAATCAAGCAGAAGATCAAAAAGGGAGAGCTTGTAGACTTGCATTCTCCACCAAGTCCAGCTGAACCTGAAGTTAAGGTGAAGGTTGAACCCCCTGAGACAACACAACCTGATCCTAGAGCTGCATCTCAGCCAACTTCGTCTTCTGATCCGCAGTAGGGTTTTCTTCTTTCTTCATCTGAACCTTTGAGAGAAGAGATCCCAACTGAGAGGTACACAATAGAACAAACTGGTGCTGAAGACCAGTCCTTTTAGTTGAAAACTTCAAAGAGGAGGAAAATGATGGCTAGAAAAAGTATTTCAAAGAAGAAGAAGACCAAGGCATCCACCACCACACCTCAGGATAAGTTAGAGCATCCTGAGGTAATGCATGAAGAGGTTGCTCAACCAACTCCTATTCAAGTAGAGCCTCTTACCATTGGAAGACCCATCTTGTTCTGGAGTTTTGCTGCTAATCCGGACAGATGATATGTCCTTAGAGATCAAGGAGGTCAAGATGTTTACTTCTGGAAAGACATGCTTGATCTTCCTCTACATGATCTCTATGACATGAGAAGATACTATAAGAGTCCGAGGGATCCTAACCAGATGATGAAAAGAGGCTTGGTCTTGATCCTGATGAGGACTATCAACATCTAAAGAACTTCTCTATTTTGGTAGCATTAGCCTAAGGGGAGTTTGTAAGATAATATCATAAGATTATAAGGCTGATGCAACCAAAGAAGCCAAAACAACCAAGGGTCTTCCTGCATGCATGCACTGGACATACAAGGTAGTAGAAGTGCTTCAGAAGTTTTACACTCTACATCAAAAAAATACTCTACGTGTAAAATCTTCCGAAGCCAAAGTACAAATCTTCTAAAGCCAAAGATGAAGTCTTCCGAAGCTTTAGAGACAAAGTTTTCTGAAGCCATTTTGCTGTGAAGACTGATTTCCTCTGAAGAAAAAAAGACATGATTTCTCTGATCTACTTTACAGAAAGCTGACACACTTTCCGCTGCAACTCTGAAGACTCACCAACTTGTATGAGTTGGTGAAAATTCCATGCTTTTGTAAATAGTAGAATAAGGTCTTTGTCTGTAACTTTCTACTTTTGTACCTATAAACCTTTTTATATTAGAAAATGATGTGAGCTATGACATGTCATAGTCACTAGTCAAAAGGCAATCTGCCTTTTGACTTTACATTGATCTTGTTGTCTAGATTAGTGTTTCCAACTGTCTTTCTAAGTATTGACGGTTGTAGGATGTAATATAAAGTGTCTCAGGTCCTTGTAATTAGAACATGCTTTGTGTAGTAGAACTTGATAGCAATATACAGCATCCTTGAAAACCATACTTGTTTGTTCTTGTTCTTAGTTCTGTCTCACTAATTACTTGTGTTCTTAGTATCATCATACTCAAACCCAGTTCCCCATGTGAACTATTAAGTGTTCTAAACCTCTCCTTATTATGAGGCTGATTGTATTGACCATCCTCACACGGTCCTAGTATATAATCGTAGTCATAGATATACATACCAAACGGATCTTCAATCGTCGACATCGGCAAACAACAGTAAATTATCGAATCGTGCAATAACATAAATTAGTGATCTTCAACAGAAACAACAAAAATCAATGAACTCCTTTAGAAGAAATAGAAATCAACGATCTTCAACAGCTGAATTCGATGATAAGTAAGAAGCAATTTATCTACACATCACCGAACTGAATTGATGTAAGCTGAGGAGCTTCTATCGTTTGAATCGATCAATTATGGAAGTTATTGTTGATCTCCAATCGAAAAAGTCAATCTACAAATCCCCACCTTCATCTTAATAAATTAGAATTCCTAAAATACCCCTCCTTCTATTTTTAAAAAAAATGCCACATGTCACTCACCTATTGCTTCTCATACTTTTTAGACATTATTTACTTTATATTTGAACCTTATTCAATATGTTAATGTAGAAACATAAATACATAAAACAAGAATTGTTTACGCCCTTCAACTGAATACTCTTCTCTTAAAATTGGAAAACTAAATAACTCACTTCTATATTAATAAACTTCTAAATGGAAAGGATCTGCTATGCTATAAATTTGTTGGTTTCCTGCTATAAAAATGATGGGGGCTTGATTAAATTTATTAAGTAGTTTTGATGTGTGGGATTGGATTGAGTGGGGGCCTGGGCACCACCTCACAAAAAAACTGGATCCGTTCATGATCAAAGTGTTATGAGTTCTCTTTCAAGTGGTGAGGGTTGAAGTCTAGTCGTAATAATATAAGGTACCTTAGAACTATATTAATGGGTGTGACTTCACTGTTGAAAAACTAATAATCATCTTTATTTTCTTTTAATATATGTGACGGATATTACGTCAAAGTGTTTTATACATTCTCATACTACTTTAATTAATTTTGTATGGAATTAGAAAACATATGAGTGTTTATACAATTCTCTCTTTGTATCAAAAGTGCTTATGCTTTTGTAAGGAATACTCTTAGAGGCGGATGCAACCAAAGAACAACCAAGATCTTTCAGCATGCAGAACTGAAGTACGTGGAAGTTACTTCAGAAGTTTTGATACAACTTAATGAATTATGCTAAGTGTCAAATCTTCCGAACCCAAAAGACCATATCTTCCGAAACCAAATATGAAGTCTTTCGAAGCTTCAAGGACAAAGTCTTCCGAAGCTTCAAGGACGATGTCTTCCGAAGCCAAAGACTTATTTCTTCTGAAGATAGAGAAGACATGCTTTCTCTTAATCACCTTTTGAAAAAAGCTTAACCACTCTCCGCTGCAACTCTGAAGACTCACCAACTTATATGAGTTAGTGAAAAGTCCATGCTTTTGTCAACTGTAGAATAAAGTCTTTTGTCTGTAACTTTCCAACTATGTACTTTTATCCTTTTTGTAATAGATAAGGATGTGAGTTATGACATGTCATAGTCACTAGTCAAAAGACAATCTGCCTTTTGACTCTTCATTAATCTTGTTGTCTAGATTAGTGTATCCAATTGGCCTTCAAAGTATGATCGGTTGTAGGATGTAGTATAAAGTGTCTCAAGTACTTGTATTGTAATGTATGCTTTGTAACACTTGTAAGAACTTGAGAGCAATATACATCATTCTTAAAACCATATTTGAGTGTTCTTGTTCTTGTTCTTTTACATGTGTTCTTTGCATCATCCCTAACCGGTTCCCTATTTGATCTACGAAGTGTTTCATATCTCTTCACCTTGTGAAACTGTTGCATTGACCACCCTTCACCGGTCCTGCAATTGGTATCAGAGCGTTTCAGGCACTTGATTGTAAGATCTCACCATCTTTGATCACTTCAGTTTCATAAAACACTTAACAACTCAAATGGCAGCTCTTGCTAAAGCTGATATAGAAACTGGTACTATAACAAAGTCTCCACTAATCACTCCTAATGACTTTGATACTTGGTTCCAACGTATGGAAGGGTTCATCAAGTCTCAAGACAGCAGGATGTGGAGATCTATTATTGAAGGACCTTACATTCCATGCATCTTTTCAGCCACTGCTGGAGGTGGCATGATACCAAAAGAAATGGTTGACTACTCTAAAGAAGATTGGAAAAGAATAAATGTAGATCAGAAGGCCATGACCGCTCTTCAAAATGTTCTTTCTAACTCCATATATAAAGGATTTAAGAAGTGCAAGACTGCTAAGCAGCTCTGGGATGCACTGAAGCTGATGTATGAGGGGTTTGATGAAGCCAAAGAGAACAAGAAGGATATCATGAAGTAGCAGTTTGAAAACTTCACCTACAATACAGGTGAAACCATGACTCAATAATACTTCAGGTATGTTGAGATTGTGGACACTCTGACTGATGTTGGAGTAAAACTTGAGAATAGAGACATAATGAGAAAGTTCATGTTCTCTCTTCCCAGACAATGGACTCACTACTGTATGGCCATTAGAGAACTGAGAACCTCTCTACTCTTACTCTCATAGAGCTGTATGGTATTCTTAGTGTTGGACCAAAAGAACCAATGAGCCTGATCAGAAAAACCTTTAAGTCCCACGGACATTACAACAACTGAAGTAGTCTGCAACAGCTGAAGACATCAGCTGATAACAAGGTCTGAAGACAAAGTCTGAAGTGAAAGAGCTGAAGACAAAGTCTGAAGTGAAAGAGCTGAAGACAAAGTCTGAAGTGAAAGAGCTGAAGACAAAGTCTGAAGTGAAAGAGCTGAAGACAAAGACTGAAGACCAAGTTTCAGATGATTGTCACAACAGCTGAAGAAGACCTCTTCAGTAGTTGTGATGGTTTCCTTTCAGTAGTTGTATTTCCTTTTCTGTACTTGTAGTTTCAGTAGTTTTATGTTTCTTTGTACTTAGAATAATCTGAGATGTTCTCAGTTGTTGTGAACATTCTCAGTAGTTTGCTTACTTTCAGTAGTTTGTAATAATTCTGTTAGACGTCACTATCAAGTGACATCAGCAGACGTCACATTCCTTTATATAAGAAATGCTGACCTAATTGTAATCGGTGCAGCTTAGGAAACCTAGCAGCCGCCATACCGAAGCATGTGTGCATGAATGTTATTATCCCAATGCAGAAAACCCTATTTCTATATAACCGTGTACTGTTCCATTGAATATTTATTGTGTTCTTGCTATATTTGCTTAATTCTTGCTCTAATTCCGCTGTGATCAACTCTAATTGATCAAACTTAGATCACTGATCCTAACAAATGGTATCAGAGCAGGTTAATCATTGATCGGTTTAACAATTGATCATTGAAACTGCTATTTTGATATCTATAGTTTGATCGAATTAGCATATGTGCAAGAATTGGTTATAAAGATTGATTTTCTGCTGCTTCTGGTTATTTAATTGAGTTTCTTCTTGGTTCTTATTGAGTTTGTTGTGTTTTTGTGCTAAATCTTTTGAAACTTGATTGATTTGGTTTGAATCTGAGAATGACTACTCCATCTAATGATCCTCACAATACTGGCTCCTCAACCAAGCCTCCGATGCTGGTTAGGAGTGAGTATAACATATGGCAACGAAGAATGCTCCATCACCTGTCTGTTAACAGTTCAGGTTGTTGGACATCTGTGGTTCACGGTCCACACAAGCCTATGGTGAACAATCCGGAGACCAATCAAATGGTTCCGAAGAAGAAGGAGCAATACTCAGATGAAGATCGTAAACTGTTTGAGATTGATGCTAAAGCCCATGGAATTCTGGCCATGGCACTGCCGAATGAAATCTATTCTGGGCTTATGCATCATGAAACTGCTCATGACCTCTGGAATGCTTTGAAGGAACAATTCGGAGGAACTGATGAGGTCTTAGCAAACAACAGAGAAATCCTCGCCCAACAATATGAGACATTCTCTCATAGGAAGGGTGAGACACTGACTCAACAGTTTGAGCGTTTCTCCTGCTTGATCTCTGAGCTGAAAATGGTCAAGCATGAGTATACTAACAGCCAGATGAACAACAGATTCCTCAGATCACTGCCTGAGAGATGGGACACATACACCATTGTCCTACGCTCCAGTGCAAATCTGGATAGCCTATCTCTCACCCAACTCCATGGGAAACTGCTTACATTTGAAAGAGAGATAGAGCAGAAAAGGAAACTGGCATCATCAGGAAAGCTCTCTGATGACTTTGTACCAGGTAACACTGCCTTGGTCGGTCATGAGTCAGAATATGCTGGATCAGAAAGTCATTATGATGAGCATATAGATTTCTCTTCAAACAGTTCTGATCATGCATTTGTTGGTGTTGACAGTCATTCTGGGTGTAATAGTGATAATTTATGCTTTATCATGGATGATTTGCAGGGTATTGCTGATGATGATTTAGAAGAGATGGATATTTTGAGCCAAATGGCCCTGATCAATATCAGATCTCAAAAGTTTTACAAGAGAACTGGTAGGAAATTTCCAGGACTCTCTGGCAAAACCAAAGTTGGTTTTGACAAGAGTAAGTTGAGGTGTCACAAATGCCACAGGCTTGGGCACTTTGCAAGAGAGTGTAGATCAACTGGATCTAACTCCTCTGCACCCTTTGTGACCTTTCCAAGCAATAGTTCACAAAACAAAGGGCAACATCCTGCTAGTTCTGGTCATCACTCACAACCTCAATCTCCTGCATACTTTGTCCCTCAGGGTCCAATGCCATATCCTTATCCCTGCTATTACATGCCACAGCCAAATCCAGTTCATGTCCCTATAGCACAACAACCTCAAGCCCTACCTGAGCCTCAACCATCTCCATCACAATCTCAACCTCATCACAGCTTCTTCACACCAGGAGTTGTTGACTGGAGCAGCTTACCAGATGATCTTTCTGGTTTCAATGAGCAATTATCTGCTGGTGCTGGTCAACATGGTGGTGAACATCCTTTTGGGAATCTTGCTCTCATGGCCCTGGAGTCTACTGAGGGTTCCTGCTCAGATGCTTCATCTTCACAGGTAACCCAGATATCTTCTGAGGCTAAAGCCAAGTTATGTTCTGAATCATGCATAGCTGCCTTTGTCTCTATTAGAGAGGCAAATGTAGCTTTAATCAATCAAAATCTTGAGCTTGAGAAAACTATTTCCAAAAGAAAAGATGAGTATGTGTCTGCACTTAATGACAAAGATGATGAGATTTACAAGCTTAAATGCCAACTTAATGATGAAAAGGCTAAGGTAGAGGTCATACTCGAGAACCACAGAAGTCTCAAAGAGACACTTGCAGCTACCCAAGTTGAGTGTGACCGCTGGGTAACATCCTGCAAGGGATTTGAAATGCTTCTCAGCAAGCAAACAGCTTCAAATATGAAGTTTGGAATAGGTTACAATCATACTGCACCACCTACTGATTTTACTTCAAAATAATAGTAAAATCTGAAGGTGAAAGTAATTTCCAAACCACATCATCATGTGATTCATCCTCAAATGATAATACAAAATTAGAGGATGAAGTCAGTGTTAAGATCTCAGCAAATCAATTGCCTGATGGTTTAAATGCTGATAAACACATGAAGCTGAGAAATTCAGATGTTGTCCCTCAAAGTACTCCAAGTACTGAAGGGCAAGTCACAACATCTGAAAAGCATTTCAAATCTGACGAAATAAAAGGAGTAACAACTGCTGAGGAATCTATCATACAGTCTTTCAGGACGGATAGAGAACAGCTGAAGAACAAGTCTTCAGTTGTTACCGATCCTTCAGTACTTAACACAAGTACTGAAAGGAGGAAAGTACTGAAGATCACACCTTCAGTAGTTTCCACTTCAGCAGTTGATCAATCCAAGATGAAGAATAAGCCATGTGAAATATGTGGTAAATTCAATCATCTATCTGATGAATGCTGGTACAAAAAGGGTTCCAAACTCAACAGAGATAAGCTCATTAAAGAAGAGATAAATAAAATGAAAAATGAGTTTGAAACCAAGTTTGTACCACAGTCATCTCAAACTGATAAACCCAAGGCCTCACCAAAATCCAAAAAGAAGGATGGGGTTTATCAGAAAACAGCTGATCGTGTTCTCATGATAAACATCAGACGAAGTCTGTGAATTTCAAGGAGGAAATGGTGGGTCACAGGAACTCATCAAAAACAAGTACTGATGTGTCAAATGAGCTGAAGGCTTTAGCAACAAATCAGACACAACTTGTTATGATGGTTCAGCATTTGTTGGGGAGAGTTAACCAACTAGATGCACCTGTGATCAAACCACTGAAAAGGAAATCCAAGCCCAAATCTAAGAATTCCATTTCAGCACCATCTCCACCTTCATCAGCTGTTAATCATGAGAAACAAGTTATGGTTAAATCTGTTGATGAAAACAGACCCAAAACCAAAAAGGTTTGGGTCTCTAAAGCTAACTAGTTTCTTATGATAAATGCAGGGTTCTTCAGCATGCCAAAGAAGCATCTGGTATGTAGACAGTGGAGGATCTATGCATATGACTGGGAGCAGTTCTCTTCTTAATGACTACTCTCAAGGAAAGAAGGGATTTGTCTCATTTGGAAATGATGCTAAGGGTTACATCATCGGGAAAGGATTTGTGTCAAATGGAGAAATCAGATTTGATGATGTTAACCATGTGGAGAATCTCAAGTATAATCTACTGAGTGTCAGTTTGCACTTTTCACAAGCCAGAACTGCCGGATTCTGTCTTCCAAAGTTCTGAGGCTGATTGACAAGGTATTGGATGAACATACTCTCCTGAAGGCCAACAGGATATGAAGAGTATATGCCTTGGATCTGTCAAAGAAGATTGCGTTAAAAGGTCATCCTTCCTGTTCTCCAAGGCCTCTCCTCAGGAATCTAAACTGTGGATAGAAGGCTGGGTCATGTTAATCTCAAAAACATGAATCAGCTGATCCACAATAGTTTAGTAAGAGGTCTACCAATAAAGGAGTTCCTCTGTGATGAAACCTGCACTGCTTGTTTAAAAGGAAACAACACAAAGTCTCATTCCCTCCTATAGAAGAACCAAAGTCCACTGCCTGCTTGCAATTACTGCACATGGATCTCTTTGGTCCTGTGAGAGTAATGAGCATGGCAAAGAAGAAATACTGTCTAGTAATTGTGGATGATTACTCCAGATTCGTATGGACCTTCTTCTTGCATTCAAAGGATGAGGCTGCTCAGACAATTATTAACTTTGTGTTGTATGTTGAGAAGCAGTATTCCCTATCAGTCAAGTGTATAAGAAGTGATAATGGAACTGAATTTAGAAACCATACGCTTGATGATTTCTACCTTTCAAAAGGAATCAAGAGGCAGTATAGCATTCCAAGGACTCCAGAACAAAATGGAGTAGTGGAGAGAAAGAACAGGACCCTAATTGAAGCTGCAAGGTCCATGTTGGCTGACTCTGGTTTGCCACTGACCTTTTGGGCTGAAGCTGTCAACACAGCATGCTATGTGCAAAATAGAGCCTAGTGAATCAGAGGTTGATGAAGACTCCTTATGAAGTTCTACATCATTTGGCTCCTCTAATTTCATTCTTCAGAGCATTTGGGTGTCCTTGTTACATTCTCAACACAAAGGATCAACTCCAAAAGTTTGATTCTAAGGTGGATGCAGGGTATTTTGTTGGGTACTCATCCACTTGCAAGGCTTACAGAGTGTTCAACTGTAGAACAAAGATGGTTGAAGAAACCTTGCATGTGAAGTTCAATGAATCTCCTAAGGACAAAATCCCACAAAACCCTGTGGAGTTGTTTGATCTGGACATACTGCAATATGTTCCTTATCAGCCTCCAGCTGTTGCAGATCATGTGAATTCATCACCTTCTGCAGCTAGTCATCCATCTGGTGGTACTGATGTTCATGATGATCCCAGTACTCACCTATTCAGTTTAGTGATCAACTGCCTGAGTCTACTCACTTGATGTTCCTGTAGCTTCAGTAGCACCATCCACAACAATGCTGTGAGATTTCTGAATCCTCTACTTCATCTGATGGAACTTTCATTCATCAGTCAAAATACACAAAAAGTCTTTTGGCAAAGTTTGATTTACAACACTGTAAGCCCTGTTCTACTCCCATGTGCAGCACCACACAACTGGATGCAGATCAGAAAGGTAAAGCTGTTGATGAAACACTTTACAGATGTATGATTGGGTCCTTGATGTACTTAACAGCTTCTAGACCAGATATTATGTTTGCAACTTGTGTTTGTGCTAGATTTCAGGCTGCTCCTAAAGAGTCTCATTTGATTGCAGTCAAGAGGATCTTTAGATATCTGCAAGGTACTCAATCTCTAGGTCTTTGGTATTCCACTGGGCACTCTTGCAAATTAGTTGCTTTTTCTGATAGTGACTATGCAGGGTGTAAATTAACTAGAAAATCAACTTCTGGTGGATGTCAATTCCTAGGCAACTGTTTGGTTTCTTGGCAGAGTAAGAAACAAACATCTGTTGCTACATCCACTGCTGAAGCCGAGTACATTGCTGCTGCAAGTTGTACATCTCAGGTACTCTGGCTTCAGAATCAATTACTGGATTATGGCATTACAGAGACTAAGACTCCATTACTAATGGATAGTGCTTCAGCTCTTTGTATTGTCAAGAATCCAGTCCAGCACTCTAGGACCAAACATATTTAGATCAGACACCATTTTATTAGGGATTGTTTTGAAAAAGGTCTGATTGATCCAAAGTTTGTTCCTAGTGCTGATGAGCTTGCAGACATATTTACTAAGCCTTTGGACAGTTCAACTTTCCAAAACCTAGTAGCTAGAATAAGTGACAACTACTGATGATCTCAGTCAACAAGTACTGATGAGCATTCGTATACTACTGTCACAAATAAGTACTGAAGTTCTTTTATCCTCAGTAGTTTTCATAACTACTGAAGACTAAATTACTTAAAAGTACTGAAGTACTCATCTGTTGAAAAGAACTGATGTGGTTACAACTACTGCTGTAGTTACAACTGCTGATGTCAGAATAACAGATAAGTACTGATGACCTATGAAACATCTGAAACTCAGACAAAGTCTGATGAAGTGTTGAGGTCAGAATGAAACAGCTGATGAGCTAAGAATTGACGACAACAGCTGATGAGAAAATTTTCTCTTCAGTTGTTTCTACAACAGCTGCTTCACTTCAAACAACTGAAGCCAAAACCAGGTCTTCAGTAGTTTCACAACTACTGATGACTAACACCAAGTCTTCAGTTGTTACAACACCTGAAGCCAAAACCATGTCTTCAGTAGTTTCACAACTACTGATGACTAATACCAAGTCTTCAGTTGTTACAACTTCTGAAAGTTAAAACCAGGTCTTCAGTTGTTTTCAAACAACTGATGACAGCACCAACACTTTCAGTCGTTTTATATCAGCTTTTTCTTACCCTATAAATACCTAAACCTACTTTCAGACGTTCCATTAGCCGTTTTCCGTCCTTCACTCTCTCAACAATGGCGACCATGAAACTCAAACCCAGACACAACTGTGTTGCCTACCTCTCGAAATCGGCCTTCTGGAACAAATTTGATAACGCCATCGATCTTATGGTAGATTCCCAGTACCGAACCGCGTTTCTTCTGAATCCTACCATCTACCCCGATTCCCTAAGCCAGTTCTGGACCAACGTCTCTGTGCAAACTAGTGAGAATGATAGCCAAATCACTCTCCAGTCGTTGGTCAACCAGAAACAGGTGGTCATCACTCCGGACATCATTCGACAAACCCTAGATCTACATGATGCCACCTGTGTCACAGAATACCCGAAAGGCACAACCGATATGTCTTTCATCAACAACGGGTATGAAGGAGACTTAAGTGCTACCACCATTCTGAAGAAGCACTTCCATGATGCTGAACGTCTTATATTCCACATGGTGAATGTCTGCCTTGCACCAAAAACCTCCTCATGGGATCAAATGTCTTCCCGATGGCAACAGGTATTATACTCTATCTTTGAACGACAAACTTTAAATTTTTCTGAGATAGTGTTTATGGAACTAAAGGATCTGGCCTTGAAACCTGTGGCAAACAGATGGATATTATATCCTAGGTTTCTCATGGCCATAATTTTAACACAGCTAAAATCAGACGGCCTTGTTGGCCTTGGAGTCCCTGCTCCGGCTGTATTGCCTGAAGTATACTCCAGGCACAACTCTGACCCTACAATGAAAGGGGCTGCCCGGCTGCTCAAACCCAAGCAGCGGGAACCCACAGCCTCCACTTCCAGATCCAAAGTCCCCACCAAACCCAAAACCAAAAGCCCAAAAAGGCTACTCAGGGAGATGAGTCCCCTGAGGATGCCCCTGTAACACCAATACAGGTAACACTTACTGGTTCTAACCCCCCAGTAGTGTCAAAGACTCCACCAGCCCTAGCCGCTCAGGCATCCTCTCAACAGGATCCTGATGCAACCATAATTGGGGATACCATAATGCTGGAACCTATCTCAATTGAGAAGGTTACCATTGAAGAGCACCAGTCACCCCGGGTGCAATCTGCTTCAAACCTATCTCCAAATGCAACCGCCCCTCAAAGCCCAACATTTATTGTTGCACAAGTGTTGAGTCAGCTGCATTCCTCTCCTCCTCCCCAGACACCAATTACAATGGGGAGAACCTCCACAGCTGAGGAAGAGGACCAAAATGCTGCTGATAACCCACAGCACAGGGGTTATAATGTTCAATCTCCCCGTGTAGAGGAGGAGGTTAGAACATCTGGTGAGGCTGCCACTTCTACTGATTCAGCAAATGAACAGGATGAAGTTGGTAACATCTCTAAGACCTCACCAGAGGCAACTGCCGATGAAGGACTCAGTCCTGAGGCAGGAAGTCCCCAGAACCAAGAACAAGGGGCACATGCTACAACTGATCTACACTCAGGGCATGTACATCCTGATTCAATCAGGAGGTCAGATGATTCAGCAAAGACTGATGATGACCTGGGCTTTTTCTTTGATGTTTTAGCCCATAACACAATCCTTGAGGCTGAGGTGAGCAGACTCAAAGAACTGCTTGCCAAAATGTCTCAGGATCAAAGTCCATCTGCCCCAATAAACCCACAGATGGCACCTTCATCTGAAGGTTTACCAAACACTCAGCCACTACACTCAACTGAGCCACCAGCCACTGTTTTTGGCACCACCTCTCAGGGACAGAACCCCTCTGAGCAGATGGTTGCTACATTTCAAAATTCCTTACCTCTCATCACTCCCATCATCAATGAGATTGTGCATAAAGCCATTGATGAGAGGATTTCCTCAAATCTACAAACACTTGTTGATGATGCTGTGCAAAGGAAGCTTTCTGCCATTCACACCCCTGAACCCAATGCACCCAAAAGGGGGAGTCTAAGGCAGTGAAAGAACGAAAAAGAAAGAGTGTGGAAAATGAGAAACAAGAGAAAGAAAGGAAAAAACAGCTGATCACATACAAAAGAAAGAAAGTGCTGAAACTCAAAAGCCTGATGAAGAGAAATCATTGGAAGATCTGATTAAAGAAGCTGATGAAGCTCACAGCAGATCAATGGACAGAATAATAGATCAACTCTTCAGACAGGGCTTTGATACAGCCACATTAGACACTGAGATCAGAAAGCTGGAGATTGAAGAGATACAAGAAAGATGGGCCAGTTATAGTGTGATGGAAAGGGAGAGGTTGGAAATAATGATCAGGTTTACTGCAAAATACTTGGGAAGATCATTAATTGAGATTAAATCATGGACCAGAGACAGTATTCTGGCAATAACCACCAGAATCTGTACTTCTGAAGCATTCAACAAGGGGTTAATTATCAAAGCACTAGATGAAGCAGGTGCTGGGAAGAGAACTGATATGGCCAAGCTTTCCAAAGCCAAACTCACCATAAAAATGCTAGATCAGCCTTCCCAAACTCCCTCTCAAAAACAACCACCCCACAACTCTCCAAATCAACTCAACCCTCAAAACCAACTCCCTTACCCCAAAAACCACCTCAAACCACATCCAGTGATGCACCCAGAAGGAGGAGAAGGGTGTTGAGGATGGTAGAAGATGAAAAAGAAGATGATGAAGAAGATAGTCTGCCAATCTCTGCTGTTCTGAAATTACCTGAGCCCAGAAGTCAACAAATGATCACACCAGACTTTCAGAGGCAAATGGTGAAAGTTAAGATTGAAGAAGAAGAACAGCAGAAACAGCACGATGAGCAACTTTTGAAGATGATTGACAAAGAGTTTCCTCAGTCATCATCTATACAAGCGATGAAGAAACATGCTCAAAGGCTGTATGCTCTCAGGTATACCTTTCAATATCAAAAGGAGAGAGTAAGGATTTGGCCAGACCCCAGGGTTAGTTCTAGAATTCATAAGAAATCCATACCAAGTAGATACAATGGCCAAGTGAGAAAGACCATAGATGCTGCTATTATGTTGGCCATTGTAGTCTCACCCTGGGAAATACTTGAAGACTTCAAGAGAGCCTACAAGTCAAAGATGACCCCTCAAACTCTAATGGATAACAAATGGTCAAGAAGGGGTTGTTATACAAGAGGCTTGAAGAGATCAAGAAAAATGAACTCCAGTTGTTATTAGAAGGGACTCACCCAGATGAATTTGCTTACAGAGAGATAACAACTGTTGAGTTGAAAAATGGAAAGACGTTAAAGTACTTATCAGAGTACTATGGCCCAGAGTTCTTCTTCGAAGGAGAAGCAGAAGAACTCACTAAGGAGGAACAAGTTGTTCTCCTTGAGGCCTACGTCAGAGAGTCTTATAGACTCATCAATGGGAAGTAGGTTTCATGGTTGGGATAACGGCTCTGTGTCCAGTTCCCCAAGACAGAGTTCCCTTCCATCCTTTGACATTCACATCTACTGAAACCTGTTCCCTGGCCTGTGCTTATCCTATATCTCTAAAGCTGATCAAGAGAGTATTTCTGCCAAGAATAAGTGGGACCTCAATAAGCTTAAAGGTTTTGGCTGCATTGGTTCAGGGGGAGTTTGTTGGACCAAAAGAACCAATGAGCCTGATCAGAAAAACCTTTAAGTCCCACGGACATTACAACAACTGAAGTAGTCTGCAACAGCTGAAGACATCAGCTGATAACAAGGTCTGAAGACAAAGTCTGAAGTGAAAGAGCTGAAGACAAAGTCTGAAGTGAAAGAGCTGAAGACAAAGTCTGAAGTGAAAGAGCTGAAGACAAAGACTGAAGACCAAGTTTCAGATGATTGTCACAACAGCTGAAGAAGACCTCTTCAGTAGTTGTGATGGTTTCCTTTCAGTAGTTGTATTTCCTTTTCTGTACTTGTAGTTTCAGTAGTTTTATGTTTCTTAGTGTACTTAGAATAATCTGAGATGTTCTCAGTTGTTGTGAACATTCTCAGTAGTTTGCTTACTTTCAGTAGTTTGTAATAATTCTGTTAGACGTCACTATCAAGTGACATCAGCAGACGTCACATTCCTTTATATAAGGAATGCTGACCTAATTGTAATCGGTGCAGCTTAGGAAAACCTAGCAGCCGCCATACCGAAGCATGTGTGCATGAATGTTATTATCCCAATGCAGAAAACCCTATTTCTATATAACCGTGTACTGTTCCATTGAATATTTATTGTGTTCTTGCTATATTTGCTTAATTCTTGCTCTAATTCCGCTGTGATCAACTCTAATTGATCAAACTTAGATCACTGATCCTAACACTTAGGGGTACCATATGGAGATAACTTATAAAATCTATCCAGCAGCTCTTCTAACACCAGGAGAGTTCAGCCCTTCATATGGTTGAAAGGATAGCATAGAACCACAGCATCATCTCATATGCTTCCCTGAAAACTCACAAGGGGTCCTTTCATCACCTCCCCGAGACACCAGGGAGAGCTACATCCAAGGAAGCCCATTCCAAGAGACAAGCTCTGCACAGCCTTTGTGTTTACTGATGAAGTTCTGGAACTTTCTTTTCACTCTTAAAGACTTGTTATGTATCCATCCAGATGATCTAGAGTACATGGAGATAGTCCAGCAGATGGCTATTCTCACTCACAGGGCCAAGAAGTTCTACACAAGGATAGGAGAAAGTTTTCTAGCATGTGGCCATTGGAAAGTTTGAACTGGAAAAAAGCAAAGTGAAGTGTTACAACTGTAACCAGATGGGCCATTTTTTTAGAGAGTGCAAGGCACCAAGGACAAATGGTAGCCAAGCACAAACCAGACCAAACTACCTGATGCAGCTCCAAGAACTGAGAAGCCAATCCAACCCAAACAACATGTGTTGTTGCTATAAAGAAGGAGGATTTGACTGGAGCTTTCAGGTGGAAGATGCTTCTCCAAACCAAGCACTGATGGCTGATCATGAAGAAGCTAAGGTATTGGAACATCTCCATATCCCTGAATGCATTGCTAAAGTTAACATGTATAGGTCCTATAATTTGGAAGTAGATCTGATCTTGAGTCCTTGAACATCTTAAAATCTGACTTTAAAAGAGCTGAAAATAACTATAAAATTAAAATAGAAGATTTAGAGAAAACCATTTCAACTCTTAAGCATGAACACACAAATTACAGGCCTCATATCAAGGATCTCATTACCAAATTAACTGAATGCCAAGCTAAGCTTGTGATCAGCAAAGCTAAGGTAGAAAAATGTGTTCTTGAATAAGAACCTTCAAGAACATAATATCTTCATCCATTCATGCAAAGATTTTTTATCAGAACAGGCAAGGATTAGGTTCAAGTGAGATAGCTCCTCCATACACATATTATCTGTAAGATCTTCAAGGTGTGAACTTGTCAAGATGAGTTGCCCTCCATAGATCCCATTCAAGAAGAGGATGAGATGAAAATGAGTAGTGAATGATGAACCTGAGGAGAGTGATAAGGGTATCCTGAGAAGGGACACTATTCTCCTGAGAGGAGAAATGAATCCAGGATGACCAAGTCTGCAAGGAAGAACTTGATCAGGGCAGCCAAGAGAAAGTCCAAGAAAGCCCAGACATCAAGGCCACCTTAACTCCAAGCAAAGCAAGTTTTCATCTCTACTATATTTGAAGTGGTAAAAACTGAGGACACAACCATGGACTCTAGTACCAGAGTTCTAGTTTATGTCCAAGTTATCCTGATTCAAAGAAGAAGGCTGATAAAACGCACCACTGCTGCATAGCTTGAACCCTCTATTTCCAAGAGCAAGCCCCATCCAAGAAGCCTGTTGCATCATCTGAGAAGATGAAGAAGGAAGTAGAGAGTGATCAGGCTTAACCTCTCTCTCAAAAGAAGATTCTCAAAAGTATGCCAACTAAATACATCATGTGTAGAAGTACTTCTCACTTTGCCAAGGATTGCATCTACAATCCAAAAGTACTATCCATATGAAGAAGAAGAAGAAGAAAACTTCTGGATGAAGAAGAAGAAAACAGTTTTGAAAGAAAAATCTCTTCCTTTTGGAAGCTCCAAAGTGAAGAAGAAGATAAGTGAAAACTTACATTCGGAAGAATTTTGGTCTCTAAGAAATGAATGCTTTCGAAGTACTGAAGTCTACTGTAGTGGATGCAAAAGCTTCCGAAGGTCCAGTCTCCAAACTTCCGAATTCATCAAACTTTCGAAGTGTTGAAGGCCAATCTAGTCTTCCCAGGATGGTCTGGAAGATGAAGGAAGACCATGTGACTGAAACTTCTTCATCAACAACTGTAAATGATCCTCAAAACTTGCATATAGGATCAATTACTGTTTCATTATCTTCTTTTCACTTTGACAGGCCCAAGACCAATGAGACTTGGGTTTTCAATGTAACTAACCATCTCTTTTTTGCTAGAACAGCTAAAGACTAAGGAAATGTATGGATCATTGATAGTGGCTGTTCCAGGCACATTACAGGCAATGGCTCTTTGCTTCAAAACATTGAAAGAATTAATGGAGGGCCAATTACTTTTGGAGGAGAATCCGGTGGTTACATCACTAGAAGAGGCAGGGTCACAAATGGTAAGCTAAGCATTGAAAAGGTAAACTTTGTTAAGGAGCTTGGGTACAATCTTCTGAGTGTATCCCAATTTTATGATCAGAGACATAACATGCTCTTTACTGAGTATGAGTGCATTGTTCTGAAACCCAGGGTGTCATTCCTCAAGAGCATATCCTGCTCAGAGACCCCATGAAAGGAACATGTACAAGATGGATTTGCAGGAAACATCCCCTTCAGGAGATTTTCTTGCTTTCTATCTAAGACCATATGATGAGTCTTTCCTTTGGCATTAAGAATGTGCCATGTAAACTTTAAAAACATGAATAAATTATTAAGAATGATTTGGTAATTGGATGCCAGAAAAGAGTTTACAAGTGATGATCATTGTGTTACATGCCTGAAAGGGAAGGAACACAAGTATCTCACAAAGCAAAGGAAATGAACTCAATCAATACACCCTTACACTTATTACATATGGATCTCTTTGTCCCCACCAGTGTAATGAGTTTAGGAAGGACCTCTTATTTCTTGATGATCATAGATGACCTCACAAGATACACTTCGGTCTTCTTTCTTAGAACTAAGGATGAGACTCTTGAGATCTTGAAGAGTTTTATTCTGAAATTGAGTCAATGTGATCACTGGGTCAAGATCATAAGATGTGATCAAGGAACTGAATTTAAAACCAAATCCTTTGAGAGCCCTGGTAATCTCTAGGTCTCAGGGTCACAAGAGATTTTCAATTTCTACAACTTGAGATACTTTGAGAGCACCTATCTAGTTGACCTCCACTTGCCAACCCAAGTCAAAAAGGCAAGCTGCAAGGTTGGCTATAGGATTCACAAAGGATGCTTGAAGTTCAAGCTGAGAACAAGATATATAGACAGAAGCTAGCAGGCAAAACTATTGGTCAACTAGATGTTGAGATGGACCCTAAGATTAGCTTCGAAGGGGAACCTTGGCTGAAGGCCCAGTAGTTGAGCCTGTGAATCTTGAGACAGGAGTTGCTTCAGCACCCTTAGCACCTACTACCCTCAGTGTGGCACCAGTTGGTGAGGTGTCTCATAACCTCTCTTTAGCCAGAGCTTAAGTGAAGAACTAAGCATAAAGACCAAAGCTCTCTCCAAACCTGAGTCATACAGGCCTGTGAGTGACAAGATAAAAGAAGATGACTCCTGAGGAGATTGAGAAGGAGAAGAGAGACAGGAAGAGGAGGCAATGGGAGAGAGTTCAAGTGGGACCCCTTGCTTTATAGAAGCTGCAATCAGAGCTACCCCCAGGCTAAGCACTCAAGATGATGAGTTAAAGGCAGCTAGATTAAACTAATTGAGGTCTAGGACTATATATTAATGACCTCGTCCTCTCCCCTTGGAGGAATTAAATGAACTGGCTGACAATGAAATTTCTAAGGAGAGAAGGAAGCTGAGACAGCAGAAATGCTTCTCACGATCAAAGCAAAAAGAAGAAGAGAGAATCTACAAAGCTCCTTCCTTTTCCCCAGTTCAGGAAAGCCCTAAGACAGAGACTGTGGCTGCTGAACAACAAACTTAGGTAGGTAGGGAACCAGACGACAAAACATGATCACCTACCTGAGTGCCACAGGTCTCTATCAGGCAGTAGACCTTCTTCCATTTCCTTATGACTACATTAAGTTTGAATACCTCAAGCAACTAAGAGTAATATAAAGGAAGAGGCTGCAAGTCAAGAGCCACCATCAGAGCAAACTTGAAGAAATCTGCTGACAGACAAAAGATGGTGAGCTTCTTGAAGCTGTATGGATTCTCCGAAAGGAGACTTGGTCCAATGTCTCTATCCACCATGGATGAGCATATTTAGAGTGATCAAGCAGAAGATCAAAAGGGGTGAGCTGGTTGACTTTCATTCTCCACCAAGTCAGGCTGCACCTAAAGCTGAGGTCAAGGTTGAACTACAAGAGACACCACAACCTGGACCTAGTGCTGCATCCAGCCAGCTTCATCTTGTGATCACAACCTGGACCTAGTGCTGCTCACAGCCAGCTTCATCTTGTGATCTACACAGGGTCCTGATCCTTCTCCTTTTAAACCTGTGAAGAACAAGGACCCAACTGAGGAAGATAAACAAGAACAACCTGGTACTGCAGGCCAGTCTCCACAGTGAAGTACAAAAAGAGGAAAGGATGGCCATCAGAAGGGACAAGAAGAAGAAGAAAAAAGAAGTCCAAGGCATCCACCTCTACACCTCAGGATAGGTCAGAACATCCTGAGGATGATCAAGAAAGGTTGCTTATCTAACTCCTATTCAAGTAGAGCCTCTGCTGCTAAGAGACCATTGTGTCTTGAATGTTTGCCACCAATCCAAACAGATGGTATGTTACTAGAGATCAAGGAGGTCAAGAATTATATTTCTGGCAAAACATACTTGACCTTCCTCTGCATGATCTCTATGAAATGAGAGATACTTTGAGAGTCTAAGGAATCCTGACCAGCTGATGATCAAATGAATGGTCTTGATTCTGATGAGGACTATCAACAGATGAAGATCAAGAATCAAAGTTCTCTTCAGTTTAGTGCATCAGCCTAGGGGGAGTTTGTAAGGAATACTCTTAGAGGCTGATGCAACCCAAGAACAACCAAGATCTCTCAACATGCATAACTAAAGTACATGGAAGTTACTTTAGGAGATTTGATACAACTCAGTGAATTATGCTAAGGGTCAAATCTTTCGAAGCCAAAAGACTAATCTTCCGAAGCCAAATATGAAGTCTTTCGAAGCTTAAAGGACAAAGTCTTCCGAAGCCAAAGATTGATTTTTTCGAAGACGGAGAAGACATGCTTTCTCTAAATCACCTTTGACAAAAGCTTAACGCTTTCGCTGCCACTCTGAAGACTCACCAACTTATATGAGGGGTGAAAAGTCAATGCTTTTGTCAACTGTAGATTAAGGTTTTTTGTCTGTAACTTTCTAACTATGTACTTTTATCTTTTTTGTAATAGATAAGGATGTGAGCTATGGCATGTCATAGTCACTAGTCAAAAGGTAATCTGTCTTTTGACTCTACATATAAAGTGTCTCAAGTATTTGTATCTTAATGTATGCTTTGAACATTTGTAAGAACTTGAGAACAATATACATCATTCTTGAAACCATATTATAAAGTGTCTCAAGTATTTGTATCTTAATGTATGCTTTGAACATTTGTAAGAACTTGAGAACAATATACATCATTCTTGAAACCATATTTGAGTGTTCTTGTTCTTTACTTGTGTTCTTTGCATCATCTCTAACCGGTTTCCTATTTGATCTGCTAAGTGTTTCATATCTCTACACCTTGTGAAAATGTTGTATTGACCACCTTTCACCGGTCCTGCAGCTTTGTACTATAGTATTTTTACAAAATTTTCACAACTAACAATATCGAAACTTTAGTGGTTTTTGTAGTTAGAAAAATATATGACTTTATTTAAACGTTGATATTGCTAAAATATGGATATGAAAATTTAATATGTGATAATAAATAATAAACTGATTATATTAAAATAATAATAATAAAGCGGAAGGATATCTTTGTCATTGGTTGGTTTCAGAATAAATGCCACAATTAAGCACTTTCATTTGATGATGATGGGAACTAAACTAAATTATAACAAATAATAAACACTTTGATGTTTTCTTTTTAGTTTTGGCAGAGTAAACACTATAATAAACTTTATATAATTAAATATTTTTAACTAGTAAGGTTCAATACTATCATGTACGTATGACACGGCTTAGAAATAGCTTAAAGGGTGTGTAACTTCATCATTCCAAAAAGAAAAATTAATCTTCTTTATTTCTACTATAAGTGACCAACACTGTATAAATTTTTTTTTATACATTCTCATACTTCTTGATTAAGAATTAATTTGTATGGAATAGGAAATCCTATGTGTTAATATAATCTCATAATTCTCGAAATTAAAATTTTGTATAGAAGTGTCATACTTGTACTATAGTATTTTGACCCGCAAAGCCACCCTTTGAATCCAGATAACTACAGATTTTGCCATTATGATGACTTTGAGACCCATACAAATCTCCCAAGATTTCTAGGATTCTTTTTGCATCATTTCTTTGCAAAGTGACAAACTTGGTGGAGCTCTTTTTGTAGCTCTGGACCATTTGCATGAGTCCAATCATGGAGAACAAAAAATTAAAATGCTACATGTAATATCATATAAAAGTCAAATTGGACAAAGAACCACACACCTAAAGATGAAACCAGAACACATGGTTTTATGATTTTCCATTAATACATTGAAAATCTCTCTTAAAATCTTATAAATCAAAACAAGATGTTGACCATTGACCACAGACAACAAACATGGCAAAGAAGCATTACCCCTATGATTTAAGGATCTTTAACAACGCTTTGAGAGCCTGGCCCCAAAAATTATTGGTGGAAATTGCAGCAAAATAGAAAACTTTCATGAGCCCAAGAAAACGGATTTAAGAGTGATTTTTTGTGTTTATCGGGTAGGATATTATCGGTAAGTAAGCTCCTCAGGAGTTTCACGGACTACGCCAATCATTGAATCGTACTCTTCATCTTTACGTGCAAATTTCTTACGTAGTGCCTTCTCCAATTCGATTTCTTGAAAGCCCTTGTTGTTTTCAGCAGCATGAACCATGGCTAAATTTGTGTAGTTGGTTGCTGATTGAGAAATGAAGGCTATTTCCTCTTCTGTAAGCTTCCTCATGAACTTGGCTGGATTGCCTCCCCATACCTATGCCAAAAGATATATTATTGCAAACAAATGATCAATTTATTCAAGCAAACACTATGAAATATTACACAATAAGACCTAAAACAACAAAAAGGAGCTAAAGTTTGGATTTTTATGCTATGTTTATGGTAATTTAGACATATGACTGATTCCAAACACTTGCACTATACTTACATACGGAATCAAACATTAAACTTAAAGAGTACATTACATAACACTCCTTGTTATTGGAGTAATTAAGGATTTCGTCCCTCTGTTCAACCCCTCACTACCTCTCCTCTTTCCTTCTTTGATTTGATGGATCCACTAAGGTTACATAATTCAATTTCATTTGAGTTTAAATAGGTTTTTTATGGTAGATCTAGAGTTTGATACGATTTCTCCTGCAATTTTTCCAATTGATATTAAATATCACTGATCCCAAGTAGTATTTTGATATTGTGAAAAAAACATTACTTTTGATTCTGTTTAAGTTTAAATAGATGATATTTCCAATTTAAGAGGGCTATAGTATCTTAGCGAGTAATGCAACCCCCCGAAAAAATAAACGCCTGGTCTTTGAGGGTTGAGGGAGAGACTGAAGAGTATGAAGATGATGAAGCCATGATAACTTGGAAGAAAGAAATAGAATCAACTGTGTAGGTTTAATTGGGAATGTAGGTGAACTGATAATGCGGGTTAAGGTTCTTTCATATAGGTTCACAATTAGAACGTAGATTTTGTGTTGCAAGTGACAGTGTCCATATATTTGCAGGTGGATCAACATAACTAGTTTAATTCATATAGGTATATAGTTAGAATGTTAATATCATATATGTTCTTAAAGGAGATATGCAGTGACAAATCATCAAAGAATATGAAAAGTGAATTTGTGAAGATAAATTTAGGGGAGTAGTGATCGAAGTATCATAGAGAAGAATTTTAAAAGGTCTGCAACTCTGCATTGTGTTTTGGGATATATTAAAAAACGCATCAAAATATAAACTATAAATGCATATGACATATATATATATGAAAGTAAAATGGCCATTTCTAAAAACTTGACAGCTAGACGATTAAGGTTAACAAACCAGGGACTAAAAGTGCAAGCAAACAGTGACAGTGGAACACTGAATAGTTTGACTAGAGATGAAATACGTATTTTACACCAAAACAAAGGACAATAATGCAATTTACTCTTACACTGTATGTGCAGATGGTTTTAAAGTCGAAAAGGTTTTTCTAACTCTATGTAGGATCACAGGGTGCGTGTTTTTAATAATACAAAAGGAGTTGTGGATCCAAATTTCATACCAGGATATAACACTACTCTAACAAGCTTTGGCAGAAGATGTATTGCATATTACTAGACAAGAGTGGCAATTTCCCGTTAATCCAGGTTATGTGAAAAATAAGATGAATTTAGGGAGTTGTTTTTGAACTATCATAGAGAGCAAGTTTAAAAGGTCTGACTTGTTTTATGGGATATATAGAAAACAGATTCAATATATAAATGTATATGACATAATATATGAAAGTAAAATGGACATTTCTAAAGATTTGACAGCTAGGCAGCTAAGTTTATGGAGCAGGGACTTAAAAATGCAAGCAATCAGTGAAAGCAGGGACAGAACACTAAATAGTTTTGACTAGGGATGATGTACGTATTTTACACCAAACCAAAGGGACAATTTATGCAATTTACTCTCTAACTTATACAGGAAGGGGGCTCTAAAATTAAAAAGTAAACGTTTCTCTAACTCTTATGGATCCCCCAAGTGTGCTTTCTAATAACAGCAGTAGGGCGGATCTACTTCAAAGCTCAGACCAAGCCAAGCTTTTCAGAGAGAGCCGTGCATATTCACTAGACAGGTGTTGGCAATCTCCAATCAATCCAGGTTATATATTATCTCTAATGGGCAAACAAACTTAAAGAAATATAGGACGAATGGGTAAACCTGTTGAAAGTCACCCAATTCAGAAAAGCCTCCGAATCATTATTCAAAAAGCTAGATTATCATTGATATAATTAAAAGGTTCATATATATATATATATATTATATAAATATATATATATATATATATATATATATAATATTACTTGACATATTAATTGTTATAAAAAAATAATTTTCATTCAAAATATCCTGCGTAATAACCCAACTCAACAGATTGCCCCATTTTGCCATGTCTAGAATAGAGTAAGGACCCACAAACCTCTCCGAAAGGAATCCTTGTATTCTGTCTCACAAGGGCACCAGCAGCAACCATGGCATTTTTCTCAACGTAAGATCCATCAAGCAAAGTGGCACCCATGCCAACAAAGCTTCATCTTCAACAGTACATCCATGTACACGGCACCATGACCTACGTGACGTATAGAATTGTTAATAGCAATTATGGCATGCATGTAAATAATAAATGCACATTTGACGGTACTTACTCACCTACAGTAACATGGTTGCCTATTATTGTTGGCAAAACATACCACTTATGTTCGATTTGGCACATGGACAAGAGCATTGTCTTGGATGTTTGTTCCTGATCCAACTCTGATGCCGTTCACATCACCTCATTGGACTCATGTGAAAAGCATATAGAATAACACATTATAATTTATAAATTATATTATTACACTAACATATAGCTTTCATAAGGAAAACAGCTTCCAGATGGCAAATCTAACTAGGGGAGTTAGAATTTCACAAACAGTTGTCAATAGGCTGACACAAAAAAAATTGGTCATAGTTGTGCATACCTCTAAGAACACATCCATACCAAATTGAGGACCCACGGCCCACTTGAACATCTCCAATGACTGAAGCACCAGGAGCCACAAATGCATCTTTGTCAACCACAGGATCTTTATCAAATATATTCATCAACGTCCGGTGCCTAGACACTAAAGACAGATTTACGATAGTTGCAAAAACAATTCAATTAAGATTTCTAGATAATACGAACAGTATATGGTGCATAAAGACTAAACACAAGAAAATATGTAATGGTCAAAGAATGACAGAAACTAGCACATAGGAGAAGTCAAAAAGACATGAACCTTAACTACTCATCATAACCAACCACATTAGAACAATACACCAATTCTAGATAATAAAATTAGGATCTTTAATCTGGGTGCATGAATATTACTTCATTTGTCCATCACATCAATATAAGCAAATTGACAAGCTCTCAATCCTCATTCCCTATATTAAGCATTTAAAGGGGAAATGTGATTGATCATAAATATTCATCACCATATAGGGAAGAGACGGTAGGAGGGACTAAAACTTATGAACAAACCAAATAATTGTAGTACAAGAGGCTAACTTCAAATGATCAAAGAGACCTTCAGCATCACTTTACTAGCAACCACGTAAACTACAGGGTCTCTCGGTATCACACTTATCTTATTCTCAGAATCAATGACATGGGATATGCTAAACCTTATCATTTATATATAATGTGCTGCTATGAAAGTGCAACAACCCAACCCATGGTAGAAATTGCAACGGGCTCATTACCCTATCAACTATCTGTGTTTTGAAATCTAACTCCCCAAAACCAAATGACCTGTCTAGTGCGAAAAACACCCTTCTGTTTGCTAAAAGCAACTTGATTTTATTCATAAATTAAGGTGACAATGAATACATACTACTACACATCCAAATTCACCTACTATCTTAAGCGCCACATATGAAGAAAACAAAATCCAAAATGGTTTCCTTATCTTCAATCATCACAATACATACAAAGAACACAAAAGCTTAGAACTTTTTAAACATTCAATCCCTTATATGTTCATGACACATCAAATTCACATCACAAACACCAAAACTCCGAACAACAAGATTACCTACAGAACCAATCGAACCGATCAACAATAAACATAACATCACTTCAATTCAAGCCTAAATTGTTTGGATTTCTCTTGGGCATTACCACAACACATAGAAATCAACACTTCACAAACGACATCAGCATAAATGGGTTTTCCAAATTGAAGTGAAAGAAAGATTAAGGAGGGTTTACCTTGTTCTTCAAAGAGGTGACTGGCTTGGAGGGTGCATCCGACCCGATCGACTGCTTGGCCGGCTACCCGGATCCAAGATCCGACGAGATAGATTGCTCTTCCTAAAGTCCCCATTGCGCAAGAACCCTAATTTCTGAAGTGGGTATGCTGCAGCTTCTTCTGATCGAGAGGCGTTTATGCTGCGGTCTTGAGGACAAGGGAGTGTGTTGAGCAACAAATTGGGGAAAATAGAAAAATAAAAACTGAGTTGGGTCGAGTTTGTGACAGAGTTCGGGGCGTGACTCTGTACGACTCCATTAAATTTTCTCATTCATATTCATTTCACAAAAGCCAACGGGATTTAATCATATATAAAATTTGGATTAACTTTGTAAGTTAAAAGATCTAAGTACCAAGAGTGTAACATTAAAAGAAAAATTAACTAACTTTGTAATTTCTAAAATAAAAATCAAACGTAACATCACAATGTCACCCGGGTCATTTATGCAATTTTCTCTTTTCTTGTCTACCTTCATTTCATTGTTTAGATTATTTAGTTTATTATTATGAGTTAAATGCGGTTTTCATCTTTGAGGTTTCGTATAAATTGTCATTTAAGTCCAAAAGTTTATATTTTGTCATTTGCATCCAAATGTTTCACAAAAATTGTCATTTGAATCCATTTAACTACTTACAATTAACACCGTTAACTTTTTCCGTTTTGTCAAAATAATTACAAAATAAAAATCAACTCTACATGAGGGGTTTTATGCGTCCAGTGTCGTGTGGTAATCACCATTATGATTTGAATCCACCTATTACACAAAATATAATATAATAATAACCACCTAAAAGTGAGTCATTTTTAACTTTATAAAATATACACCACAAAAAATATATAAATAAACAATTACAAAATAAAACTTTTCACGTGGACTGGTTTATTTATATGTATTTTTTTGTGGTGTATATTTTATAAAGTTATAAATGAGTTATTTTTTGATGGTTATGATTATATTTTATTTTATCTAGTAGACGAACTTTAATCCCAATGGTGATTACCAAACATGATTAAACTTATAAACCTCTCAAGTAAAGTTATTTTTGATTTGTAGTTGTTTTGAAAAAAAATACCCCAATATAGGAAACTTAACGGAAAAAGTTAACGGTGTTAATTCGAATTAGTTAAATGGATTCAAATGATAATTTTTAGAAACATTTGGATGCAAATGGCAAAATTTAAACTTTTGGACTCAAATGACAATTTCTATGAAACCTTAGGGATGAAACCCGTATTAAAATCTATTATTGTTGTATTTAACCACCTCAAGATGGCTTAGAGGTAGGCGACTTGGGTTTCTCAAAAGAAGCCTTTGGTTCGATACTCACTGGCCAGCCCACAGCATTAATCGGAAATCCAACACAAAGTTGTAACTTAGTGTGATTTGGGATAGGGATAGTAGTTCGAACTCCATCCCTTAGCTCTAGGTGACCACCGCGAGGCGCATTATCTTTTGTGGATTTTTGGGCGGGGATGTCACAGGGTCGTTAATGAGCCCGCTAACACTTGTTAATTGTTATTTTAGTTTCTTGTATATAAATATAAAACAAATATATAATAAGTAAATAAATTAGGTAAAAAGTTATTTTCCCTCTGGTATATAAACATTGTTACATTTTATTTAATAGGAGACCCGCTAGGTGTTCAATGTACAAATTGGACACCTAAGATTTCAATTATGGACTCGAACATTTTCAAACAAGTTCAGCGTCTGAAGAATCCGAATTCGGGTTTCGAAATAGCTTAGCATTTGAAATGAAACTCGTGTTTGGAATTCGATTTAGAATTTTTGAATTAGATTATGTAATTTCTAATTCTCATATAAAAATACATACATTATATATCTTTTGGAACAACAAATATTGTTCAAATAAAATTTTTAGCAAGGAGCAAAACTATGAGTTCAAAAATGAAAGAGTTAATTACATGAAAGGTCCCTGAGCTTAGATTTAATTTCACTTTTGGTCCCTAGGTTTGGAAATTACAAGGTTGGTCCAAACGTTTATCAAAACGTAACAAGAAAGGTCCCTAACGTGGATGGATGTTAATTTTTTATGTTAAACTTTTAAAATTGACTAAAATGCCCTTTTAAGTTAAAAGGGAAAGAAATGGAGAGGAAGAGACGGAAGGATGAACGGGGAGAGAGAGAGAGAGAGAAGTGGGGGATCGATGATGGTGGTGTGTGTGATGGTGGTGGTGGATCGAAGGTGGTGATTCATGTGTGGTGGGGGTGGTCGTGTGGTGGTGATGGTGGATCGTAGGTGGTGGTGCTTATGTGGTGGTGGTGGATCAGAATGCGGTGGTGCTTATGTGGTGGTGTGGTGTAGGATTAGAGGTGGTGGTGGTGATAATGATTTAGAGGCGTAAGAAAGCAACCATGATGGCAGGAAAGGTTTAAAAGAACGAAATCGAGCCTCGAGGCGTTTTCCCTTCGCCTCACGAGGCGAAAGTCTCGAGGCGAACCGAGGCGTAAGCCCGAGGAGGAAATAATAAATAAATAAAAATTATATATCTTTAAAAAAATAAGCATGATTTATTTAATCACATACTATTCTTTATAAACATCAACATATTGATTAGCTAACTTGCAAACAATTAGCGGGATGTTAAATAAGACTAGTTTCAGTCCTAAATTGACCTAATTTCAATCCCAAATTTGACACTTATTAACCTTATTCAGTGCCAAACATTATACACAGTATAAGATCATTCTACACACAAATTGACCTGTTTTCAAACCCAAATTTGACCTAATTTCAGTCCCTTCATTTACACCATACTATCAACAAGTTCATTTCCAAAATCATTCTGCACAAAAACTAGTATACTACAATTAAATTGACATCATACTAGTATTCTACCAGTAAAAACATGATAAAGTTGCATAAAAAGATCAATGTTTACACTTAACAATACATAAAATTATTCTGCACAAACACACCCGCAAACTAACAACAAAACTCAACAAGTCAGTCTCACTCCCGCCTCACCGCCTCAGAACCGCCTCACCCTAAGAGGCGTACGTCTCATCTGAACCCTATGAGGCGTCGCCTCAAGCACGATTTCTTACCGCCTCGCCTCGAGGCGCGCCTCGAGGACTACGCCTCAAACGTTTTTTAAAACCATTATGGCAGGTGTCGGTGGCAGGACATGCAAACTTGTGGTGGTGACAGACTGGTGACGATAGTGGCAGGTGTTAATGGTAGGAGGTGGTGTTGGCGGTAGAAGGTGGTGGTAGTGGTGGTGATGGTGGTGGTGGAGTATTAGTAGGGTTATTAGAGATGGTGAAGGTTGAAGATGAAGTGATGGGTGGGTCCCACTATATAATTAACTTTATTTTTTAATAGTTTGGGGCACTTTGGTCATTTCACATGCACTTACTGATTTTTTTAACGACCATCCAAGCTGGAGACCTTTTGTGATCCGTTTTGTCAAACGTTTGGACCGACCTTGTAATTTTCCGAACTTAAGGACCAAAAGTGAAATCAGGCCTAAGCACAGGGATCTTCCATGTAATTAACTCAAAATGAAAAGACAACCATGAATTCTAATCGAGAGATTGTATTTTTGTCCAATGCTTCAACCACATGAATTTGTTCATCTTTGTTCTTCTTAGGGTTATTATATTTTAATAATCCAAACTTTTATTTATTGTCTGTGATTAATCTTAACTCAATATGTTTACATACACTCTCAACTTTAAACTTATTTTCCTCCAACGATTCTTTACTAACTGAGAGTTAAACACCTTTAGTTTTTTTGATAAAATGGGGCCCACTTTAAGCCATTGTTTAACTTCGTCGCCGCCCAGCCTCCATCATGTTTATTTTTTGGTGTTTAGCCTCTTTCGTCACCTAAAATTTACCTCCAACAAGTCAAGTGGTTTAGATAAAGAGATGGATATTGACGGGTTTCACTATTTCAGGGTGTAGAATTTTCAGATTGACGAACTTGATAGTTGATCTCAACTTTCTGCATAGTGTTTTGGCTATATAAGTAGTCTATGTCATAAAAAAACTAACGGTGTTAACTTTCAGTTAGTAAAAGATCGTTGGGAAAATAAGCTTAAAGTTGTAAGTGTCTGTAAATATTTCATAGATTAGGATTAATCCTGACGGACCTGGCCAATAAATGAAAATTATGATTATTAAAATCCAATAACTCTTTTTTAATACAATTTTTTTTCCTAACCTTCCCCAAGTATCACAATGATGTCACATATATTTGCAAAACTTTACCATGTATTTCATACGTGGTATTACATAAGTGAAAATATCAAAAAACTCGAAGTGATATTTCCAACAGGTAGACTAGTATAATCCTCACTTGGGCAACCGAAAGTAAATCCTTAAGCTTCTCATGGTCAAAACGGACAATATTGATGGTATGACGGGCCAGATGTAACAAATGGTATCAGGGCCACTCCTATGTCATGTGGGATGGTGAGGCAAACATCATCAAAGACAACGAGTCCTAGGGGTGTTCAGAGGGACACGTTAGGCAAATCACACAACTATGGATTAGGTGGTGAGATAATTCTCATCGAGGACGGTGAGTCCATAAGGGGAGGGGGTGATTGTAATACCCTATGCAAATCTCACATCCATCATGGATAGAAGAGTTGTTATTGTTGTTGCTTGTTGCTAGTGCTGCTGGTGCTGTTGTTTATTTTTTACATTTTCATTATCATAAACCATATATAATATAATATAAAGTTAATAAGACCCCTTTCTAATCTATAATAAATTCCTTAAAATAGATTAAGAATAGATATATTTACTAAAGGGTACTTATTTAGTGATATTCAAATCTTTTAAATAATGTCCTTTTCAAAAGGTCAAGAGTTTAAGTCCTTAGGTGGACAATGATAGAGAATATGAGTAGATTGGATTGCTTTTAGCGAATGAGCCTTAGATTAATTGATTTGGAAGGAGACACCTATAGCTTTTAAAGTGGAGGTTATATGTTCGAGTCTTACTTGATGTAATATGCTTCAAGTGGGGCCCATGGTTTTATCACAATGGATTTAGGGATGATGGGTTCCCCTTGAAGGATAGGCAGACCAGATCACCAGCATTGTCTGTTTTCACGGGCGTGGGTAGCCTTTCGCCATTGGAATTACCCTGATGATCAGGCTTATACTATTGATTAGCCGTTAAAGGAAAAAGATTAGATTGTTGTTTAAAAAACAACTTATAGGTTTTATGGTGTGGCCTTAGTTACACGATTAAAAAGAAATATTATGTTTATGGAAAAGTTGTTATTAGCTGATACGAAAATACTTGTTTAAAGAAATTAATGAATATAAATTCTCATAAAATTTTACCTGTTTTTACCAAATATTTAAGGATTAATAAGAAAATGTATTATATCATACACGTTTGTTTTTAAATTACATTAATTGAATCAATATACGTGTAATTGATTTTGATAGAGTTCAATTCATTTTTTTAAGAATACAGAAACTCTCTGTTGTGAATGCTTTTACTTAAAATGCTCCTGCGTTAAATAGATATCTAATGAGTTAATTACACGATTGGTTCATGTGGTTTGCTCATATTGTAATATTAGTCTCAACTTTTGAAAATTATAGGTTTTGTCTTTACTGTTTGCCAACTCGTAACACGATTGGTCCCTGACGTGAATGATCGTTAAGTTTTGAGGTTATATTTTTTAAAATGACCAATTTACCCCTACTACTATATTATTATTATTATTTACCTCAAATTACCCACCACCGTTGACCACCATCGGTTGACCACCGCCCAAGTTTACCCTAACACCACCGACCACCATGAGTATTATCATCGCCCCAATTTACCCTGCCGCAGACCACCATTAGCATGACCACTGCCGACCACCATCAACATGACCATCGTGTACCACCATTCACCGTAACCAGGGCCGGCCCATTAGCTTAAAGAGGGAAGCATTGGGTTTGAGGCCCCCAAAATTAAGGGCCCCGTTTTTTTAAGAAAAATCGATATTGAGTATATAAGTAATTCCAAACTGAAAATCTAGTTCTCGGTTATTCAACCCTTCATGTACGGTTGCGAACCACAAGTCACCAGACCTTCAAATCGCCATAGCTTCGGTACGCCACCGACCACAAACACATGAATTTGAAGCGTTTCTGCATCTCTTCGTCTCGGATGACTCGCCTGCACCTGCCGCCTACTGCGGGCTGCATATTAAAGCCGACCACATCAACCGAAGCAGCCCTATTCCAATTTCGGCTTCTCTTAATCTCTTTGAATATTTGAATCTCCGATCACACCGAAGCAACCCTTACTCAACTATACCTCTTTGAATCTCCT
Organism: Flaveria sonorensis; assembly: GCA_025506505.1. Taxonomy (NCBI): domain Eukaryota; kingdom Viridiplantae; phylum Streptophyta; class Magnoliopsida; order Asterales; family Asteraceae; genus Flaveria; species Flaveria sonorensis. Next base: position 53,828,732 of record CM046437.1, read on the forward strand.
CCGAAGCAGCGTAGCAGCCCTACTCCACTTGATTCTTTGATCGACCGACAACCGAGATGACTGCCTCTTTGTCTTTTTAAATCTGCAATTGAAGACTTGAAGGTTGAATGACTGAATTTATCGAGAGTTGTATGCATAGCACTTAGCAGTTAGTGTGTTAATTGATGAATTTTTGAAGGCTGAAAAACTGAATTTGCTTTTGTAGTTTTGTGTTTTCGTTGAGATTGTTTTAGAGGCTGCTTTAATTAGGTATTAGTCTAAAATTGATTTGGGATCAAGTTGATCTAGATAGTTCTGTAATTCTGTTTATGCTACTTTGATTAGGTTGCTTTGTTCAATTATTCATTACTTTTCGTTTAAAGGCTGCTTTGACAGTTTACATAGGCTGCTTTGATGGTTCTGTTTATAGGCTGCTTTGATACTTTGATTAGGTTGGTTTGATTAGTTTTGTGTGAATGCTGTTTTGTTTAGCTAGTTTGGTTTATAAGTTGATTATTTGATTTGGTATTATTGTGATTTATACCGGCAAATTGATTTCTAAAGGAGGATAATAAAGGAGGTCTTTTAACTCCGTCAACTATAAACATTTTAGTTTATTATTGCTGAGTTTAAGCTCGGATAAAAGAGGTGAGTTCTAATAAAGAAAAGTTTAGAAAGATCCTTTTTTTTTTATTTGAATGGGTCTCAAAAAACGTTAAGCGACCGTAACCACGACCACTACCTGATTACCTCTACCAACATCACCATCTCCGACCACCATAACCATCTCCGACCACCATCACCATCTTGACCCATCATTATCATCGCCTACCCAACACCATACCACCACCGCAACAGTAAAAATAAACCCAAGTCGTTGAAATCAAGACAAATCTTACAAAATTTGAGCTAAAATCGAACGGGCGGTCTGATGGTGCGACTAGATTTGTAAAATTGACCAGATCGGTGATCGTGATGATGACGATGGTCACCATCGCCGGCCAAATCGAAGGTCACCGCCCGGCAGCACCGGACGTGATGATGGTGATGATGACGATGGTGCGTTGATACGGCTGTGAGATGATGCAACGGTGGATGTGGTGGCGGCTTCACCGGACGTGGTGGCGGCGATCGGTGGGAGTTGGCCGGCGGTGGTGTGCCAAGTGAAGACGATGACGGGAAAGGGGAGAGGGTGGGTTGGGTTTTCAACGTAGTCAACTCAATCAATATATATAAATATATTAATAAATTAAAAATAGTTTTTATATTAAAAGTATATTTGTCATTTTACAGTTATTTAACAAAGAAAGTTAACAGAAGTTAATATCAGAGACCAATCGTGTTACAAGTTGACAAACAGTAAAAACCAAACCTGTAATTTCTCAAAAGTCGGGACTAATATTACAATATGAGCAAACCACATAAACCAATCGTGTAATTAACTCATATCTAATCTTATATTTCCATTTTTACTGAGTGATATAATATCCAATAAATCTCATGAATAAGAAATTAATAAACTTGCAGCTTATTATAGTGCTTTTTATTAATTTTAACAAACAATAAATTACAAAAGAATTCAAAAGCATTTGATAAGTTGCATTTAAGTATGTAGACAAATTCTAATTCTTGTAAGTATTATTTTGAAAATATGATGCACCTGCGTTATGGAAAATAATATGTTTAAAAAACTTACAAGTTTGAATTTAAATAATAACTTTAAATTTTCTAGCGAGCTTGTGTATTTATTTTAGATTAATTTTTAAACATACTTTATCATAAAAGTTAACAAAAGTTTTATACTAACATTTAACACTAATTTAACAGAAAAATTTAGAAATAAAATAGCCTTAACATCTAAAACAGTTACAAAATTAAAAGTCAATACCCAAAATTTTTTCTTGTTTAATAATTAAATCTGTTACTTTACCCGGACTAGACAGACACGGGACACCATCTTTGTAATTAATTTTTATTATTTTTAATATTTTAATTTCTCTAATAAATTCCTATTACTTTAAAATTTAAAATCCCTTCATCATCAACGAAGACTTTGATAACCGTCTACCAATACCCCGCAAAATTAAACTCAACGGCTAACACCTTCATTTCAAATCCTTCAAAATCTTGAAACCGTTCAAAAAACCCATCAAATACAAGTGATTTTCTCTGAGAAATCAAACACCCATTCCATTTTCATCTTCTCAATTCATAACCTGAATTTTTCAATCGTTTTCGCACTCTGAAACTTTCAAGAATCATCGAAATCAACCTCTGATTTCATCCAATTCGACGCACAAAGGTACGATTCACACTGGTTTCCACTGTAATTTGATTGATGTATGTGTGGATTCATTCATATGTTGTTATATCAGTAAGTGATCAAAATCTTGCAGGTGGGTTTTGACAATCAATCGATCAAGATTCAAGAAGATGAACGACCTGATGACAAAATCGTTTTTAAGTTATGCGGAGTTGAAGAAACAAGCCCAGATGGACATCAAATCGGAAGAAAAGGATATCGAATTAGGGATTCAAGACCCGAAACTCAGTCCCTCTGATGAAGTCTACCTTTGTAAATTCTTTCAAGAAATTGAGGCTATCAAATCCACCATGGAAGAGATCACAAACCTCCTCTCTGACCTCAAGAATCTTAATGAAGAGACGAAATCCGCTCACAGTGCTAAAGTTCTTCGTGGGTTGAGAGACCGAATGGAGTCTGATATGATGGCGGTCCTGCGTAAGGCGAATGTGGTCCTTGCGCGTCTGGAGTGTCTAGAATCTTCTGCAACATACAAAGAAAACACTGCTGTTGGGAGAACTAGAGTTTTAGTCACCAATGGGCTAAGAGTTAAACTCAAACAGATGATGAATGATTTTCAAGATTTGAGGGGTAAAGTAGTTGCAGATCATAAAGAGTATCTCAAAAGAAGGTATTTCAATGAAACTGCTGAATACCCTAGTGAAGAAATGATTGAAACGATGGCTTCGGGAAGCTGGAAGGCGTTTGAAATGGCTGAAGGGAAGATGGATCTGGTGATGGAGAATAAAGAAAGACATGAAGCTGTGATGGATTTGAAGAAAAGTTTGAATAAACTTCATCAAGTGTTTCTTGATATGGCTGTTTTAGTGGAGGGTCAAGGGCAAAAGTTGGATGATATTGAAGATAATGTTGCTAAAGCTGGGAGCTTTGTGAGTGGTGGAACAGATGGGTTGTTTTATGCTAAACAGATGAAGGATAAATACAGGAATAATTGGGTGTGTTTGATTTGGGGTGTTATGGTAATTATAATTGTAGTATGCTGCATTGCTATGCTGTCTTCTTTCTAATAGGGGGTACCAAATCTATTGGTTGTTTAGATGTTTTGTTCTTTTGTGTTTTTTTCTGGATTAAAAGGAAGTTTTTGATCGAATGAATGGATTTCTGATATCTGGATTCAAAGGTGTGTGATATGGATTCACAAGTTTACATTTACTTATGTTTTGTTCTTCTGGCAGAACACTAGAACTGTGACTGCAGAATGTATAAGCATCTAATATTCTTATGTATGTATTGCTTATTGTTTTATATAGGGTGGAAATCGGGTTGGGTTGGTGGGATGAACCCACACAGGCATCATTTTATTTGTGTCAAAGAGATTAACTCCTACCCAGACACACTTCAAATCATGTAACCCAAGGACAACCCGTGTAATTCATTTATCAAAATGAGTCAAACGGAATGGCAGGTTGTTAACAGGTTGTGATCAAGTTATAAGTTGGTTAAACGGATTGGCAGATAAAAGGATTAAACGGGTCGTAAACAAGTTGACGGGCCTTATAAAATATATTCTTATATTCTTTTTTCTAAATTTAACAGGTCGAACATATAACAAAGACAAGTCAACCCTAACACGATTTGATTAGACGAGATAAACAGTTTAACCCGAAGACAACTTGTTTATTAATGGATCACATATGACAACCTGTTTATTTTTGTGTCATAAAATCCCCTACCCTAGTTTGTTAAACTTCAATATTTAGAAGCCCTTCTATTGTGGTCTTAAAATCATACATTTCATCAGGAAGAAATGCAAGTCATTTTTCCAGAGCAATAATGTATATATTACAGCGATCTGTTCTTCATAAATTGGAAGTAGTCTATAGTACAATTGCAAATGATGTTTGCATATAATAATTAAATATTTATTTCTGTTATTCCGACAAGCGAGTGTGTTTTCATTGTCCAGTAGTCACAAAACTCTCTGTAAGATGCCAAATAACATACTATACAGTAATGCCGTATTACTGGTCAAAGAGTATCTGCAAGTAATGCCGTGTTACCTGTTGGTCTTATATCTGATATTCAGCCAACACTGAGTTGTTGAGTAGCCACCCATGATTTTTCCGGCTCTAGATCAACATTTCCAATCTGAAAATAATGTAAGAGATGAGTTTCTACTTGATTATACCATTTTCTTCTATTCTTCATTTTCTTTAAAGGTGGCAACATGCATAGTTGGTTGGGTTGAATAATGGGTCAAAGGGTTCTTTTATATGGGTCAGATGGCTCAGACGTGTTGGGTTTGACTTAAAACACTTACGTTTAAAAACTTAATTTTATTATAAGCAATTAGTTTTTCAAATATGATTACACATATATGTTGTTGTAATAACAAAATGGTTTAGGATGTTTGGTGCTATGAAATTTACACTTTCCTTCTAAGCTATTTTTTATTTGACCCATGACAGATAAAGCATATGCGGACTAGACCCATTCATAAGAAAATGTGAGCAATTGGTGGCTGTAAATGTTGTGACCAAAATGAGACACATTTGTTGTCATTGATTATTCCAACTTTCAACCATAAACATGCAAGACACTTAAATTGGAGCATGAAAATGAAGAAACCTCGTCTCATAACTAGAAAGTGGTTCATATCAAAAGCAGTAACATCTTGTTTACCTGAGCGTTCTCAACACATACAAAATCTTTGTAGCATGCTTCCATTGTCAAATATGGGTTCCATAGAACGGCATCTGGCCAACTGCATGAGCAAGAAGAATATAAAATCAAATGAACCACATGAGATGGAAACAATCACTAGAGGTGGCAATTTGTACCTCTTCACCTATTATGAGTGGGCTGGCTTGGATTATGTTTTATCTCTAACGGGTGAACCAAATATAGTAGCTTAAAAGAAACCGGTCAAAAGCTGAAATGTATTTTTAATTCATAAAACTTTCTAAACTATTTATTCAAGAATGAGATTCGTTGTGATTATATAACATTTCTAATCATATAAACCCACTAGTTATTTATAAAAAGTATATTTTTTGTCAAAAGTTTTGGGTCAACCCAACCAACCCATCTTAACATGTACAAATTTACATGTTTTGGCCCAAACTCATTTCTACGAGCTACCCAACCCATCAAACCCGACCATTTTGACACCTCTAAAAACACAGCAAAAGATGATTAACTTACTTTGTATTCTTGATGGATATGACATCACCAAGACCGTTATCCAAGTATAACTCACTAGGAGCACCAAGATAAACACAGTCAACGAATCCAGGATACGTCACTACGTCTCTGGATCATGCAAATTAAAGTTGAGATGAGAATTGCAGAACCAGTACATACGATTGCTACATTATCTACCAATTTATACAGCGCACAAATGACGATTTGATATAAAGGTAACTAGTGATGATACCTTTCCTCCTTACCCTCCACTGGGTTCTTAGGGTCTGGATCTTTGTTGAGTGTCTTGCAGCCTTTTAGACCTTTAACTGATGCACCAGATACAGAAGCCTGCGTCACAAAACCAAATAAATTTTAAATACTTACACATGAATATGGGACATGTACACTACTACAAGGCAGCTATGATTTAGACATACACTGAAATAAGTATGCAGAGCAGTGGTGAATGAAAACGGTTTATTGTCGGTGTTTGTGATCTTCAGTTCAGTGGAAAGGCTTTTATTGTCTAGAGTGATCTGCAAACAGAAGAATTTATCTGTTGATGGTTCATAGAAAACAGCAACATATTTGCTTTAAAAATCAGATGATGCGAGTCCCAAAATGGGCCTGACGCCTGGGCTCGGGCGTAGGAAATTTTGGCCCATCTGGCCTCGTCCGGCCTACACCCTGATGTGGATCTCAATCGATTCACAACGGCCAAAGAATTAAGAAAGATGCCAGATAGAAAGTGGATGAGAAGTGTTCTTTGAATTCAAATCATGCCTTGCTAATAAAAGTATTGTGGCTATTATATGTTGGGTTAATCTTAATCGGTTCAAGTCGAGTCAAGTTATGGGTCACGGATCTAATATTTAAGTCATGTGTTATTTAAATTATGTAGCAAGTTTTCATTTTGAATTAGTTTAGGTAGTGGAGTAGTGGAGTTAAGTAGTGGTCTATTTTATAGGAGTAGTGACCCATGTTTGCATGATGTTTTTTTAGTCTATTTATATGTATGGATTGCAAGTAATGAAACAGAGAGTTTGAGTATGATCTTGGGTCTGAAACCAGCATTATATAGCCATACAAACCAAATAAACGTAAAGCAAGTTACTGAAATAAAACTACTGCATCCACTACTAACTAAACGTAATTTAAAAACATGAACCACTAATAAATGAAGATAAACGTGGGTGGGATCATGGCACATATCACGCCCCCGCTACTTTATAAAGGAAGGGGCAACCATCTGATAGGGGCCTCTTTTCCTCGTTTTCCCCCTGCTCTCACTAGAGATATATATAGTATATGCCATCTACTAAGATTCACTGCTTTTCTACTCTAGCCACAGACATACTTGACTACCACAGACCTCCTTTACTACTTGAACAACGTTCGTATATATTTATGTACTGATTTTAAACCTTATATATAGATTGCGGCCTTAATCGTTGGAGGGTGTTCCCCGGGCCTTTACCCTTGGGACCTTATAACAAGTTCTTCACATGTTGCAGCTTATATCTGGACTAGAGAATGCTAGACACAGTTCAACACTTCAACTACAACAAGACCCGACCTGCCTTTCATTCTAGCGACAAATGATGTTTACCTTGTATAAGGCATGAAAACTGTAATCCCACATAGCACTGCTGTAAGGGGTTTCCTTAAGCTCTAAAGTGATAGCAGGAGATCCGTCCACATTTTCAGAATCAACAATTGACCAGTTTGAATTCCTTGCAAATCCATGCTGGTTGCCATATAAGCATTTCAAAAGTTAAAAACTCAATTCCAAGTTACTTCCACATGCTAATTCAACAAAAAAAAGTATATAAGGAACTCTGCAATCTTAAATATGCAGAATAACATAGGAAGCATACCTGTTGCATTGGGCCAGGACCGAATTGTGGGAAACAATGCGGGATCCCTCCACTACACCCAAATCAAAATATGATGAAACAATGCGTATTGTTTACATGTATGCCACCGGACTATAATCTTAACAACATAGAAGACAAGAAGAAAATCAACCTTATTGGCTTCTGCCCGTTGAAAACAGCATCTGGCCTAACAAAAAGGAGATCCTTGCCCCCAACTTTCCAAGATGTAACACACCCTCCAAATAAATAAAGCTCAGCCTCACTGGGAAAAAGGAAACATAATTCAGTCTCAACTCTCAAACCCACTACAAATTACAAGATCTATAAACAATAAAGTGTTAAACCACCATCAAGACTGTAATTTTATTTTTTTTTCATATAATTTACTTCACAATCCACTACTTTCAAGTTAGATCAACACTAAAGAGCAATGATGAATGCCCCCAATATCACCCAAATGTCCATTAAAGCTCATTCACTAACAGGTGTGTTCCAAATAGAATTAAAACCAAATATGATGTGCATTAGATTGAATCTCCACATGAATCTTCATCGTTTCAGCTTAATGAATCAATCAATCAATGAATTTATTATGAATCGAAGTACCTTCCATGAGAAGACGTTAACACAACCTTGGGCAAATTCCCCAACCCTTCAGTAACTTTAACCCCCAAACTCGCCACATCCTTATTAACAGTCGCAAATGCCATACCTGAATATCTGCAATCAAACAATACTCAAAAATCCCTAAACAATTGGTCAAATTTGCAGCAAAGTCATACATCTTTCGAAAGTTTATAACGATAATCAATCAATTTAAGATCGAAGTCAAACGAAAGATGTATAATTTGGGGAATGGGAATCGGAATCGGAGAACTGACCGGTTGACTCGCGGAAGCTTTGAAGATGTTAAGGTAGGAAGAGACCACGTCATAGATATCGCCACCATTATCGTCTTCTCAACTCGAATGTGTGATTACAGCTCACAAATTCATACATACGATTCTATACAAATGTCAACTGTCGTTATGCTCGCAATGGATCTCGCATATTCCATCAAAACACCAACTTTCTGACACCACACATGACAACCTCAGTAACTTCGTTACTCCAATAGTTTAAACAAAACATAATATCTTTTTTTTGATAAATTTAAAAATCTTGGTTTTTAAACTGCTCTAATTTAAAATCTTACTTGTTATTTTATCTTATATTATCTTATCTTATTTTATCTTTTTACATTAATAAAATAATAATGGGAGTGTTACGTGTTGGTACAATATTCATTTTTATTAAACTTTTATTATTTTTTTCTTCTATTAAATAACTATTTTAATTACTAATAATATTATTTATTCATTTTTACATTATAATTAATTTTTTAATAAATTAAAAAAGAGATTTTTTATTAATGTTATTTCTCTAGAAATAGTTTTTATAAAAAGAATTTTTTTTAAAAAAATCAAACTATTTTTACGTAATATTTTAAAATTAGTTTTTTTAAAATAATTTTTTATAAAAAATAATTAAAATAGGAAGTTATAGTAAGAAAATTTTTAAAAATAAAATTTTTTTAAAACGTTATTTTGAAACAAAATGTTTACTTTATCTTTGAAAAAAACAAAAAAATTAAAAAGTTTATATTATTGTTTTATTACTTATAGTTATTACTCATACGTAATTCCAATCATACATATCATGTGTTAGTTATCGTTTTATAATTAATAAATTTATTTTATTTATTCAATTCGTGTAATACATGGGTTTAATAAAGCTAGTTTTTAATATAGTTTTAAATACACGTGGACGATGTTTTGTAGAAATTAACTATCTCGCAAACAATTAGCATGGTAAAGCTTTATTTAACATTAAGAGAATTGTTAGTGTGATGAAGTGATATGCTAATACATTTTTTTCCTATTCTTTTAGACCTGGTCTTTCTAACTAAAATATTTAAAAGTATCATAGTCTCATAGGTTATATATGTTGTGTACTTAGAAGTAAATGTTGAAGAGAATATAAAACTAGAAACATAAATCAAAAGAGAAACAAAAGATTTGTGTCCAAATGATGTTTGGTCCTTTCAAGCAATGATTTTTTAAAACGGGCCAATGCCGTGCTACTTGGTCTTCCTGTTCTGTGTTGACCACATTGTCATCATCGGGCTTGGTTACCTCAAGATAATTCGTATGGACATTCATTCCAAGAAAAATGTCCATCAATTGCTCGATCTCATTAATCAACTTCTCAGTTGTTGGATCAAATTAATCACCTTTGCAATAGGTGGACCATTCATGTAATTACTTACATGCAATAGTAGCATGTTACATATGAGCACAATCTTTGAAACCCAATTTGTGAAACCTAATATTTAATGTCCAATCTTTTAAATATCAGCACTATCTTTAATGTCTATTTTAATCTTTTTACTTAATTCATTAGAAAAACAAAGATGGAATCGGCTTCGGTTGGCACTATCGCAAGGCCGAAGTGTTTCAATAAGTTATTTGATGTGTTTGATTTCCCAAAAATACTAAAATTATCGAAGTTGTACTCGTATGATTTAGATTAAAAATAATAAAAGAAGACTTCATGTTGAACAACTTAGATACATCGTATTTTTGTTATGCTTTTGTAATGACATTTGATGTATTTTTGTTTGTTTTATGAAATTTAGTTTAATTGTCTCTTTTTAATATGATTCGACATGATTCGACTTAAGCTGAACTAAAAAATTTATTATATAGCGTTATTCAAAGGGACCCTTAAAAATTGCCGCCCCTATGAAAAAATTTACTGGGTTCGCAATTGAATATACATATGTATTTTTATAATTTTGAGTTATATTACTCCTATTAGATGAGAATCTCGCATATTACACAAGTTCATAGTTACACTCAACCCAAGCTGATGATGAAGTTAATATACAACTAATAGTGACTCTGCTTATTACGGGCATCGATACATACACGAAGATTTGAGCAATTACAAGAGATATGATATGAAACATACAACAAATTTTTGACCTATAATATATGATACTAAATAGATGACAAATATAAATATGAAATATTTAGTAAATTGAAAGAGATTATAGAAAAGCTTAAGGTTTTTTTTGAATAGCTACGAAAACGGGCTCAGTGACATAAATTTTCATAGCCCAGGTATGTACCATTCCTCAGATGGAATATCAACCTTTCATTGTTATTTTGACACTCAAGGATGACACCAATTGTAAAATCCCAACCTTAATAGAGCTGACATGTAATTATCACAGTAATCAAAACATAAGACATGATTCCATAATTTAATAGTTAGGAGTTCATCAAAGAAAGTTTAAGAGCCCTAGGGTTCAATGTTTGTTACATATTATTTTAAATCTACCAAAATCAGATAACTAGAATGTGCTACAAAATGACTAACATTCTTCGCCCAAAAGTCCTAGAGCTTAATTCTTCTCTCTTCAAGTCCCGTCCTGAGTACCTTGTGAACCTGTCACGAAACAAAGATTTGTGGCTGAGCCAAATGCCTAGTGAATGGATAAAGACACAAGTAATAACAATAAATATAACAAGACTAGCTTTAGTAAACCCGTGTATACACAGGTTGAATAAATAAAAATATGAAATAGAATAAAAATTATTAATTATTAAACGATAGACTAGGACATGATATGATTGAAATTATGTATAAGTAATAACTATAAGTAATAAAATAATAATATAAACTTTTTAAAATTTGGTTTTTTTCAAGATAAATTAAATATTTTGTTTTAGAATAACGTTTTATTATTTTTATTTTTAAAAATTTCCTTACTATAACTTCCTATTTTAATTATTTTTTTTATAAAAAATTTACTTAAAAAACCAATTGTAAAATATTATGTAAAAATACTTTTATTTTTTTAGAAAAAATTCTTTTTAAAAAAATATCTCTATAGAAATACCATTAATAAAAAGTTCTCTTTTTTAATTTATTATAAAAATAATATAATGTAAAAATAAATAAATAATATTATTAATAATTAATATGATTATTTAGTAGGAGAGAGAAGCGAGAAAAGTTTGATTAAAATGAAGGTGGTGCTAACACGTGACACCCTCAGTTACCTTTTTATTAAAGTAGAAAGATGATAAGATAAAATAATATTATAAGATAAATGATACGACACAAAGCATAGCAAGTAAATATAGTAATTTATATCATACGGATTATACCAATAACATAAAACCATACCAGCGGGACTACATAGGCACCCAATATAATGTAATGGGGTGTTGGCATACATACAACCATCCAAAAGCATAACATAAATATCCTAGGATCGATTCATACGCCTCCTATCATATGACCAAAGTACCTCAAAAGTACTAAATAGAGACGTCGTGGTCTGATCTCACCGCCACGGGTGGTGCACACACCATTGATGTCGTAATGTCGTGCTTGTAGGAAGCTCCACAAGAAGCTAGACTCGGGTACGGAGTACAACATGTATAGATAAGCATCCAATAATAATAACAACGAATATCATAATAGTATTATAAGTCTCAAAACATGCGATAATGAGTAGAACGGTAATTTCCTATCGCACGCTTAATACTACCAATAATAACGAATCAAATATAAATGAACGCACAAGAATTTTAAAGGTACTCGAAAGTCAGATGGTTTCCAAAGTCGAGTCAAAATATCATAATAATAAATGGTGGGGTAAGATATCCGTACCTTAAACTTCGATTCACAATGATGTCAAACTCGTTTCCTTAAAGGGGTTGTGATATCCTATAATTAAGTTCGGTGAGATTTATTTCTCCAACCTTCAACGCTGTAAGATCATTTGTATTAATCCGACCACATAAGTTTTTTTTTAATATAAGTATTATTATTGTTTGTTATCATGTAATTACACTTTTGTTATTAACGTGTAAACGTAAATAGTTTTTATGGTTTAAATGATAGATTATATGGTTATGATAGTATTTAAATAACGTGTTGTTGCTTCGTTTATTACTACATCTATATATATATATATATATATATATATATTAACATTTAGTTTTGTTTGAACAAAAATCCCATCATCTCAACTTGTTAAAGTTTCTCAAAAATCTAAGAATAGAAAATCAAGTTACACAATATATACATATTAATAATATATTTATTTTCTTCTGTAATTTTAATTCTATACCACTATAGGATGTTTATTTAATTCCTTTTAACTTTCAATATGGTCATTTTAATGAAATACATATTCATAATATTTCTTAAGCTAAAATGTCTATTTGATGTTTATGTAAATGTCTATTTGATGTTTATGTAAATAAATATTTAAGTTTCTGTTTTTATAAAATATTTATTAACACACATCACGTTATTATACTGAAAAAATAAGTATTAATCAAATCATATAATTATAGGTACGGAAACGACATAGATAAATAATTTAAACACTTGGTGTAATGTTTAAGGGTCTCTACCCCAAGACCTTATCTTCAAAGTATCTATAATTAAATTTGAGCAAATGAATAGCAAGTTACAATATTTTATGCTTAGGATAATATTTTCTGATGCAACACTTGTTCAGGTTAAGAGCAAGAGTCCTTTTGTTGTCGTCACCGTTTGCTCACCGCCTCACCGCCCACGCCCCCGTTAGTTGCCGCCTTATCTCTGCTTTGACAGGATTAAATGGTGTAAAATGATGGTGTCGATCTGATAGATCTGAACAAGATGGAATATAATAGTGATGGGTCTGAACAAGATCAACGACAACAATGATGGATGAACCTGGGGCGGTGGCGATGGCGATAGCAGATCTAGAGTTGAGAGTGGTCGACCTGACGACGATCGTTGTTGTTTCCGTTCTCCGGTGAAGGTTGAGCCGGTAGAGAACTTGAAGATTGAATAAGTCGATCTAATCTCTTAACAAAACAAGAAATCCAATACAATAAATAGAAGAATCAATGAGGTTTTGTTGTTGGGTGGAATATAAGGGTTGCTGATTTTATTTAAAGAAGGAAAGATGAAGGTTTGATTTGGAAGACATTAAAAATAAAGTACCCTTCAAAAGAAAAGGATCAAAGTGCTTACCATTTCGGGCTTATTTTGGTCTATTTTTTATGGAATTCATATTTTTAAAGCTGTTGTTTTAAAACTTGAAAGATTTTTATATATTCGAATAATAAAACCCTTGCATGCTCAAATTTTACCATAGGGAAATTATAAAACATTACATGATGGAGCTTTATACAACTCGTGTAACACACGGGTCTATAATCTAGTTACCATTAAACCAAAGGGATTTGTTATTTTATGTTAAACCAAAGATTAATGCGAACTAATCGAATAACAATCAACAAGAACCAAAACACCTTCAATACGATTTAGTATGATTGTGAAAAAAGAATGAACATCAAGAACACTGAATTGATTTGATCGAACTCACTCAATAGCCGATCTCATCCTTATGCTTTATACGCCTAATCTAATTGCTAACTAACAATTAACAACTTAGTTACACTTAAGTGAACTAAGAATACAAAATTGACATTTCTAGTCCCTGCACTTATAACCAATACCACTTCTTGACTTTATCTTCACACACAACAATAATCTCCTCCTTGAAGTAGAAGTCAACCAACCCTAACATCTTCAAACAATTGAGAAATTAACCCCAGACAACAACTTTGTAAACACATCAGCAGCATTATCATTTATACTAACCTCCAACACATCTATCTCCTTTGAACTAACCACATCTCGAATAAAATGTAGCCTCACATTAATATGCTTTGTTCTTTCATGAAAAACTGCATTCCTAGTTAACTACACTGAACCTTGGTTGTCACATAACACCACTGCTTTTTCAAACTCAATACCAAGTTCTACAACAAAACCCTTTAACCACAATGACTCCTTAACAGCCTCAGTTAGTGCCATATATTCAGCCTACGTGGATGACAAAACCACTATATGCTACAACGAAGCTCTCCAGCTAATAGTATTCCCCAAAACCATGAAAGAGTATCCGGTGATGGATCTCCCTTTATCTAGATCCTTAGCACAGTCTGAATCAACATAACCAATAATTTCATTTCTACCAGACTTGCCATCACCAAAACAAAGACCAACTTGTTGAGTACCATTAAGATATCTCAACATCCATTTAGCAACTTCCCTGGATTAGAAAGAAATATGCTGATAACACTAACTCCATATCTAATATCAGTCCTAGTGCATACCATCAAATACATGAGACTACCCACCATATTCGCATATGTTACCCTGCTCATATACTCTTTCTCTTCCAAAGTTTGAGGAGCATTCATCTTAGATAATCTAAAATGCATAGCTAGGGGAGTGCTAACCGCCTTACACTTCAACATGTTGTATTTACTCAATACCTTCTTCATATAAGAGAATTGAGATAATTTCAAGTGTCCCAAACTTCTGTCCCGAGTGATTTCCATCCCCACTATCTTTTTAGCAGGACCTAGTTCCTTCATCTTGAATTCATTCATCAACATAGCCTTTATGGCCTTGATCTCATCCTGATCTTTACATGCCAAGAACATGTCATCGACATAAAGCAGTAAATCCACAAATTTACTTAGTATAGACTCCTTATAATAGACACAAGAATCATAGCTGCTTCTCATAAATCCATTAGCTAACACATGCTCATCAAACCTTCTATACCATTGTCTTGAAGACTGTTTGAGGCCATATAAAGTCCTTTTCAACAAACACACTTGTCTTCTTGGCCTTGTACTTCATACCCCTCAAGCTGCCTCATATAAATAATTTCTTCAAGGTTTCCATGAAGGAAAGCTGTCTTTACATCGAGTTGTTCCGATTCAAGATCGAAAACAACCACTAATGACAATATGACCCTGATTGAAGACTGTTTCATAACAGGACAGTAAATTTCATTATAATCTATGCCTACCTTTTGTGTGAAACCTTTTGCAACCAGCCTGGCCTTGTATCTTAGCCCCTTTACCCCAGGAATTCCTTCTTTCAACTTATAGAGCCATTTACATCTCATAATGGTTTGAGCATCAGGTTTTGTCAACAAGAACCCATATGTGATTCTTTCTCAAAGAAGCCATTTCTCCTTCCATTGCTTCTCTCCATTTATGGTCATTCACTAAACTTATTGGCTCTTTAAAAGTGAAGGGAACATCATCATCTTCCATCTCAGCTACATTAAACACAAAGGCTGAGATGCTATCACATGACCTATATCTTGTTGGTGGAACTATTGTTCTTCTAGGCCCATCCTTTGCTAAACTGAACCCAGATGACATGTACACTCTCAGGGTTCAGACTTGGGCCTTATTTAGAAGATTTTCCTTTGTCACTCATGCTTTCCACCTCAATCTGAATATCATCTGCACTCTGGCTTGGCCCAGCGTCTTGATCTTCCTTCATCACATCCTTTTACATCACTTCTTCCCTGAATGCTACCACATTCCTGCTAACAAACACCTTAGGGCCGCCATCATTCAGTCTTCACAACCTGTACCCTTTTACCCCTCCAGGGTAGCCAATCACAATACACCTCTGTACTATTGGCTCCAACTTCCCTTGACTAATGTGTGCAAAAGCTAGTGATCCAAAGACCTTTAGGTTACTATAGTCAGTTTGCTTCCCTGACCATATTTCCATAGGTGTCTTCATATTGATTGCAGATGAAGGTGACATGTTCACTAGGTATGCTACATACATCTTACTTTATCCATCAAGGTCCTATTCATCCTTTCTACCAGACCATTCTGTTGAGGGGTGCCAGGAACCGTTAAATGCCTGGAAATTCCTTGGGTTTTACACAGTTGACTGAATTGACTGTTACAAAACTCAAGCCCAATTTTAGTCCTTAATTTTTTCAACTTGTTCCCGGTCTGATTTTCTACCAGAACCTTCCATTCCTTGAATTTCTCAAATGCTTCAGTCTTGTGTTTTAACACATATACCCAGACTCTTCTTGAATAATCATCAACTATTACTAGATAGTACCTAGCTCCCCTTGAGATATAGTTTTAGCAGGCCCCCATAGGTCCTAATGTACATAATCAAGGACCCTTTTGGAGTTATGTATGCCCTTACCAAATTTCACCCTATGAGCTTTCCCCACGATACAATGGTCACAAAAACCAACACCAGTGTTTTGAATACCATTTATTAAGCCTTGCTTCTGGAGTTCAATTAGACCTTGATCGCTTATATGACCTAGTCTTTTATACCAAAGTTGGGTCAACTTAACGTGGGTATCTTCAACAGTAGATGCTACATTTTTTCTTACACACCCATTTAACACATATGTGTTATTCTCTTTCCTCATACCAGAAAGTATTACCCTTGACCCTGTAACTACCTTAGCTTTCCCATTTTTAAGACTGACACTATATCCAGCCTTTTCAAATAAGCCAAGTGACAGTAAATTTCTTGTCAATTCAGATATGTACCTGACATTGTTTAAACTCAACTCAGTTCCATTGTGTAGTTGCAAAATCACAACACCATGCCCTTTGACTCTACATGGCTTATCATCTCCTAACTGTACAACTCCAAGATCCTCCAATTTCAGCTCGGAAAAATACTCTTTGAGAGGTGTCATATGGTATGAGCACCCTGAGTCAAGTATCCACTCTTTATTACTTTTATTGGTGGTTACTGCTAGTACGTTTAAACTTTCATAATCATCAACAGATGTCTCAGGGGATACATTACCTTGTGCTCTTATTGAATTAGACTCTGACTTCCTTTTCCTCCTCTCAGTGCAATCCTTCTTAAGGTGTTTCTTAGAATTACATATGTAGCACCTTCTTTTGAACTTCGATTTAGACCTTGGCTGTCCCTGACTCTTGAAGGATCTTTGCTCAGATCTTCCCCTCACGAATAAACCGTTGGTGGGTCTTCCTTGATATCGGTCCCCTTTTTAAGTTCCTTTGAATTTAAAGCCGTAAAAACTTCCTCCATTGAGAAGGTGTCCCTCCCATACATTAAAGTATCTACAAAATATTCAAAACTTTGAGGGAGGGACGTCAAGAATATTATCGCCTGGTCTTCATCTTCAATCGTGACATCGATGTTCTCAAGGTCTAACACTAACTTGTTGAATTCATCAGTGTGGTCTTCAATCGATTTCCCTGCGGCCATGTTGAACGTGTACAATCTTTTCTTCAAGTAGAGTCGATTTGCTAATGATTTGGTCATGTACAGGCTTTCTAATTTTGACCAAATCCCTGCCGTAGTGTTTTCTTTGATACCTCTCTGAGTACTCGATCTCCTAGGCTCAAGATGATGGCACTGTGGGCCTTCTCCATTATATACTTCTCTCTCCTTGTCGGTGAGGGTTGCAGGTAATCTGGCTTCACCGATGAGTGCATCTTCCACCCCCTGATGCACCAGTAGTGCAAGCATCTTCAATCGCCATAGCCCGAAGTCGTTCTTTCCATCAAACTTCTCTAACTCAAATTTTGTCCATACCTTGTTGATCGCAGACCAGTTTCAATTTCTCCTAATCTTTGAATCAAGCCTCGAACGCGACTCTGATACCAATTGTTAAACCAAAGGTTAATGCGAACTAATCGAATAACAATCAACAAGAACCAAACACCTTCAATACGATTTAGTATGATTGTGAAAGCAGAATGAACATTAAGAACACCGAATTGATTTGATCGAACTCACTTAATATCCGATCTCATCCTTATGCTTTATATGCCTAATCTAATTGCTAACTAACAATTATAACTTAGTTACACTTAAGTGAACTAAGAACACAAAATTAACATTTCTAGTCCTGTACTTATAACCACTTCCACTTCTTGACTTTATCTTCACAGACAACAATATCTTTATCTTTATACTCTAATATAATAGTAACTTGAGATAACACGTGACAGCACTATAATTATACTCACCAAATTTTCTCGCCTCTCTCTCATATTAAATAATTACCTTAATTATTAATAATATTATTTAATACTTTTTTAGATTTAATAAATTAAGAAAGAAATCTATTCATTAATGTTATTTCTAAATAAATATAAATAATTTTTTTTATAAAATAATAATTTTTTCTAAAGCATAAAACTTTTTTAAATACGAATATTTTAAAATTGGTATTTTTAAAAAGTCAATTTTTTAAATACCAAAAATAATCAAATTTAGGAGTTATAAAAGAAAATTTTTAGAAATGATATTTTTATACGATTTGTTTTAGAACAAAATGTTTATTTTTCAAAAAAAAAAATTAAAAACAAAATTTTAAACAGTTGATATCACTGTTTTATTATTTATAGCTATTTCTCATATGTAATTTCAGTCATATTATATATTTGAATATCATTTGATAATTATTAATTTTATTATATTAATATTTTATTTATTCAACTATTACAACGGTTTACTAAATCTAGTTTTATAATATATGAGTTTTGAATTCTTAAAAAGTGATATAACAGTGTCATCTTCTTCAATGATACGTGTTGTCTTCTTCTTCTTCTTCTTCACTCTGTTCCAAATCAGAGTGCAATGATATTGCAATCATCCTCTTCAGCATTTGAAATCAGAAACCGTAATCGCTCCTTGAGGTTCGTTTTCTTCATAAACATGTTCGATTTGGATTTTGTTGGACATATATCCCAGCCGGTTTCGTAATTGCTTATATTCATTTTCTTCAATAGTTATGTCATCTTCATTCTTGGATTAATTAGGTTGCATGTATGTGTCTTCTTTGTGAATGTAATCTTTGGCTTCTATTCAGATAGTAGGATTAGGTTTTAATTTTTTTTATATCTTATTCAAAATCCTGTTTTCATTTCATTGTCTTATTTATCAGAACCACAAGGCCGTTGAGGGTTTATGATGCTTTGAAGTGATTATAGTAATAGCAGGGAAATTGAAAACCTTTTTGGTTGAATTTAAGGTAATTTGTTTCATTACTATAGCTATTTCTACTAGGTTTTTAATGTTATAATTTGAATTCCATTCAAAACTTTGCTTATCATGTTGTGCATTTCGTGTATTTCTTCTTTTTTAAACGTTGGTTTGGTCTTTCTTAGCTACAAGGTAATATAACAGTGGATTGAATTGTGTTTATAAATCAAAAGCTTTCTAATAAGTACCAAGCCAAACAATGAGAAAGTATATATATTATGAAAGAGTTCACATAATCAATTAAGGTGTCTTTGCATTCCTTTAATTTATGTAGTTCGATGATAACTGTTGATGTAGAATTCATGATGAATATGGAAATGAAAGAGAATAGGGAGATTGAAAGAGAGAAAAGAGTGGAAATGGTACAAGAGAAGAAAGATGATGATGATGGAACATCAATTACAGGGTTCAAGAAGGTACAAAGATTGATTGATAAAATTTTGCTTTGTAATTGATGTGATTTGAAGTTCTGTCCAAACCGATAAGTTAATCATGTCTTCGAATATGATTCAGAGTTTTCTTCAACATATCTACTTCTTGTGTTTTAGGCTTTTGATAGTCTGCATCTTCAATTTTATAATTATTGCTTTGGTTTTATAATTGATTTATATGTGTATGATCTAGCCTTCTTTAAGGCCTTCACTATGTTTGAATTATGCCTCATATAACAAATCATATGTGCATTTTAAATTTGTATATTTGTGCTAAAACTTGGGCATATGATTGTACATCCAATACACTTCAACTCAACTTATTTCATTTTTTCCCCCCTTCAAATTGGGTGCAAAGGTATTTTTGCATATGTATCAGTGACCAATTTCTCTTCATTTAGGTACTTGAGGGCTAACTGTCTTGAGTGTGGTATCCCTTCAAATAGAAAATCTTTCCCTCCTTGGTACACTGTAAGTTTGTTTTAAATTGATTTTATATTTATGGTAGGTAACATGGTGGAGATGTGGATGCAACCAAAAATATTTTCACTATCACTACTCGGCCGTCACTAACGATTTCCAAAGGTGAGTAACTATTATTAACTTTTAAGTGCATAAAGTCAAGTTTTTAAACTACTTTTTTGTTGAACATGTTTTCCGCAACTGTGATCAACGGGCGCTTGCAAGAGGTGACGTGAGCACAACCGCGGTGCTCACCCAGGCAACGCGCGGGCACAATCTAGTATATACATATACATCCACGTAATACATATATATTTACTATGGTTGATATGCCTACATTATATGTAAATAGGTTATATATTATTATTATTACTTCTAACTACTATATAACATATATCGTCGTCGTCGTCGTCGTCGTCGTCGTCGTCGTCGTCGTCGTCGTCGTCGTCGTCGTCGTCGTCGTCGTCGTCGTCGTCGTCGTCGTTCAATAGATGACAAATATAAATATAAAATATTTAGTAAATTGAAAGAGATTATAGAAAAGCTTAAGTGTTTTTTTGAATGGCAACGAAAACGAGCTCAGTGGCATACCTTTTCATAGCCCAGGTTTCGTACCATTCCTCAGATAGAAAATCAACCTTCCATTGTTATTTTGACGCTTAAGGATGACACCAACCGTCCCAGTAGGAACCACCTAGCTCGTAAAACCGTTGACTTGCAACTAATCAAAATGTTGAATGCTAGATTCGAACCTAGGTCTTCCCCCCAAAGG
Source organism: Flaveria sonorensis (assembly GCA_025506505.1). Classification (NCBI taxonomy): domain Eukaryota; kingdom Viridiplantae; phylum Streptophyta; class Magnoliopsida; order Asterales; family Asteraceae; genus Flaveria; species Flaveria sonorensis. Next base: position 53,849,645 of record CM046437.1, read on the forward strand.
GAGAAACCCGAAATGACGATAGGCAAAGGACATTGGCATAGAGAAGCTTAAAGGAGCAGATAAACAAGTGTTGACATCATAGAAACACGACACATAAATATAAAGTTATTCATGTATTATAACTAGAGGGAGTCCGCACGATCAGACGGAGAACATAATACACAAACACATACACTAGTAAAACATTTGAACAATTTACTGGGGAATTATCATAAGGATTTGAAGGTTTGATAATAGTTAATAAAATAAAGTAATTATGAAATTATACTATATCATAAGGATTTGAAGGTTTGATAATAGTTAATAAAATAAAGTAATATGAAATTATACTAAAAACAGTTTTAAGAATTTAGTTAAACAGTAAATTGGTTGTTTACATAATTATATTTCTAAAAGAATTTCTTTATCAATTATAACTAGTTTTAATCCAGCACGTGTTGCGCGGCGGGGATTCGTTTAAGTTTCATGGCTTAATACAGTTAAGTTACAAAAAGTAACTATATTGTGAGATAATGTCTTAGTGTAGTTAAGTTATAACTTTCATCATGCCTTGATATAGTTAAGTTACAAAACCAGCCATATTGTTTGATCATGCCTCGATATAGTTAAGTTATAAAAAGCAGCCAATTGTTTGATCATGCCTTGATACAGTCAAGTTAACACAACTTATATATTAATAAGGATTCATAGCATAAACAACCAATGCGATTAAAATGGCTACCGGCCCAATGTTGTATAAGTATTGTTAACAAAACCTAATATTAATAAGAATTAGTCAACATACAAATAATTTGGTAGTCTAAGTGAAAGGTAAATTGATCTATAGATGATTAACATTAGCAAAAATGAATGAAACAAATAATTTGGTAGTCTAAGTGAAAGGTAAATTGACCTATAGATGATTAACATTAGCGAAAAAGAATGAAATCTTAACATGAAGCTTCAGATGTTAAAACAATAGAATATTTGATTTAGGTCATATAACTTTGTTGATGAACATTTAGCAACATTTTTTATTTTTTCTTTACGGTAAACAACGTACACTTTCATAGCACCTGAACTTCTATTGGATTAGCATTATCATGAGGCGTAATTGCAGGCATCTTGTTAATTGGCATCGCATTTGGTTTTGTTGTAAAGTATAAGAAGTGAGTATGGTCAAAGTAGAAACAATGTAACAAATTTCAGTCACTGAGAGCCCCCTTTCTAAAAACCTTCACATGTTGTAAAGATCCTCATGTCAGGACTAACTTTCATACCACCATTTATAAAAATAGGATCATAAGAAACTAACTGTCACACTACCATTTATTAAAACAACTTTCATTTAGAGACAACTCCATTTCAAGTAACATGAAGTTTATTTACGAGAATAGATTCCATCTTTTTTTATACACCACCATCTCAAAATGCTTGCCCTTCAAGGAAAAAAATATACCCTGGCCATAATCTGATAAGTATGCAAAAAATTTATGATATCTGTATGTCATGTTAAAATGATTGTATTATGTGTGTTACCTCACTTTCACAGAAGAAGCTGCCGTTGAAGAAGCACAGTCAGTGGTAAATAAGCAGACGGATCGGAGCTGTGAGAACGTCGCGGAAGCATTAGCTGCATAGCATTTCATACAAATTGAGAATTAAACAACATTGTATGTACAAAAAAGAGCAAAATCTAAATCGAGAAAAAAAAACATCGCAGGAAAGACCAAACTACAACACTTGCCTTCAAAAGAAAATTCACAATTTAAAAGCATAAGTAATGCAGAGCATCTAAAAGGGTCAATCACATTCAAGAGTAGGTTCTGATGGGTCGACATTTACCATTGTAAACTATAAACATCAAACAAATTCTAAATTTTAATAAGAGTAAATTACACGAAAAGTCCCTCGGGTTTGCCCGTATTGTAACTTCAGTCCCCACTTTTTAAAAATACAGATGCGGGCCTGAACTATACAAAGAGTGCACGTTGACGGTCCCTGACACTAACAGAGGCTAATTTCTTTGTTAAGTGATGAAATAGCAAAAATACTCTCCTATACAAATAAAAGATACCCTCCTCCCTGACACTAAAAGCTTCTAATACCACCAACACCACCCCCTACGACGGCCACCACCACCACCACCACCCCCTACGGTTGCCACCGGATGACCGAAATCAAATCTCCGCATCATCTTCATCATCTGTCCATCATCATCCTCATCATCGAACATTTCATCATTATAAGAACCGATACCACCAACACCACCACCCTACGATGCCCACCACCACCACCCTAGGGTTGCCACCGGATGACCAAAAATCAAATCTCTGGCATATCTTCATCATCAGTTCATCATCATCCTCATCATCGATCATTTCGTCATTATAAAAACTGGATCCGGATTGCCATCCGGTTCGAAACCACTGCCACCACCGAACGGTTCATCAATGTCAACACCGTCGTAGCTCTGGCCCGAACCGCCACCACCGGCTATTGTCTTCCACCTCATCGGTTCCTCTCCGCCGCTCACCATCTTAGAAGATTTGGATCTGGATGTGATGTGCTATTTTAGGGGAGATCTTTACTTCTGATTTTTGATCTCCTAAACGTTGCAAGATTTATGTTGGTGTTTGTGCCGGTCCACGAGCGAGGTGAGGGGTTGAGGTAGAGGGGAATTGAGTCATTGGGATTAGGATGTCATCGGATCACCACCATAGGTCCCTACTACCACCACCACCGCTCACAATCACACCACCACCAGTCAGAATCACGACCATGTTATAGATGGCTTTCAATTAGTGGGAGGCGACGGGATCCGATGGGGTTCGGTGGTTTTAGGCAAAAGAATGGGGGTTGTGGGAATAAATTGGCTTAGGGTGTGATGGTGGTGATGATGGTGTGAAGAGATGAAGATGATGGTGTGGTGGTGTGTGATGGTGACGATGGCCGGAAAAGTGGTCGGAAAACAAGGCTAAAAGGGGGTGACCGGTTGGTGGGGTAATTGCTAGTAAGGGTACGTTGGTCCTTTGCATACTTACTGATCAAGTTAACTTTTGTTAGTGCTAGGGACTGCTGATGTTTAGACCATGCAAAGTTCAGGCCCGCATTGTATTTTTAAAAGGTGGGGACTGAAGTTGTAATGTGTGCATACTCCAGGGACTGTTCATGTAATTTACTCTTTTAATAAGCATATGGTTGAATCCGTAATCTGTATAGGAGGAAGCAATTATGTCCCTTAAGTGAGCTTTATATGCAAAAATAAAGTATGTGCGGATGCAAAAAATGGGGGCGTTGAGAGAATCTTGGCCTTGCTTAGGGTTTCTGCAACAGAGAGATAAAAGTGAGGTTCGAAACCAATGTCAAAACAAGAGGTGGCCATTCAGTCACCTACCAGTTAGAATAAACATGCATAACTTTTTAACCTCGTGTACATTGATGCATCGTTTGGTTGTAACTTGCTATTCATTTGTTCACATTTAATTATAGAGTAATGACTATAAAATTGAACTTGTAGTCTAACTAATTTATTATATTTATGATCAGTATATTCAGTTATATTTATTTTTTTTATTTAATTTTATTATTGGCATGTGTTTTAAAATATAAATTTGAAAGTCAAATTTATAGTTTACCCCCCATACACTCTTAAAGATTAATATAAAACGCAATCTTAACCCATCTCAAATGTAATATAAAGATACTTATAACTCTTACTAATGTATCACTGTAAAAACATATACTCATATGCTAATTGATTATAGAAACATTCCATGAAGTGGCTAACGGTTCTTTGTGTTTAGCTCAATTTACTCTCTACAACATTAGTAGGGCTATGAATGAATCGAACGTTCAGCGAACAGTCGTGAACTATTCGTATGAAGTTCGTTTGTGTCCGTTCGTTTAATAAATAAACAGCAAATTGCATTCGGTGAGTTAACAAACGAATATAATATGAACAAAGACCGCATTCGTTCCTATTTATGTTCGTGAATGTTCGAAAGATATTCGTGAATGTTCGATAAGGTGTTTGTTTATATTCGTTTGTGCTTGTTTAATTAAAGATTTTATTTTTTTATTTTATTAATTTTACATCCTTTAAAAAACACGAAACCCTAGTTATACTATATATTTCAGGCAACATCCTCCATTTGACCATTTTCAACTTCAGTATATGTTAAAACTTGATGAACTTTTTAATTTTTTGTGTTAATTATATTTATGATAATTATGTCAAGTATGTTTACATAATTATGTTAATTTGTGTTAAAGCTTGAAAACTTTTTTTATTTGTTTCTATTTATAAACATTTGTTTGTGTTCGTTTGTCTTTGTTTGCGTTTGTTTATATTCGGTAAGAATAGTTCATGAACAATCCTTTCCTTAATAACGAACACGAACAGAATCTCGTTTGATAAGTGTTCGTGTAAGTTTATGATCAAATTCAATTTCTTAATGAATGAATATGAACAAAATCCAGTTTGTATTCATTCGGTTCGTTTACGGCGTCGCCACTACTAACTGTTGAAAAAAACTAAGTAAAGACACATTGACAAATATGTTACAATTTTGTAAGTTACAAAACATTTAACACGCCTTAAATTAACTTTGATGTTTTATATTCCTCACCAACTCCCAGAAAATTATGAAGAGACTTGTATCAAGATGTATAGAAATATGTTATGCTTCAAGTGGTTGAGGGTTAAAGTCACACAATAAAAACGATGCAAATTTAAAGTAGAGTTAACAAGATGTCAATCAGCCGTTCCAAACACCCACGCTATATAACCACACATATTATTTACTTAAATGAAACTAAACAACCAGTGTAGATCTCACTCTACACTTTCGAGTGATGACTGTCGGATGTGTGCAACTTTCAGGAAAAAATGAAGAAAACGATCACCATTTCTTTCTCGCTTGTTTAAAGATCATATACATAATGTTTCACTTGTAACATGGTTTCTATAGGGAAATTGGTAGAATTAAAAAATATAAATTTATTTTGAAGACCGTATGCTTAAAAAGTCATTTATTCAACTATATGGATACCAACACGCGCGTTGCACGAGTGTTAAACGCGTAACGGTAAACAGTCGGTACAAACAAATTGGTTCGACAACTACCATGGCTCAAACAGTGTCGCATTATGGTTGCAACGTAAAACATTACCAAAACTATTCGTTTCGTTCGCGTTCGCAGACTAAAATCATTATCGATATGAATCTTCGGAGATAAATTTCTATTTTCAAAGGCTTAGAAACGAAAATTTATATTTTCATAGGCTCAGAAACGACGGCGCATCATGGCAGCAAACTAATGTTTGCCTCGCCAAAGCAATGAACACATCATGTATCTTTACTCGTCATCACCTTGTTTACTTTGTTACCAAACGCATGAAACCTTTCAATCACCATTCATTCAATTTAACTTTTAACATATAGATTAATATGATACAACACCCAACAACTCTACAAGATTTGTAAAAAAAGAGTTCTTGAAGACGGTCTTAGATGAACCATAAAACATCATCATCACCCAAAAAAGATCTGTGGTGAAAAAGCCATCACAATCATGGAACAGAGCAAATCTGGCATGAGTAATTATTTAGCAGCATGCATTCATAATCAAACCATCCATAATCTCAAATAAGCGAACCATCATCATCAATGCAAATCTTATAATGTAGAAATGACCACACACAGTCTCAGGTGCAACAATTATCACCATCATTAACCCAAATTATCTGAAGTTATAGCCATAACACCAAATCTAAACTTAGAAATATCCGATTTGCAAACCATAAGCAGGTCTCGTGTGATGAAAGAATCATCATAACATACATTGACCAAAACCAACGCAACAACATAGCTAGTTTAGGGTTTGTGTCCATAAAGAAACCAACAGTAGATCTCAGGCAAACGTAAACCACCATCATCGACCTAAACCATTTCTCAACATAAAGACCCATCGGGAAGATCTAAGAACTCGAAAATCTTTAAATACGAAAAGACCAAGACCATTTCTCAACATAAAGACCCATCGGGAAAACAAAGCAGGACCGGCGCCATCACCGCCAACCAACCATGCCATTAGGCGGCCCGACAGCGGGGATCCCCTCCCCTTTCTAGAAAGATTAAACGGGGCTGGTTGCGATGAGGTCATGCACCCAACAATCACCAAGAACCCCAAAACAGCACCACGCCACCATGCACACCGCTGGGCAACCCATAGGTCGCCGTAAGCGCCGGCGGTGGCGGCGACAAACAGGAAAGCAACATGACAGGGAATGGGCGTCTCTCTCTCTAGAACTAAAGGGTAGAAGCCCTATCTAAAAGGGGAGAAGACACACCGGCATCGGTGTCACCATTCGTTGCCGGCGGCATAGGCAGTGGCAACTCCTGCCGGGAACCGCTGCCGCCTCGCTGGAAAAGGGGCAGCAAAAAGGCAATGCCCTCACCCAACGGCAAACCCCAAAATCCATCACAACCAACGCCGTCACTGGAGACAATAGACCGATCTTCGACCGAATCAACCATCATCCCCACACCCACAAACCACCCATCTTAACGACCGGCTCCACCAGCAAAGACGGACACCGCCTCAAGGCAGAATTATGGCCCCCCTCAACAAAAGTGCAAATGATACCCACCTACTCATCTTTAAAAGGTGATCTTGAATGCATCATCAAATGGTACATATTGCTTTAGAACATGTACACATCAAAGAATGCATGCACCATGCACCATGCACTATGCACATTAGAAGGTGTACCTGCTACTGTTCATCAGGTTCAATTTTCATATTATGTAATAATAATTTACAATCCTACATTGATTATAAAAATACGTGAAACAAAGTGGTAAATGAGTTAGCTAACTATGAGTTACTAACATCTCTACCTAAAACAAACTCGAACGACCCGAGTTTAAACAAGCTCGAGTCTAGATATAAGTTTTTTTGATAAACGAACTTAAGCTTGAATATAACTAGCTTTGTGAAGCCACTAGTTATATGGATTTATTGATATGTATTTAATATAATAAATAATTAGATAATAGTATTATTATAATTTCTTTGTATAAAAGTGACTATATGATATATGATGTTATAACATCAAGTTGATTTTCTTTTATATTTGTGAGTATGTCCCTTGCATTATATGAATGATAGTAATTAATTGTAGGTAAAAAAAGTATATTACTGGTTACATGTGTTTGGTAAGACACTTTTAGCCCCTTATAATTTTAACTTATTTATAATTTATCCCTGGATATAGTGTTGGTTTGGGCTTATCAATACATCATAAATAAATTCTGCTCTATTGATCTAGAGGTGGGCAATTGGGTTTTGGGCCGTACCAGAAACCAAGTACAAAACGGGTTTTTTTTACTCGGGTTGAGGCAAAACTGGGTATGAACCTGGTCGGGTTTACCTACTTGAAAACCTTACCCGCTATATCGTTAGGGTAGGGTCGGGTTCGGGTCGGGTCCGAAACCGGGTCCAATACCGGGTGTATTTTTTTTTATTTTTTTGTGTGTGTATTATCATTATCATTATTATTATTATTTTTTGAATAAACTTATAATTAATCATTTATTATTTCTAAATAAACTTAAATTCATTATTTATTTATTTATTATTACTCCTTTTGTGTATATTGAATAAACATGTGTGTATTTCTATACAATATTAATTAAACATAAAATTCATTATTATATATATATAAACTTAAAAACATAAATTAATCGATAATAATAACATTTTATTTAAGTAATCGTCCAATGTTTAATTTCTACGAGAGACTTCATCAAATAATAATTCTTCGTCGGATATGATAGAAGATACTCATTCTTCTACCTCTTCATTGTGTACTTTTGCTTCATGTGCAATCGTCTTCGAGTCTTGTTTGGTCTTGTATACAATCTATCACGTCTAAGTGATTCTTTAGACAAATGCACATCTCCAACGCTTTCGGAGTGAGTCGGGTTCTCCGTAATGATATTACCCTGCCACTAAGAGAAAGGTAGATTCTGAAGCTACCGTAGAAGTTTGGACGGTTAGTAAATCACGGGCCATGGCGGAAAGAATCGGAAATTGAGATTCTTTTCCTTTCCCCCAAGCCAAAATAACGAATGAACGATAATCTTCGGTAGTCATGGTAGAAATAAATTTGTTCCACTATATCTACCAAGCTCGCTTGTTGGGGTATTACCCCTTTGTCGTTTAGCCGTCACATCTCGAACAACATTCAACATAGTCAAAACCGGTCTTTAAGCGAGCTACTACCACTTGAGATTAATTCCCTTGGCGTGCTTATGTTTACGTTAGGCTCATACTCTTTAAATAAAACTATAAATTGTTTTCAAAGTTTCATTAAAATTGCCTTTTGCTTAGGTTGAAAAATTAGGGTTTTTGTCATACATATCCAAATTGTTTATCTTGTCTATTAAACATTCAACCCTCACAACATTTAAAAACAAATTTAAAGTGGCGGCACAAGTAAAAGCGAATGGTAACTCTTAAAATATTTTTTAAACTTTTTTTTCATTGGTTCTATCATTTGTGTAAACATGTTATTTTTATTTTCAATTTTTTTAAAAATTCAAAGTCATTAAATATAATTCTGAAAGCATCGATAACTAGTAGGATATAAAATCCCGATAATTTTGTAGTTGAGTTTTTAAACATGCCAAGAAAATCGGTGAGACGTTGAACATTGTTCCACCCACATCGAGGAATTGGTCGGCTTCACCAGTATCCGAAAGACTATTATGAAAAACTTTCATAGTCCCTTTTTGTTTTAAACCACAACCAAACATGTGAGAAGTCGAATTTCACCGAGTAGGTACATCCCAAGTAGAACCTAAAAATCTAGAATCTGTATCCTTACAAAATTGTTTATAATCTTGATATCTTTTTTTACTTTTTTAAAAATGTCATGTAATATAACTCTAAAAGCTTTAATAAAGTTATCAATAAATTCCACGGCTAGTCGTTTTGCACTACTAAATTAATAATATGTGCAACATAACGAGTATGGAAAAAATCACCATTTCAAATTTGAAGATATTTTAATTTTAATTTTTCAACCGCGGTTATGCTGTTTGAGGCATTATCAAACGTAATTTGAAAAAAAGTTTTATTGTAAATTAAAAGTAGTTATTACACTACCCAAAAAGTGAAACAAAAACTATCCGGTATGTGGATACAGAAAAAGATCAAATGCAATCGTACGTTTCATCATTTGCCATGAATTGGGATCTACCCAATGAGAAGAGACGCAAATGTAAGATTCGGATAAACCATGTGGAGCTGACCAGATATCACTAGTTATGTTTACACCGGTATTTAAATTTTCAAAAAATACAATTAAATCAATTTTTTCATAATTTTAAACAATAGCTTCTAAGTGTAGTACGACTTGCGTGGGTGTAACGAGGTTGAAGTATCTCTCGAATCAAGTTGGTCAACCAAGAATTGTCGAAGTGACCAAAGGGCAAAGCTTCTTGAATCATGAACTTCGTCATTCGAACTCGAACCTATTAACGTGGTAATCAAATATTCCACCGTCTCCACCCAATTGTGTTTTTTATGAATCTGGATTATTTTTCAACGACTTATAAAACTTATTGCTAGTGTTTTAACTTAAAGTCATGTTTGAATCTTTGGCAAACTATCACACCCAGGCTAAAGAAACACCGAGGTGTGATGAAATTGAATCATAACACAAGGAAAAAGAGTACTAAAGGAAATTAATTATTAAATTAAATAGTTGGTTACATCTAATCCTAATAACAAATAACCCAAACAAGTAAATAAGTCTTTATTTTATTCAAAGTCTAACTAGGTCCAACTAAAGCTTATCCTTGAAACCTAGCGTGAGCAAAGCAACGAACTTAGTTTTTGTAAGGTAATATCAGAAGATTATAAGGCTGATGCAACCAAAGAAGCCAGAACAACCAAGGTCTTCCTGCATGCATGCACTGGACGTACAAGGTAGAAGTTGTTTCGGAAGTTTTACACTCTACATCAGAAAATACTCTAAGTGTAAAATCTTCCAAAGCCAAAGTCCAAATCTTCCAAAGCCAAAGATGAAGTCTTCCAAAGCTTCAGAGACAAAGTCTTCCAAAGCCATTTTACTATGAAGAATGATTTCTTCCGAAGACAGAGAAGACATGCTTTCTCTGATCTACTTTACAACTCTGAAGACTCACCAACTTGTATGAGTTGGTAAAAAGTCCATGCTTTTGTAAATAGTAAATAAGGTCTTTATCTGTAACTTCCTACTTTTGTACCTGTAAATCTTTTTATATTAGAAAAGGATGTGAGCTATGGCATATCATAGTCATAGTCAAAAGGCAATCTGCCTTTTGACTCTACATTGATCTTGTTGTCTAGATTAGTGTTTTCAACTGTCTTACTAAGTATTGACGGTTGTAGGATGTAGTATAAAGTGTCTTAGGTCCTTGTAATTCAAATATGATTTGTAACACGTGTAATAGAACTTGAGAGCAATATAGAGCATCCATGAAAACCATACTTGTTTGTTCTTGTTCTTAGTTCTGTCTCACTCCTTACTTGTGTTCTTAGTATCATCATACTCAAACCCGGTTCCTCATTTGAACTGTTAAGTTTTCTAAATCTCTCCTCATTGTGAGACTGATTATATTGACCACCTTTCACATGGTCCTGCAATTGGTACCAGAGCATTTTATGCTCTTGATTATAAGATCTCACCATCTTTAATCCTTTCACTCTCAAAAAATACTTAACATATCAAATGGCAGCTATCACCAAGGCTGACATGGAAACTGGTACTATGACTAATTCCCCATTGATCACTCCTGAAGACTTTGACACTTGGTGTCAAATAATATAAGGCTTCACCAAGTCCTAGGATCCAGGATGTGGGGGTCAGTAGTCTTTGGACCTCATCTACCATCCACCCCTTCAGCTGCTGCTGGTGGTGGTATGATACCCAAGGAAGTGGCTGATTATTCTGATGAAAACTGGAAGAAGATTGATATTGATCAGGCCATGACCCCTCCAAACTGCTTTTCCAAACTCTATCTACAGAGCCTTCAAGAAGTGCAAGACTTCAAAGCAAATGTGGGATGCACTGAAGCTGATGTATGAGGGGTCCAGTGAAGCTAAAGAACAAGAAGGACCTCTTGAAGCAGCAGTTTGAGAACTTCACCTTCAAAACAAGTGAAACCATGACTTAACAGTACTTCAGGTATGTTAAGATTGTTGATACTCTTGTTGATATTGGAGTAACTCTTGAGAACAGGGATATTATAAGGAAGTTCATGTCCTTTCTTCCCAGACAATGGACACACTATTGTGTGGTCATTAAGAGGACTAAAAACCTCAAGTTCCTTACTCTCACTGAGTTGTATGGCATACTCAGTGGCTACCAGATGGAGATGAATATGCAAAATTCATCTGGTAACTCTAGCATCCAACAGAGTTCAGCCCTTGATGTGGTTGAAAGGGACTGTAGAGAACCACAACACTACCTTATATGCTACCCTGAAAACTCACAAAAAGGGCCTTTCATCACCTTCCCGGAGACACCAAGGGAGAGCTACATCCTTGGAAGCCCATTCCAGGAGACAAGCTCTTCACAAGCTTTTATGTCTTCAGATGAAAGTACAGGCAACTTTCTCTTCACCCTTGAAGACCTGGACTATGTCCATCCAGATGATCTGGAGTATATGGAAATAGTCCAGTAGATGGCTCTTCTCACTCATAGGGCCAGGAAGTTCTACAAAGGGACTGGGAGGAAGTTTTCTAGCAATATGTCCTGTGGAAAGTTTTGGCTGGATAAAGGCAAGGTGAAGTGTTACAATTGTAACCAAATAGGACACTTTGCTAGAGAGTGCAAGGCACCTAAGTAAAATGGTGGCCAAGCACAAGCCAAGCCAAACTACACTGAAAGAGCTCACCAGAATGAGAAGCCCAAGCAACAAGCTGTAGTTGCTGAAGAAAGAGGCTTTGACTTGAGCTTTCAGGTGGAGGATGCTGCTCCAAACCAAGCACTTATGGCAGACCATATGAAGCCAAGGTATTGGAACATCTCTATACCCTTGAATGTATTGCTAAAGTTAATAAATATAGGTCCTATAACTTAGATATGAGATCAGATCTTGAGTCCTTAAATATCTTAAAAGTTGATTTCAAAAGAGCTGTAAATGATTACAACTGAAAATAGAAGATCTAGAGAAAACCATTTCAACTCTAAAGCATGAACACACCCACTACAGACTCAGATTAAAGATCTCATCACTAAGTTAACTAAATGCCAGGCTAAGCTTGTGATCAGCAAAGCCCAGGCAGAAAAACTTGTTCTTGAAGAAGAGACCTTCAAGAACATGATATCCTCATCTCTGCATGCACAAGTTTGTTATCAAAATAAGCAGGGACTGGGATCTACTAAGATAGCTCCTCCATACACTCTCTTATCTGTAAGATCTCCAAGGTGTGAAACTTGTGAAGATGAGCTTCCCCTAATAGACCCCATTATTGAAGAGGATAGGAAGGAGATAGTGAAGGATGTGTTTGAGAAGAATGAAGAAGATCATCCTAAGAAGGGACACTATTCTCCTGAGGAGAGAAATGAAGAAGCTGGGATGACAAAGTCTCAAAGAAAGAACTTGATCAGGAGAGTCAAGATAAAGGCAAAGAAGGCTCAAGAAATCAAGGTCACTTTTAACTCTAAGTAGAAACAAGTGTTTATCTATGCAGGGTTCGAAGTGGTGAAGGCCGAAGACCCAACCATGAAATCTAGTACCAGGAGTTCTAGTTCAGGTCCAAATCATCTCAGCAAGGAGAAGAAGACTAATCAACTGTGTACCACTGCTACACAGCCTGAACCATCTAGCTCCAAGAGCAAGCCTCTCCCTAAGAAGCTTGCTGCATCATCTGTGAAGGTGAAGATGGAGAGGGAAAGTGATCAAGTTCAATCTTCCTCTCAGAAGAAGATTCTCAAAAGGAAGCAAATGGACTACATCATGTGTAGTAGTACTTCTCATCTGGCTGAGGATTGCATCTACAATCCTAAAAGTACCATCCACATGATCAAAGAGAAAATTTCTGAGAAGAAGAAGGAGAAGCTAGATTTGGAAGGAAAATCTGTTTCCTGCGAAAGCTCCAAAGTGAAGAAGAAGACAAGTGAAAACTTGCCTTTGGAAGAAAATTTGGTCTCGAAAAAGGAATGCTTTCGAAGTACTGAAGCATGCTGTAGTGAAAGCAAAATCTTCTGAAGGTCCAGTCTCCAAAAACTTCAGAAGTTGTTGAAACTTTCGAGGTGTTGAGGTCAAGTCCAATCTTCCGAAGATGGTGTGGAAGATGAAGAAAGACCTAGTGACTGAATTTTCTTCATCAACAGTAACTAATGATCCTCAAAGCTTGAATATAGGATCAATTACTGTAATCAAGACCAATGAGGCTTGGGTTTCTAAGTGTAACTAACCATTTCTTTTTGTGCAGGAACAACTAAAGACCAAAGAAAATGTGTGGATCATTAATAGTGGTTGTTTCAGGCACATGACTGGCAATGGTTCTCTTCTTCACAATTTTGAGAAAATTGATGGAGGACCAGTTGCTTTTGGAGGAGATATTGTGGTTACATCACTGGAAGGGGCATGGTCACAAATGGTAAGCTCACCATTGAGAAGGTAAATTTTGTTAAGGAGCTTGGGTACAATCTACTGAGTGTATCCCAATTTCATGATCAGAGACACAACATGCTCTTTACTGAGCACGAGTGCATTGTTCTTAAGCCCGGGGTGATCATTCCTAAAGAGCATATCCTGCTCAGAACCCCCAGGAAAGGGAACATGTACAAGATGGACTTGCAGGAAACATCTCCCTCAGGAGAGGTTTCTTGCTTTCTATCTAAAGCAAATAGTGATGAGTCTTTCCTTTGGCATAAAAGAATGTGCCATGTAAACTTTAAGAACATAAATAATTTAATTAAGAATGATTTGGTAACTGGAATGCCAGAGAAAGAGTTTACAAGTGATGAGCATTATGTTGCATGCCTGAAAGGGAAGCAACACAAAGTGTCTCACAAGCCAAGAAAAAGAACTCTATCACTACTCCCCTACACTTATTACACATGGGTTTTTTTGCCCCACCAGTGTAATGAGTTTAGAAAGGATCGTATATTGTTTAGTGATCACAGATGCTTTCATAAGATTCACTTGGGTCTTTTTCCTTAGAACTAAGGATGAGACTCCTGAGATCTTGAAGAAAACTTTATTTGAAAATTGAGAATCAATTTGATCGCAAGGTCAAGACCATAAGATGTGATCAAGGAACAAATTTAAGAACCGAATCCTTGATACATTTTGTGATGAAAAGGGTATTACAAGACAATATAATGCTCCCTGGACTCCTCAGCAAAACAGTTTTACTGAGAGGAGAAACATGACACTTATTGAGGCTGCAAGAACCATGTTGTCTGACTCTAAACTGCCCATCACCTTCTGGGCAAAGGCTGTTAACACAACCTGCTATGTGTAAAACAAAGTTTTAGTAGTTAAGACTCATGCTAAAACTCCTTATGAGTTGTGGCACAAAAGAAGACCATTCATTGGTTTCCTAAGGTCATTTGGATGTCCCTGCACCATCTTGAATACCAAAGATCAGGTAGCCAAGTTTGCCGAGAAATCAGATGATGGACATTTTATTGGATACTCTTCTCAAGCTAAGGTTTATAGAGTATAAAATCTCAGAACTAGAGTAGTTGAGGAGTCAACCAATGTGACCTTCAATGAGCACACTCCCAGTGTGAGAGGTTCTGGTCCGGATTGGCTATTTGATCTTGATTTAGTTACCAACTGTTTTAACAAGTCTTGTGAGGATGTTTCAGGATCTACAAGTAACATATCAACAGGAGATCCTGACCCAAGATTTGAGCTAAGGAAACCAGTAAGAATACTACTTTAGCTCTAGTGGTGACTAACCCTGCAAATGAAGATCCTATCAGCACAAACATGACAAATTCAGCTAATACATCTGAGATGCCTTCAAATTCCAGCTCAGAGGTTCAAAACTCAGGTGAAGGAGCTTCAAATGTAAGAGGAAATGAAGGTGGTGAAAGTGATCAAGAACTTCTTGATACTGATAACCACTTCATAGAAGACAACATAAATGATGTCACACACTCATTTGATCAAGTCTCACTTTATAAGTGTGCTGATGTGGTGGGTGATACTCCATTGCCAGATCTAAATTTCTCTAATTTGGATCTTTCCAATCAACTTGCTATGATACCTCAACTCAAGATCCACAAGTCACACCCCACCACAAACATCATTAGAAATGTTGATACAGGGGTGAGAACAAAAGGACAAACCCATGACAAAAATGTTTGTCTATACTCTTGCTTCTTGTCCCAAGTAGAGCCAAAGAAAGTTGATGAAGCTTTGAAAGATGGAAGATGGGTTGAAGCAATGCAAGAGGAGCTGCTTCAATTCAAAAGACATAAGTTTTGGAACCTATGTCCTCTTCCTTCTAGGAAGACTACCATAGGAACCAAGTGGGTTTTTAGGAACATGAAGGATGATAGGGGACTTGTCATCAAGAACAAGGCAAGACTAGTTGTTTAAGGGTACATACAAGATGAGGGAATTGATTACACAGATGTTTTGCTCCTGTGGCAAGACTTGAAGCTGTAAGAATATTCCTGGCTTTTGCTGCATCCAAGGATTTCAAGGTCTACCAACTTGATGTCAAGTGTGCTTTTTTGTATGGGGTGATTGATGAAGAGGTGTATGTTAAACAACCACCTGGCTTTGTAGTTCCAGATCATCCTGATTATGTCTGCAAGCTTAATAAAGCTCTTTATGGGCTACACCAAGCTCCAAGAAAGTGGTATGAGACACTATCTCAGTATCTCTGTCAACATGGTTACAAGATGGGTACTATAGATGGAACTCTCTTCATCAAAGGAACAGGGAATGGCTTAATGCTGGTTCAAGTATATGTGGATGACATTATCTTCGGGTCAATTAATCCAAAGCTATGCAAAGACTTTGAGAGGCTGATGAAGAATAGATTTGAAATGAGTGCCATGGGGAACTCAATTTCTTCTGGGAATTCAAGTGAAGCAAGTTGACAATGGCATCTTCATAAGTCAGTCAAAGTATGTACAAGACATACTTACAAGATTCAACATGACTGATTGTAAGGTTGCTAAGACACCCATAGCCAGAACCCACTCCCTTGGACCTAATCTTGAGGGGGAGTGCGTGGATAAACATCTTTACAGGGCTATGATTGGGTCTCTTATGTACCTCACAGCCAGCAGGCCTGATATCATGTTTGCCACATGCATCTGTGCAAGATATCAAGCCAACCCCAAGATGTCACACCTGGTTGCTGTCAAAAGGATTCTTAGATATCTCAAAGGTGCTCCCAAGCTTCGCCTTTGGTATCCAAAGAGTTCTGACTTCAATCTGTATGCTTATACAGATAGTAACTATGGTGGCTACAACATGACTGAAAAGTCTACATCAGGGGGATGTCAATTTCTTGGTGGAAGGATTGTCTCATGGCAATGCAAGAAACAATCCTGTGTCTCTGCATCAACTGTTGAAGCTGAATACATTGCTACTGCAAGTTGCTGTGCTCAAGTGCTTTGGATTCAGAATCAGATGCTGGACTATGGATTTAACTTCAAAGAGACTCCCATCCACATAGACAACAATAGTGCTATCTCTATAATAGAGAATCCTGTACATCACTCAAGGACCAAACACATCAACATCAGGTATCATTTGATTAGAGATAACTTTGAGAAGGGATTAATCAAACTAGTCAAAGTTAACACAAATGAACAACATACTGATCTGTTCACTAAAGCTTTTGATGAACAGAGCTTCAAATATCTTGTATTAGCTATTGGGATGATTAACTTTGAGTAGATTTTCTTAAAACTTAAATCAACTTTATTTCTAAAACCTGTGTGTCCTACGTTGTCTATTTTATCACCTTCATAAGCCCAGTTTATTTTAGAAGAAATTTTCTTTAAATGATATTCCTTAAATTTTTGAAAATTTTTCAAAACATATTTTCTTTCGTAAGATTTCAAGTTGCCTTCAAAAGAAATTTATGTCTTCAAATCAAATAACTACTTATAAGAAATTTACCTTCGGAAGAAATTTTGAGAATATCTTCCGAAGCTTAAATATGCTTCTAAGTACTAACAAGTATTTGAAGGACAAATATCTTCCGAAAGCAATTAAGTCTCGGAAGATTTATTCTCTTTAAAATAAAACTCCCAAGTCTTAATATCTTCCGAAACCAAATATGTGTCGGAAGAAAAATTCTCTAAGTATTTTTCTTCGGAAGCCAAATTTTCACAACTCTTTAGAATATCTTCTGAAGTCAAATTGGCTTCGGAAGATTTTTCCCAAAACTTCCAAAGCAAATTACCTTCGGAAGATTTTCAACTTTCAAGAAAACTACTTTTTTGGGCACTTTTTCAGAGGTGGGACCGACATTCGGATTTCAAAGTTTATCCTTTTGTTTTAACTTTGTCTCAAATCCATTTCATATATATTCTTACAATGGCTCCTCCTCTTCTCACTCTCCTCTTCAGCTGCATTTCTCTAACCTAATTTCACCCACAAACCTCCTTCGTTCTTATCTTACTTCATCGTAAAGCTACTTCAAATGGCCAACCTTGACCTCAGAAACCAACCCATTTTTCCATGCATCTTCACAGGCAACATAATCAGGTTGCTCTGTTAGACTCTGAGAAAGATCCAGGTTTCTCAGAGGTTTGTCGTTACTTTTCTTTGTCCAACTACTTCACCTCCTTCACTATTGATCCTCCTCTCTATGAGGATCAGTTGTTGGCATTTTGAAAACTTGCGAAGAGGTCAACATGGACGGGGAGAAGGCACTGTCTGCTATAGTGCAGGGGAGGACAATCTTCATCACTCCGGCCACCCATAACACACATCTTCAACTGGATGATGTAGAAGGTGACTTGTCCTTTCCCAAAGCTGTTGTCAACCACTCCTTTGAGCAGATGGGCTATGAAGGTGACTTCTTAGTCAAGATCTTCAGGAAGGGGAAGGTCTCCTCTCAATGTAAGTACCTCCTCCATGTTGTCATACACAGCTTATCCAACAAGCATGGAGGATGGGACCAGATTCTAGAAGACCTCTCCTTCATAGTCCATGGGATGGTTCAGGGGGTCAAGTTCAGGTATTCATAATTTGTATATACCAATTTACTTGCTAACTTAGACTCCCTAAAGTATTACATGTACCCTAGATATGTCCAGCACATTCTTAACTTTGAACTGGGCACACAGTTGAGGGGAACAGGTAATATTCTAAAATTGGGACAGATGAAGCACTACATCTTCAAAATCATAAGGAAGCCAATTGTTGGCTTCTCCGGGGTAGAAACAACCCTAGTCCCCAAAATGTTTGAGCTCATTGCATAAAGAGGCAACCTAGCAGCACCAGCTATTGTTGAACCCACACCTTCCACCTCCCAACCACAAAAACAGCCTACAATAACCATCACCTACAAGAGAAAACCAAACGAACCCCTGCACATGCTATTCAGCCTGTGCAGGCCCCCAAATCACCAACCATGTAGGAGGAAGTGGACACTCGAGCTCCCACATCCCCAAATGAGCAAACCACTCCTATCTCTCAAATGATCAGTGCTGAGGTTCCACATGCTCAGCATGATGAGCTCACAACCCCAACAGCCTTAAGCCTTCACTCAGAGTCTCAACACTCTAGTGAACAACCTTCTAGGGATAGTTACCATCCCCAACCGCTGGATCTAAACCAACCAATTCCCATCCTTGACTTCTATGATGATGAAGACATGGGCTTCATTGAGTACCATGAGTCTCTCTTTTCCACCCTACTCAAGAAGAGATAAGTACCCCTGTCTCACCCATGTCTAGCCCACATCATTTACCCCCCACTAAGGTGGATCTTCCTGAACCTGTTTAGGAGATCCATATGGAAGAGGCTCTCACTTTAGAAAGTGATTATATCATTCAGACCTCGACCATGGCAACCCAGCCTCTTGAAACTTCTCTTGAAGTTGTCATGATGCAGGGGTAATCCAGCAGCCAAGAACAATATGCTGGTGATAAGGAAGAAGACATTAGTCCTATTATCTCATCCCCCCGTGATTCTTCTGATAAAGATGAGGGAGTCTGATACTAAAGATGCACACATTAACTAAAACTTGTACCAATTTGAGATCACCTCAAGGGCAAGTTAGCTGAGAGACCACTAAGAACAACTTAAACAGGTCCATAAGAACCTGTGAATATGATAGACTCAACCCCCAGCTCACTTATGCAAGATAGTGATGCTACCAAAAAGGGGGAGAAAGTCAGAACAATCACAGAACCTGGGAGTTCTTCTGAGAGTATGGACTTTGAGGATTCACCACCCTCATTTGCACTAGTCCATGCTCAGCAACCTCCTCAAGTCCACATTGATATGGACTTACTCATATATAGCCTATTTGAGGAGGGTATACCCAGAGCCATGTCTACCCCATCTCTTCACTCTAAGAACCCAATCTTGGGATGGAGGTATGACACAGAAAGAAGGGCTCTTGTTATCTCTAGAGCTTAGGGTCAACAGGAGATCTTTAATTTTACAAACCTAAGTTTCTATGAGTACATCCATCTGGTTGATCTTCTATTTGTCAACCCAAGCCAAAACAGACAAGTTGAAAGATTAGCAGATTGGATTCAAGAAAGGGTGCTAGAAGAGTTCAAGATGAGATCAAAATTATATATACAGAGGCTAGCAGGTGAGATTTTTGGTTAATTGGATGTTGAGGTGGACCCTAAGATTAGCTTCGAATGGAAGCCTTGACTAAAGGCCCAGAAGTTGAGCCTGTGAACCTTGAGACAAGATATCCTTCAGCACCTAGTACCCTTAGTGAGGCACCAGCTGGTGAAGGTGCTTCACATCCTCTCTCTGGCCAGAGCTTGACTGTTGAACCAAGCAATAAAGGCCAAAGCTCTCTCCACCCTAAGTCACGAAGGCCTGTGCATGAGAAAGGGAAGAGGAAAATGACCTCTGAGGAGTTAGAGGAGGAGAAGAAATATAGGAAGAGGAAGCTATGGGGAGAAAGTTCAGGAGGGTCCTCAGGCTTCATGGAAGCTGCTATCCGGGCTGCCCCCAGGCTAAGCACTCAAGATGATGAGTTGAGGGCAGTCAAGCTAAACTACCTAGGGACCAGGAACTATAACATTAATGAACTCATATATCTCCTCTTAGAAGAGTTGAATGAGCTGGCTGACAATAAGTTGTCAAATGAGAGGAAGGAGGCTGAGAATGCAGCATTGCTCCTCAAAATCAAGGAAGAAAGGAGACTGAAAAGGCTCTACAAATATACTCTTGTCCTCTCCCCAGTTCAAGAAAGTCCTAAGATAGAGACTGTGGCAGTTGCACAACCTCAAGTAGACAAGGAAGCTGAAAGAATGAATATGATCAACTACCTGAGTGCCACAGGACTCTATCAGGCAACTGCACTTCTTCCCTTATCCTTCGAGTACATTGAATTTGAATATCTAAAGTAGCTGGAGGAACAAGCTACAAAAGAAAGAAAAGCTGCTAAAAGAAAGTTAAAGGAAGAAGCTGCACAGTCAAGGGCCATCATCCACAAAAGATAAAAGAAGTCTAAAGACAGACAAAGGATGATGAGCTTCTTGAAGCTGTATGGATTCTCCGAAAGGAGGCTTGGTCCTATGTCTCTATCCACTATGGATGAGCATATAAGAGTGATCAAGCAGAAGATAAAAAAGGGAGAGCTTGTAGACTTGCATTCTCCATCAAGTCCAGCTCAACCTGAAGTTGAGGTGAAGGTTGAACCCCTTGAGACAACACAACCTGAACCTAGAGCTACATCTCAGTCAACTTCATCTTCTAATCCACAGCAGGGTTCTCTTCTCTTTCTGCTAAACCTGTAAGAGAAGAGATCCCAACTGAGAGAGACACAACAAAACAATCTGGTGCTGAAGACCAGTCCTCTCAGTTAAAAACTTCAAAGAAGAAGAAAAGGATGCCCAGGAAAAGTATTTCAAAAAAGAAGAAGACCAAGGCATCCACCTCCAGACCTCAGGATGAGTCAGGGCATCCTGAGGTAGTGCATGAAGAGGCTGCTCAACCAACTCCTATTCAAGTAGAGCCTTTTGCCATTGGAAGACCCATATTATCCTGGAGTTTTGCTGCTGATCCGGACAGATGGTATGTCATCAGAGATCAAGGAGTTCAAGATGTCTACTTCTGGCAAGACATGTTTGATCTTCCTTTACATGATCTCTATGACATGTAGATACTATAAGAGTCTGAGGGATCCTGACAAGATGATAAGAGAGGCTTGGTCTTGATTTTAATGAGGACTATTTACATTTGAAGAACTTCTCTGTTTTGGTAGCATCAGCCTAGGGGGAGTTTGTAAGGTAATATCAGAAGATATAAGGCTGATGCAACCAAAGAAGCCAAAACAACCAAGGGTCTTCCTGCATGCATGCACTAGACGTACAAGGTAGAAGTTGCTTCAGAAGTATTACACTCTACATCAGAAAATACTCTAAGTGTAAAATCTTCTGAAGCCAAAGTCCAAATCTTTCAAAGCCAAAAATAAAGTCTTCCGAAGCTTCAGAGACAAAGTCTTCCGAAGCCATTTTGCTGTGAATACTGATTTCTTCCGAAGACAGAGAAGACATGCTTTCTCTTATCTACTTTACATAAAGCTGACACACTTTCTGCTGCAACTTTGAAGACTCACCAACTTGTATGAGTTGGTGAGAAGTCCATGCTTTTGTAAACAGTAGAATAAGGTCTTTGTCTGTAATTTCCTACTTTTGTACCTGTAAACCTTTTTATATTAGAAAAGAATATGAGCTATGGCATGTCATAGTCACTAGTCAAAAGGCAATCTGCCTTTTGACTCTGCATTGATCTTGTTGTCTAGATTAGTGTTTCCAACTGTCTTTCTAAGTATTGATGGTTGTAGGATGTAGTATAAAGTGTCTCAGGTCCTTGTAATTTGAATATGCTATGTAACACTTGTAATAGAACTTAAGAGCAATATACAACATCCTTGAAAACCATAGTTGTTTGTTCTTGTTCTTAGTTCTGTCTCACTGCTTACTTGTGTTCTTAGTATCATCATACTCAAACCCGGTTCCCCATTTGAACTGTTAAGTGTTCTAAATCTCTCCTCATTGTGAGACTGATTGTATTGACCACCCTTCACATGGTCCTGCAGTTTCTATTACCTGAAAACATGCTAAAATATGTCAACTAAAAAGTTGGTGAGCATATAGGTTTAGAAGTATACATATAGTAGATAACAATGTATAAACGAATACACAATTTTCCAAATATAAGTAAACTATTACCACAACCAACCCTAGTGATCGAATGCCCTCCCGTCTAACCCCCTGACATAAGAGGTCAGACTAATAGTATACTTGTCTAGTATGCAATTTCTAAACATCCAGCTCCTTTCAAGTCAAAAGAATACGTTGAGTCAAAGGACGCTCGGTATCGATTGGCATGCATCAACCCGAGTACCGAATGGGCTTGTCAGGCCAATAGATCTATCTACGTACTCCTATGGCTTCCCCGAAGTTAATGGTCATGTAGATTTTAGAAAAATAGAGGGACTTTGTAGTAAAAAGTGTCATAGAATATAACAACATCTATAATCAGTTTAGTTTTACTAGTATAAGAAAGTTATCATTAAGTTTGCAAAAGACTAGTTTGACTTTAGAATTTGAATTTCCAGTTTGATATACAGATCATGTTTCCACCCCAAAACACAAAAAATGGGCTATGAACTCACCTTGTAAAGTAGGTGGCTTGATCTTGCAACTTGTAGTAACTTGGAGTGAGGATTGCCCTAAGTAAGTTTATTTAGTTAGTTTATTGTATTTGTCGATAGTTGAGGGGTTGTTATTATAAAAGTTCAAGAATGTTGTTGTATACTAGATATGTGTCATCCTAGAGTAACACATCCAACAAAAGGATTCCCATGAAAGAGTTGGTGGATTTTCATCACTTAAGTATCATGTCTTTCCTTAGCCAGAACCTTTTGCTTGCCATATAACTACATACCGGGTGAAACGATTCTAGATGTATACTAGACCAAGTCAAAGGTGTTTTTGGTATGTTTATAAAGTACATGGAACAAGTGTAAATATAAGTTTAGCAAGGATGAGAATTAACAAGTTGTATAATATAGGGTTACAATTGAAAATATGAAAAGTTTACTAAAAACATGATTCAAGTTGATATAATAATAAGAATAATTAAAGTTTGGATTTGTATTGTTTAAAACATGTTATATTACTTATTTATAATAAAAATCGTTGCTTTACATTATATTCATGAAAATATTGGAATGTTGCAAAATTTAGAGTTTTGGTAGCTTTGGATAGATTCGCACACTAAACTTACGTGAGCTGTTTGAGGGGTCAAATCAATGAGTTAGAAGACTTTATTTATGTGGTTGGAAAGATGAAACTCTAAATTTTATTTTTAAAAAAAGAATCATTGAAAAAGTATTTGTTATAAGGGAGATATGACTATCCGAAGTTAGCCTATGAATCTGTCAAAATCCAAAAGTTTAAGTTTGATGTGTTTAAGCAAAGTTTTGATGATTTCATATCTATTTGATGCTTTGATCTATCTTAGTTCTATGATTACTACGAAAACATATTATTTAATCATATATCTAAGCTAGTTATAATTGAATTTTGGTAGAATAAAATTGAAAAGGTATGAATACGAAGAACACTAAAACTTACCTGATGAGTGAAGCTTCTTGGATCTTCAAGAGAGTTTCTATGGGTGAGATTTATTACTATGAGAGCTCTAGATTTAGATTTTAGTGTGAAAAATAATATGAATTAGACCCCTATTTATAGTGGAAATTTTAAGTTTTTAGGTTTCAATTAAGATAGATTTTCTTAATATTTTTATTAATAAAATTCATATATTTTAGTAGGGATAGGGATGAATGATTTTTTTTTTATATATATTTTAGAGTCAGAATAAGTTTGATTAATTATTTGTTAGATTTAGGATATTTACTAGTTAATTATTTATTAGTTTATTAAATATATATCACTTAAATTATTAAAATAGTATAATATATATATATATATATATATATATATAATATATATATATATATATATATATATATATATATATATAATTTTGTAATTATCCATGCATATATATATATATATATATATATATATATATATATATATATATATATATATATATATATTATAAGACTTAATTTAATTAATTAGATCTTTATCCTTTTAACAAAAGTTACATATGTAACCCTAAGTTACACATATGTAAACTTTTGCTCTTATAGTTATATGTGTTATATTTATGTAGTAATTTAGCATTATCTTAGACTTCGATTAATTCTAGGGCAATTCTAAATTACTATTTCTAGCTAGATCGAATACTTACACACATGTTATTATAGAATTACATTAGCAGGTAATAGTATCATCATAAATAATTATGTATAGAATATAAGATAGTTTTCACAATAGATTCTTGAATTCAATCAATGCTTACATTGAAGTACTAGAATTATCAAAGAGTTAAGCATGAAAAAAAAACATGGATGTTACACAAACAAAGCTCCATGAAACTTGCAACGAGCCTTAACAGACCTGTCACTCAAATTAACCATATCCCAATTGCATTAAACATCCATGTTACGGTTGTGTGCAAGAACACGAACAACGGTTGGAGTGGTGGACGAATCTTGACCAACGAAAGATTGTGAATGAGCCATTATGTGTACAAAGAGAGTGAAAGTGTAAAACGAGAGTGGAAGTGCACAACGAGAGTAAACGAGAGTTTTTTTTCGTTTTTTGCGTATGTTTTTGCGTTTGGGACTTGGTTACTCAACCATATCAACCCACACCTATTTATACTAAGTTGTGAGGCTAAAATACAAAAAAAAGAGTCAAAAATTGGTCCAACGGCTATATAGCTATTAAAAATTGCTATTTTTAAAAAAAAAAGTCAAAAAAAAAACATTCAAAAGAGGGTTGGACCCAGGTTCAACCGGTTCGGGTCGGATACACTCAAAAGTTGAAAAATAAAGTCCAGTTCCAACCCTACGTGTTTAAATGGGTCTAACCTGGGTACACCTCCCGTCGAGTCGAGTAGTACCTGGAACCGTTCGGGAACCCGGTTTTTTTACCCACCTCTAATTGACCTGTTGAATAGGAAATGGGTTGCAAAGCCCGTAGTTGTAGGCCCGTAAACTATAGCCCAGTAGAAGTCCATAAACATAAACAGGTGACATCTCACATTCTCACAGCCCACGCTAAAATACATCTGCTTTCCATGAGTTTTTTTTTTTTCATTTTCCCTTTACTTTATGAAAACATTTTTGTATCATACAAATAATGCATATAAAAATGGATATACTATAATTTTAGATAATCAGCGTACCCCTACTAAAGGAAGGGACAAGCCACTGGAAAGAGAAATGCGAGTGAAAAAAACAAAGGACAAAACCAAACAATAGAATTAAAAAAGCATCAATGTTATTTACAACCTTAATATCATCAACCAAAACACATAATAAGTTAAATATACTTTTGGGCTTTGGATCATGGTTCCGCTTGTTGTATTGTACCTTGTGCATACCTAGTTGTACCCTTTGTTAAATGGTTCAATCAAGGTTTGGCCTAGAGTGTTTTCATGGAATCTTATGAGTGTAATTGTGTGGATGTTATATCATGCATGTAGTGTTGTAGTATATCCGATGGAATATACTTGAATTGACATTTTATTATTTAATTTATAGATATTGTCGAACTCTTTTTAGCTTGATTCCAACTTCATTCGATTCTAACTTCGAAATGCTATATAAATTATGATTAAATAATAATAATAATATTTGATGTGTCATTCGCTCCGTGGGTATTGCGCATATAAATATTATTTAGATTAAAATTAAGAGTTAATTACATAAATAGTTTCTTAAAAAAAAATAATAGGTTTGGGTATTAAGGGTTTTTTGTAACAGGTTGAGGTATTGTGTTTTTAATATTGTAACAAAAATGGGTACTAAGGCTAACAGACGTTAAGTATTCTGTTAAATTTATATAAAATAACTAAATACCCTTGGATGGATTATTTTTACAATTCCATATCTTTTTTTTATCTAGAGACCATTTATGTAATTAACTATAACTAAAAAAACTCAACCTTTCCTCCATCACCCATCGACCCACCATCATCTACCAATCTTTTCCTTCACTTTCAATTACCAACCCTCCTGTCCAATAGCCTCCATCGAACACTCATGAACATCACAACCACCACATCTACCCACCAGCACCACCATTTACCCACCATATGCCTACTCAAGTAATGGCCACAAGAAATCATCTTATTCTTCTTACCCACCAGCCACCACTAAACACCCACAAACACCCCTAATTTAGATCTAAACCCTAATTGAGTATTGGTCACAAGAAATCAACTTGTCCTTCTTTTGTTCACAATAAATCGACAATGATCAGAAGAAATCTGAACCGTTATCGAGATCTGAACCACCATATGACCACCAAACACCCATGAGCGACCACCGCACCACCCCAAATCAGCTTACCCATCTGTTGGTGCACTATTGCCCAACCACCGACGCTATAACAAGGAAAAGGGAATAGGATCTTGTGAGATAACGATGATAGTGCGATGGTGGAGATGGAGATAGTGATGATGGTGCAATGATGGTGATGTTACGATGGTGTGATGATGTTATGATGATGATGCTGTTGATGATGAAGATGATGCGATTGATGCCAATGGAGGCGATGTAGTGGTCATCGGCGGTCGTCGCTGACCAGTGGTGGTGGGGGCTGCTGGTGGTGGTGGTGGTGGTGGATAGATCTAGTCTGTAACACAAAGTTTATATATATATATATATATAATCATAAACAGTCCCTTATGTATATTAAATTACATAAACAGCCCCTTTAAGTTACATTAGTTGTCCTTATAAAGTGAAAAGACGAAAATACTCTTAGGTTAACAGAAAAATTAACGTCTCTTAGTATTAATACCTATTTTCATTATAAAATTGAAAACACAATACTCAAAGTTGTTACAAAAAACCTTTAATACCAAAACCTATTAATTTTTATAAACCACGGAGACTATTTATGTAATTAACTCTAAAATTAATTGAGGATAAAGAATAGCTCTGTCCTTTCTTATCTTTTTGTTGTTCCCTCGAATAACCCATCCATATATTATATGTATATAGATAGACATCAAATGGTAACAGGAGACGGTGTACAAAGTGCATTTTACAATGTGAAATGTATTCAAAATTCATTGTTTTATATATTTATTATCATTTTTATTGATCATTTATCCTTAAAGAAAGTTTCAAATATAAAATCTTTGAAAACTAGAAAATATAAGAGTGATTAAGATGTTGACACGTGTTTTTTTTATTAAGATAAAATTTGGGTCAAAATTGGTAATGTTCACTCTTCTCAACTTTCATTTTTGAAACGCTAATAAGTTTTACATACAATATTATTTTTAAAAAAAAATTATATCATAAAAACGAGCATTTTTTTATTTTTAAAATACGTATAGTGTTGTATAAAAAAACTTACATATCTTTCATGATTTTAGCTCCTCAGGTCATTGTATAGTCTTCTGAATTGACGGAAATTACACAATTATCTGAAGATTACACAATGATCTGGAAATGTAAAAAGTTTACATTTTTAGCATTGTATTATTCAAAATCATCAGTCTACAAAACACAATACATAACACAATAATCAACATTAGACACAATGATTAGCATTAGACATAATGGATAACACAATGACCAGTAGTAGATTCAATGATCAACATTAGACACAATGAACTGCTTGACGATTACTACACGATAAACTAGAAAACTTAAAAATAAATTACATTTTTTAGCATTGTGTTATTTAAAAATTATTATTTTAGAAAAACACAATAGAAAACATAATGATTAGCATTAGACACAATGATTTGATCAATATTATACAATAACTCTACATAATGATCTGACGAATATTACACAATGAGTTGAAATAACATAAAAAAATTATTTTTATACCTCAACAGTATACACGCTTTTAAGATAAAAAGCACTTGTTCTTACAGTAATTTTTTGAAAAAAAATAGTATTGTATATAAAAGTTATAAGCGTTTAAGAAAAGATGAAAACTAAAAATGTGACTAAGACTAAAATACTATTGTTATATCGTTTAAAATTTTAATTATTTACCATTATGTCATTAAATTTTTTTAATTATTAGATCTAAAATCTGATGGTTAATAATCATTCTCTCCCTTTCTTATTTTTTCCTCCTTTTTAGAATAATCCACCCTTATCTTTAAACTATTTTCTTAGTCATTATTTCATTTGTAGTGTAAATATTACAATAAATACTTTATTATTATTGTATGTAGTTGGTTAGGTTTATGATTAGGGCTGCAAACGAACTGAACGTTCAGCGAACAGTTCGTGAACCGTTCGGCGGGGAGTTCGTTTAGGTTCGTTCGTTTAGTAAATGAACGAACACGAACAAGAAAAAATTGTTTGTTTAGTTAAACGAACGAACATGACCACAGGCCGATTTCGTTCATTTATGTTCGTGAACGTTCGATAATGTGTTCGTTTATGTTCGTTAATGTCCGTTCGTGAACGTTCGATAATGTGTTCGTTTATGTTCGTTAATGTGTTCATTTATATTCTTAATTTTTCTGTTATTTATTTTTATGATTATTATATCAAGTATTTTTTTATATTTATGTTAAGTACTTATTTATTTTTGATTAATTTTGTGTAATGTTTGTAATAAAAATGTAAATTTTATTCTAAAATAAATTTATAATCAATTGTATCCGTTTGTGTTTATGAGCTTTTTGTGTTCGTCATGTTCATGAACAGTTGTTTGTTTTCGTTTGCATTTGTTTGTGTTCATTTGCATTCGATAAGTGTTCGTGAACAGTTCATGAACATGTTCATTTTCTTAATGAACGAACACGAACAAAGAATCTCGTTCGGTAAGTGTTCGTGAACAGTTCATGAACACGTTTATTTCTTAACGAACGAACACGAACAAGGCCTTGTTCGTGTTCGTTCGGTTCGTTTGCAGCCCTATTTATGATTATCTTTTTCATTGTAATCTCTTTATATAAATAGATGATAGATCTGGCTTTTAGCCATTCAATACATAGAAAATATCATTCATTCGTATTGTTTCGCTCCTCATTGACTTTTTCCATAAAGTGTATGAAAGATCTAGTATTTGACATAAGTATTTTATTAAGATTGTATGCTAAATTACATTTAGTTTTAGAAGCACCGTTGTAATAGGCTGGACGCATTATTGTAATCGCACAGTTCATCATGCGCCATACATAGTCAATTTGAATGCCTCGTTTAATTGTTAGACGCAATAGTATAAATGGATTAATGATTGTATCGTGGTTGGAAGCACCATATGTCACACGTTGTAACCAATTTTTAAGGAAAAAATCAATATGGACACTAATGTGCCACCATTTTATATAACCATTATAATGCATTCTGATGTGACGTAGTTACAAGTTTATATTGACACAAACAAAATTACAATCACCGCTCAAAAACAGTTTATGTCATTGATACCCAACGATGTATTAAAACAGCCTTAAAACAAGCACATTCAAATCATAACGTGTTTAGTGAAGGTATGTTTTAGGTTGTGGGACAACGTCTCTAAGTAGCCATTTAGCGGGACTTAGAGTGGGTTGTATAAGGGCTCCTTTCGCAAACCAAAAATTGTGGCACTAATTTAATATAATCATAATCTCAATAAATGAATACCTTTATTTTTTTTAACGACAACAATGAATAAATTTGTATTCAAATAAAGCTAGCGGGGGACTAGCAAAATACATTTGCTAGAAACACCCTAGACATTACAATCACCAAACAACCAAACAAAAAGACAAGAAAAAACAAGGCTACATGATGTTAACGACTCCATCAGTGGAGCAAACAAGCCACTTCTCCTAGTTACATACCATCCGGTTACCGTGATTCTCCACACTCGTTACACGAATTATTTTCTTCAATCATCAAACCTTTCCCTTTTATCAAGCAAACATATATTTTCTTTTGTTTTTTTCAAGGATATCTATTTGTTAAAATTTAAATGCATTTTCTTAACATATTCATTGAGATTGAAATTTAGGACCCTTAGCTATGGGTAATCGGGTTTCTATTTTGTTATTTGCATTCGTGCTTAGCCCAGATAAATTAAATAAAAAGAGTTTCTAATAATATAATGATATTTGTTGACTTGACAGGTCGTATATGAGTTTATTGAGTTCGACTCGTTAAAACCCATGGGCTGACCTGAGCTCGAGTTTGATCCTATTGGAGCTCATTTAATAAGTGAGCTCATTTCTAGTCTTCACATACTGAGTCTGTTTAGGCTAACGAACCTCCTTTATATATGAAAATAATAAATTTTGTTTAATAAAGAAAATAAAACCACATAATAGATTACAAAGATATTAAAAATAATCATATATGTGTATAAACTAATCAATTAAATAACTAATAAACAATAAACTTTTACTAATAAAGAATAAACGTTTCAAGCTCGAATTGGAAAATTTACTAAGAGATTGAGTTTGCGCTTCAGATATAAAGTTCAAAACAAACCGAGCTTCATCTCTCTTAACTTAAACGATTTCAGCTCGAGCTATCTTAACTTAAAAGAGCCGAGCGCTTTTATTTACACCCTTCAAAATTTTATAGCCGATGGTCACATATTAAAATTTTCTTTTGTTTTTTTTGGCTGGTAAAATTTTAATCGACGTGTGTATAATTGCTTGATTTTAGTTAAGTTTAAATTTGAAACCAGTAAAGGTTAATATAATATTTTATTGATTTAGTGTTTCTTACGAAATGACTTGTTAAATTTATATTAATATTGTTGTAAAACGAAAATCATATGTTATATAGGTTAAAAACTGAGATACAAAAGGTTCTTTGGTCACTAATAGACTTGTCCTTTTAATGCGAAAAAGTGTGAAGATACTATTTTTTCATGAATACTTACTTTTAGTATAATAAACATCAATCTGTCATGGGTATTTTTATTATTATTTTCCTAAATAAAGAGTATCGTGTGCCACCAACGAACCGAACGAACACGAACAAGGTCTTGTTCGTGTTCGTTCATTAAAAAATATACTTGTTCATGAACTGCTCACGAACACTTACCGAACGAGATTTTTGTTCGTATTCGTTCATTCAGAAAATAAACATGTTCATAAACTGTTCACGAACACTTACGAACGCAAATGAACACAATCATAAGCAAACGAACACAAAAACTGTTCATGAACATGACGAACACAAAAAAACTCATGAACACAAACGAATACAAATGATTATAGATTTATTTTAAAATAAATTTACATTTATATTACAAATATTACACAAAATCAATAAAAAATAAACAAGTACTTAACATAAATATAAAAAAATACTTGATATAATAGTCATAAAAATAACTGACACAAAAATTAAGAATATAAAGACACACATTAACGAACATAGACGAACACATTATCGAACTTCACGAACGGACATTAACGAACAGAAACGAACACATTATCGAACGTTCACGAACATAAATGAACGACCACGGCTCGTGTTCATGTTCGTTCGTTTAACTAAACGAATGAAATTTTCTTGTTCGTGTTCGTTCATTTGCTAAATGAACGAATATAAACGAACTTTCTGCCGAACGGTTCACGAACGTTCAGTTCGTTTGCAGCCCTATATATAATACTTTGAAATTATAAATTGGCAACAACACGAGCCAACAATAGTTTTTAAAAAGCAAATGCGTTATGTGCGTTCAGAAATCAGAATAAACTTGGAACAAAAATTTAGGAATTGCAGTTATAAAAAATATAAAAAGTTTCAAATAATTAACGATCTTGTCATATTTGACATGACTTGAGTTTTTTTTTTTTTTTTTTAATTTATAAAAAGTTGTTTGGTTCGTTTATACATATTAAAGTTCTCTTTCCTTTAATAATAGACGTTTGACAATTAAATCCATACGCTTTTAAAATTTTGTAACATCATATTTATTAAACTAAAAATAATATTAAATACACCTTTATAACATCTCACAAATATTCATTTTATTAGATTGATTACAATTCGTAGCTAGTATGATCATTATAACTTTATATTTCTGTAAGTTACGTTTCAAACTCTAGAAACTTAAGCACTAAAGGTATGTAAATGTAATAGATTTGTTAACTTGTTATATTTGATAATGATTCTTTTGTCATGTTATATAGAGAAATGGGCCGTATCAAATACAAATTTAAAAGGTGGTGTGAAGTGTATAAGTGTACAAACGGTTTAGTAATCCAGCAAAGTGTGTATCTTTTTTTATTGGGGCGGAAGAGTAATGTGATAATTTCTTATGGGCCGTGTTTTTGTGTTGTATAAATATATATAATATATGTCTGTTGGTAATTGTCTACAATGCGGTTGCGTTATTATAATTTTGAACTTTGATTGCATAATAATTTAGTGAAATTAGGATGAACTTTGTTTGTGTGATTACAGTATAGATTTTTGTGTGATCACCATGAGCATTTTGCTAATATAGTTGCCTTAAAATACAATCCCAGATTTATAAGTTTATTATGATGATGTGTGGGTGAATGGGGTTAACGAGCTTCTGAATTACCAAGACTAGTAGCGTGTTAAATTACTCTATTGATTTGAATTCTCAATTTCACGTAATTGGATATCGACTTTATTTCTTTTAATTATTTCAGGTGCGTGATTTTTTTTTTCTATAGTAAAAGTAGTTTTATCTCTCTTGGATGTTATAATGTGTTCTATGTTGTGTTTTCAAGAAAAAAGTCGGCACTTCAAGTTTTTTATAAATGTGTTTATGTATGCTGGTGACCAATTTTCACGCCACAAGGTGTTATCTCCCGGCGAGTTCTCGTCATGGATTGACTTTCCAAATCCTACTGAATCCCCACCTCAACGGTTAGTTTTGCATGGTGTCATGTGGCATGAGTGCCTTCTTCAAACGTGAGAGTGTGATGTAACATGACATGGTTTGATATGACACATTATGATTAATGAGTTTTATGAAGTAACGGGGTTCATGACATGAGTACTCCCTCCACCTAACCTTTTTAAATAATCATTATTTAGTTAGATGTATATTACAGTAATCAACTTCCCTTTAAAAGATATCCTATATATTTATTCATGGTTTTTTACACGAGTACTGACACGACATTTTTTCCATCCGTAGGTAAGTGATATTAACGATTTTGGTGCACTTCATACACTTATCAAGCTTTCTTATATACATACGGAAGTCCCTTCTTTCTCTATAATAATAATGCATTATGCACACACATAATTATCAACTGTTTTTAAAACTTACCTAGCCAGAAGCCCATTAAAATCATAACAAACGAACACGATCCAAAACTCTAGTTCCCCTTCTTGTAGAAAAACTATATTTGATGTTAATTTTATAACATTAACGTTGAGTATTAGAAAAACAATCAGTAAGCTAGGTATTTTAATAAAAATGTGTACATATACGTTTATTTACCTTTATAAGAAATATATATGTTCTACCCATATAGTCTTAAATTTGTGTATTTAAAAAACACAGATACTTCAAAATAATCAGCTATTACATGATAACTTATTTGAATTTATTTCAATTACTATATCCAATCTCGAAGTTTCCTACAATGGCAATTTAACAAATTTGACACACTTAGGCTAGTATAGTAATTTAAATTTATTCTTACGTTCTCAAACAATCATTTAAACATATTATTACCCGACAAGAAGAGAACATACAATAAATTAAGAAAAGAGAAAAAAATGATTACAGGAACATGGTGTTACACATCCAGGCAATATGTTCAAGTTGTATAAATATATTGTTGCTTTTTTTAATGTTCAAGAAAATATATATGTTGCAAAAGTCTGTAATATCTTTTAAACTTGTGGATTAAAATTGGGGAAAGAAGATAATGAGTTGCCAAAATAATGCATGTGGGATCTTATGTCTCTAGCCAGCAAGCTGGCTGATATTCAAATACATTGGAAGCAAAGTTTTAATTGTATAAAACATATTTATAAGAACCATATATGTTTTGAAATATATATTATTCATTATTTAAGTAATTACAAGATAGAAAATTGTTTAAATCAAACTGAACATAACTTTTGACACCTTTAAAATTACATAGACCATACATGTATTTTGTTTTTGTTTTTCTAGGATTCAAACCTAAATTTCTTTATCTAGAGTACTGATTTTGGCTCTTTAAATGTTCCCTCTATATTTATGTAAGATCTTACTTTTATTTCGCATTTTTAGAATTAAACCGGACCGGTTGGACTGGGACCAGTCATAAAGCCAGTCCGGTTATACGTATTTAGATCGTTTTCATTTGAACCGGACCGGATTTCAAAATTTCTTTACTTTTTTCTTCCAATCTCACTTTTTGATTAATTTAGTAATTTATGATATATATTTTAGTTATTTAAATACTCTTATTGTGATAAAAGCGTAAATTCACCCTAAAACTTATCGTATTTTTTATATTTTAATTTTTAACTGAAAATATATATAAATAATATCAATATTTTATATAAAATCATCCGGTTATGAAATCCAGTTCGACTGATTCGACCAGTCTTATCAATGAGCCACTAAGGTGACTTATTTATATTTATAAGTATCTGGTATTACCTCTCAAATGAATTGTTATGAAAAATAGACTGTTTTCAAGTTTATTTTGTGGTGTTTCTTAGACACGTCTAATATTTAGACCTTCTCATTGAGGCGGAGATTAATCATGAAAAAAATGATATTGAAACGTTGTCGCGATGCAGGTATTAAAGATAAAAAAAACAAAATCTGAACATCTGTGATAACATTCGGTATATATTTAGTACATAAGAAAAGAAAAAAGTAATAAAATCATCTAAAACGAGAAATCGAAAAGGAAAAAAAAAATTCTTGAACTTGTTCACTCTTCGATGAATTTTTAATTATCACAGACAATTCCGTTTAGAGCGTCTCATCTTAAAACATTAATAAAAAATAAGAACGTGATGGGGTATAATTCAAATTTGCTATGAACTTATATCTAAAAAATGAAAATAGGTTATGAATAAAAAACTTGTTATAATATGGTTGAAAAAACACTTTGATATAAAATGATGAGTTACATGTTAAGCAATTAATTAATTAAATTTATCTTTTGATACATGACTCAAGGGTATCAGTATGTATCAGTTTCATATAATATCCATACACATCCCTTACAAAATTGTTCATTAAACATCTGCACCGAATTAAATGATGAAGCTATAGTGGGTGCCTATGTAATTCTACGATAGTTGAAGGTGTAAAGAGTAACCCTATCACTATCAAAAGAGTTGTAAATTTTAGAGATAAGGTGCACGTGTGTAAATATAGGCTTCACATGGCGGGACCATAATGTGGGTCCATGCTTAAAACACACACCTGGGTTCATTCACCCAACCACCTCAATCAGATCAGATAACCGAACCACCTAGCAGTTGGTGCATTCACCCGCTCGAACCACTTTTATCATCAAACGTTTGATTTATATCTCTTTAATTATTGTACTATCTATCTTTTCTATCTGTGATTTGTTTAAAGTATGTTCTTATCTAAATCTTTTAGGTTACATCTAGATCTAAAGAAGTATGTTAAACGTTGAAGAGTCATTGACACGGATTTGTGCTTTTTAAATTGCGTAAGCGTGAGCTCATGCGTTTGAATAGATGAGTTACGTTAATGAAGTGTCCTAGAGTTTTAAATGTATGAAAAGAAAAACCGGAAACAAAAGACAAGAAGAATGGGATAGGAAAAAGAAAGAGAAAATGAAGTTTAATAAATTATGAAGAAAAGTTGATGGTTTTAATAACATGTCAATATTTGGTGATTATGAGATTTAAAGAGATGTTTATTATAATTATAGAAGATTAAATTCTTTAATTAAAGAATATAACATGTAAAGTAGATTTATGATGGTTTCACGCTAAGGTTACGTTGCACGACGACTTCATAAAACCCAAAATTCTATCAATATCAATCCAAATCAGTTACAAATTTGTTTCATAACGCTTATAGATTTATGCAAATTAAAAACAACCGATTTTAAAATCCTTAAATATAATAAAAATTTACTAAATACTTGACATAATCAGCCAAACACACATGCTTGGAATTAATATTTTACTATATCAACTATCTAACAATTTTAGGAGGCATGTAATATTCACTTTTCAAAATCCCATCTAGAATGACATGCAATGTCATATTACCTGAAGGATCAAATCCTGCCACAGACAAATTTAATAGTATCAGAGTAGATATATTCTAATGAACCTTCTAGAGACAGAATGTAAATCGTTTAGAGCAGACATGCAATGTAATGAGGTTTAGAACTATCCAAATATTCAAATGAGCCTTCTAGAGACAAAATGTAAATAGTCCGAAGACGGAATATCAACCGTCCATATACATTTTAACACTTCAAGACTGATTCTTAGAGTTTTAGGAATACCATAAAAAAGGACATCCATTACCGTTGAAAAATCTCATTAAGTTAGGTTTTAATATTTGATCTTAAAAATCTCAAGACCAAACTATCACCGCTATTGGACCAGAAGACTTTTGACAATAGTAGTATCGTAGTTACTAAATATATATTAAGCGCCGGTAAAAAAAACAAATCATGATCCATCTATAAACTTTCCTAAAAACTACTAATATTTTTTACATTTCTAGCACACGCATGGGCCATATTTATAAATTACCAAGTATTATTTAATCCTAAAGTTAAATGCATTTATTCCATTATTATAAGTTGAGGATTAAAAAATATAAAAAGGGGTTGGGGAATACAACACTACTCAAAAAGAGCATCTCGAGGTGCATATTTTTAAGGGCCTCAAGATTTGGGCGTTTCGTTGTTCGTCTCTCCATCGCTCGCCGGAGATTGCTCCGGTCACTCCGCCACCGATGGCCACCATTCTCTCATCGTATCTAAACAATAACTTCTCACATATCATATGACTGACTATCTCTATTGTAATCCCATCGATTCAAAGGTATAAACATTGTTTAATTTTGTTGCATTTTGCAAATTTGTTAAAGCAGTGAGATTTTAGCTTACTTTGGTGTTGTTGATAAGAAAAGGTTTGATTTTTGGTGGAAGTTTTTGATTGTTGAATCTTGCTTAAGTTTCAGTTAGATAACTAATAACTTAGATTTCGAGTTCATACCTCGTAGTTATCAATTTTTGAAGCTGTGTGCTTAGATCTGTGTATTCATAAAGTAATAACAATAGGTTAAGTGTTCATTAGTTCATAGATTCAATCTTATTTTATATATTGTTTGTGATTTTAGGGAAGGTGTTTAGATTGGTATGATAGATCATCAAGATGTCATTCAAAGGTATTGTGCGTGAGTTGAAGGAGCTTAGAGATGGGATAGGGAGTATTTCAAGGAGAGGGGTTGAAGGGAGACACTGGAGGAATCGAACAAGAGCTCATATCGCGCCAGACGTAGCTTCTATAGAGCTGATAAACCAAGGTCAGTGGGCGAATTTGCCTCCTGAATTGCTTTTGGATATAATTCGTAGGGTCGAGGAGAGCGAGACTTCTTGGCCTGCAAGAACTGTTGTTGTATATTGTGCTTCTGTTTGTAAATCATGGAGGGATGTTACTAAGGAGATTGTCAAGACTCCTGAAGAGTGTGGGAGATTAACTTTCCCAATCTCACTGAAACAGGTTAAATTTTGATGATTATTGATGTGAAACTGTTGGTTTATCTTTTATATTGATTTTGTTGAATTGTAAGTGAGTTATGATTTGGGTTTTTAATCTTGCATAATAACAGCCGGGTCCTCGAGATTCTCCAATTCAGTGTTACATAAAAAGAGATAGAGCAACTTCCATACATCGATTGTACTTCGGGTTGACCCCTTGTGAGTCATGACGAACCCTATTCTCATGAACAAATTTTCTATTAGAGTTTTGTTTTTGCAAGTTTCATCTCATTAGTGAATTTGAGTATGTAATTGAGCTTAAAGGTGCAACTGTGTTTTTTTTTTCAAAAGAAAGTAGTCTTTTGATGGGGCTGACATATGTATTGTGACCTATGCTTTGCACCTTTTTCTTTCAAGACCGCACTTGCACAGAAAAAGGTTAATGTTTGCATCATTTCCATTCCGATACTCCATTTTATGGGTCATGTGTTTATTTCTTTTTCAATAATGGGATCCAGTAGCACAACTTTGTTCTGCTGAAAGTTTTTGATTAATCTTTTACTCACTGCAAATAGTAAAACCAAAAAAATCTGCAATCTTGCAAATCCATATGCGTTTTCCTGACTGTTACAAGTCTATAATGATCAACAGCTGAAGGTGAAAGTGATAAACTACTACTGGCCGCAAAGAAAATCAGAAAGGCAACAAGCACGGAATTTGCTCTATCTTTAGTTGCAGATGATTTTTCACGAGCTAGCTCTACTTATGTTGGCAAATTAAGGCAAGTCCTAACAACTGTGTGTATTGGTTAACATCTACATGATTAATGATTCATTATTTTATATAATAATCTTCTTGAGAAACAGGTCTAATTTTCTTGGAACCAAGTTCACCATATATGATAGCCAACCACCAAGTGATGCAGCAATTCAACATAATCATAAGCATTCAAGTCAAAGATTTCATAAAAAACAAGTATCTCCTCGAGTACCCGCATGTAGCTATAGCATAGCCACCATCTCCTATGAACTCAATGTCTTACGCACACGTGGGCCCAGACGAATGAACTGCATAATGCATTCGATACCTCTTTCCTCAATTCAAGAAGGGGGCACTGCCCCCACTCCAAAATCTTTCCCACACTCTTTTGAAGACGAACACTCACTCTCGTCTCCTTCTCTTAAAACCAAAGATTTGAATGTTACTCATTCCACCTCGTCATCAGCGGACCCCATTTGTTTCGATTCTCTGATGCTTAAAAACAAAGCGCCTAGATGGCATGAACAATTACAATGCTGGTGTTTGAATTTCAAAGGGCGTGTGACTGTAGCATCTGTGAAGAATTTCCAGCTTGTAGCTTCTGTTGATCCTTCTCATAATGTGTCAGCTGCAGAACAAGAGAAAGTGATTTTGCAATTTGGGAAAATCGGCAAAGATATCTTCACCATGGATTATTGTTACCCTCTCTCTGCTTTCCAAGCTTTTGCAATCTGTCTCAGCAGCTTTGATACAAAACCCGCATGCGAATAACATCAATCATGATGCAAGCCAGGTCGGGTTATCTTTACTCGTTACTCATTTCACACACGAGTCTTGATAATGCATGTTGTATGTATGTGTGGAAGATTGTCTAGCATGCTATATGTTATAAGCTTGATAATATTTAGCAGCACAATTGACTAGCCTCTCATGTAGCTGTTCTAATTGCAACAAGTATGTGTTTTGCTATCATTAACAGCTCTTATGCAGTCTGTTTTGTGGCATCTGATGTGGTACTAACTTCTTGTTTATTGATTGTTAGATATACACATGGATTTAAGTTAGTATGGTTAACTTAAATTGGTTAACTTAAGTTAGTATGTAGCTGTTCTAATAAGACCTTTTTTCCCCAAAAGGTAATGTGAAATTAACTTTTATACATATAGCGTAAAAATTCATGTTTTTATCTTAAAAGAGATCACGTTTACCACTATTAAATCTTTTCACCGATGATATCTAAGAGGGTACAACTCATGTTTTCCTAAAAAATCTATTTTACATTGCAAATTCTGGTGAATTTTGGTGACCGGACAGTGTAACCTCTTGACCCCCTCTCCACATTCCAGCATCTGCTGCGGCCACAAAATTTTTTTCATAAAGATACTAAGTTATATACCAATGAATGTGTGCATACACAAGCCCACATTTACAGAAACAATAAAAGATCATGATATAACAATCATGTATTGTGTTAAACAAGAGTGAAGTGATAAACTGTTAGGTGTTTGGTTGGTAATTTTATCGCTATCCCTATGCAACCATCGAAAAGCAGCATGGAACCATCAAATATTATAGTCTGTCACTTTGCTACTTATCTTTGTCACTAGCAAATCTGCATTTGAATTTGCTTCTTTTGAGGATCCGGAAGTGGCGTTGTGGGGCCCTGCAATTTTTTTTCTCTTAAATTTGTCATCTTCATTGTATGGTTCAGACATCTTCAACTCTTCATGTGGTTCTGATGGTTGGTTTAATCTTCTTTGTCAGTGACCTTCATCTTCAATTGTTGGTCTTGATTGTTCGTCTTTGTCAATAGTCGTAATCTTTGATAGTTGGTTTAATCTTCTTTGTCAACCCTCATCTTCATCGACAGGTATATCAATCAAATTAGTTGGAACTTTAATATGTTATTGGATTATTGGTTTCCCACCTATGGTCAAATTAGTTGGAACCAGCCGTGTAGATCGAATTAGTTGGAACTGTGGTGAAAACTTTTAATCTTGTTAAGATTGTTCAACAGGTGAGGGTTTTGTGATTTTGATCATCATTGATTTTGGCTTGATTGGAGGTTTAATATGAAGGAGTGATGGGGGGATTTGGTTAATTTTAAATTGGAATGTTACAAATTTCATCGATGAGAGGAAGAAATGACAAAACCCATGTTACAATATCAATTATCAAGCTCTCTTAAGTTAAATGATAGTCTTGTTTACACCCATATAACATATGGGCCTTAAAAAGAGCAAGAAAATCTTTCCGATGCCTAAAACTAAAAGTAACATTTATAAGCAAAATGATAGACAAGATCAAGGACTAACAAGAAAACATGTGTTCATTACTTGATAATGCTAGAAATTAATTATATAGCTTAGCGTGTTAAATACATTTTTATCATGCCTACGTGATGTCAGTATAAGAGGATGCATTCAATGGGCTAACGGTAGATTTGGGTAGAAGTAGAGGAGGGTTTGAGCAATTTGTTAGATACTTGGATCCTTCAACCAATGTCATCGTTTTCTTGCGGTAAAGATTATAGATAATGGTAATGATTCAGACAAATAAACTTAGGTTGGCTGGTTATTTAAGCTTATATAGCTATTTATTCATGATGAGATGACGGTGCACATGCTAATGCCGTTTGAGCCCTGAAAGTACCGAGCCAAGATTTATAATAACCTGCAAGTCGTGAACTCAAGTTTTTCACAAGCAAGGATATTTGAGTTTATTTTCAGTATTCTTTTAGGTGACTTTCGAATAAAATAACTTGGTTAGAGCCAAGTGTTTTCTATTTTAACATTCACTAGGAAATAAAACACGTGCCAAAGTGACATTTTCATATCAACACCGACATTCACAAGCATGGATCTATCGTATATGTATTAGAGATTCGAGTGACTTGGTATAAATTTAGGTGACGTCCAAATGATTGTAGTTATGAAAAGAAACTAAACAAACTAGTATATCAACTCAGCTACTACATTAATTATGTAAAAACATATAAAGATTATCAAGTTCAGTGGTAAACTTGATCTT
The DNA here is from genome assembly GCA_025506505.1 of Flaveria sonorensis. Taxonomy (NCBI): domain Eukaryota; kingdom Viridiplantae; phylum Streptophyta; class Magnoliopsida; order Asterales; family Asteraceae; genus Flaveria; species Flaveria sonorensis. The sequence goes on from CM046437.1 coordinate 53,891,373, forward strand.
GTAAGATGGTTGTGTTTACAAAACTTTTTGCGCCTGTTAGTTTGTCGATTATTGATGTAATCATTGATTTTACAGTTTGTAACAACTATTCTTCAATAAACCTCATCTGCACAATTATATTTGTGTGATTTTACAGACAATTGTTACATCGTTTCATAGTAAAAAATTACTTAACAATATTTTATACAAGGATAAAATACATCATTTTCATTTAACTTATAAACAATCGTAGAGTGCAACTTTCTTAATAACAACGTATTTACTTAATTTTATTGTTTTGTAACTTAATTTTGACGACCCGATCTGATGCCATAGAAATACGTAAATCAAATTGATAGATATCTTCAGACCGGATCATGATACCATCAATAAAAGAAATTCATGACCAATCCCGGTACATTACTAACATGTGTTTCTTATCTAATGCAACTTGCAATAAAACTATAAGGGTACTCAGTGCACCTTCTGGTACCCCCTTTAGGTAGTTCGGGTCCAACGGCCACACTGCCACAGCCACTTTGGTTTCTCCTTTTCGGTTTTCCATTTCCAATTCTTTGACCATTGTGGATAGTTTGGGTTGTGCTCTATCACATTAATAGTAAAACACACGCCACAATAACACGTGAAAGAACACACTCACGAGAATCTCTCTTCAAGATGACAAAATTCTACGCGAAACCACTAGGAAAACAGCAAATAAAACCAACTAGGTATAAGAAAATATAAATTCAGGAATATGAAAAAAATGTGATATCCAAACCGCGAACTGAACCATTAAACCCAACCTCTTTGCTTTGGTTTGGGCGGTTCAGTTGGTCTCAAAACACCTAAAAGCATAAACTTAATTTTGTTAGCCATATCTTTTTTGGTCCACTGGTCTTTCTTTTTCTAGATTCTTTTATAAAGGACATTCGCAAAGTGTTCAAGATCACATACCAATTATTGTACTACACATCATGAATCAACATCAAGGTACTAAAAAACAAGAACGATTACGTCACAAGGCTTTCTACATAACAAAGTATATCGAAATGGTATCGAGTGAGCAAAATACACTCAACAAAGAAGTAATATGCGATCATTACTTTTCGGGTATAATCGTGGATATGACAAAGATTCTAAATATTGGAAAGATTTGACAACAAACCTAAAGGAGAACCATGTATTAGGAATCATCTTCACATTTTGCACGTCACATCTCTAAATCAATGCTAATCCTTACCCATTTAGTCCTTTATGTGTATCTAGGTTGATTTGGGGTTTTTTTATTTATCTAAAATGGGTCAAATAAAAAAATAGCTAAAAGAGAAATGGGTCAAAACTGTTGAAAAAAGCTGTGTGTGTATTTTTAATGCATACAACCTTCTAACAATTATATTCAAAGCTACAATATAATAAAATTACTTTTGTTACTAAACTTTTCAAGTTAGTTATTTATTAAAAAAAGATAAAGAAATATTTGCGGGTCAACCCAACCCAACCCAACCCAACCCAACTCGACAGGTAACAAAAAACGCCCTGACTCGTTGCTTGACCCAAACAATCGGACCATCTGCCTATGCATACTATACATGAATGTACAGCTTTTAGGAAGTTTTTCCTCCTATGCAGACATATTATACATAAAAGAAGCAGTAAATTGTAAAGTGTATCTTACTTATAACGCTCAAAGAGTGCAAAAATATTAAGGGCATCAGGGGCAGAAAGTTCTGGACTTACCTTCTTTTCTATTTAGCAATGTGAAGACAAAACATTCTGGCTTCCACTAGCATCAAGATGGTGTTGAACACAACTTGCTTCCAAGAGGATCTGCAGTACAAAGATATTACATCAAAATCAGGTTAACACAACTGTGATTCCTGATAATATCATACTTTTTATCAAGAAATGTAATCCACATGAAAATTGGAATCATATAAGATTGAAGAATCTGATCCTACATTGGTAGACCTAAAGAAGAAACTTTGCATATTTCTATCCTTGTCCGTACATAAATCAAAACAAAAAGGAAAATAATAATTAACTGGAAATTTTAGACTCTCCTCATAAAGATGAGTTTATAATATCGACCTAACTGACATTTGACCAATAATCAAACAATTCCCTTGAAACTATTGCACATTTGAACTTCACAACTTATATGTTATAACTTTTGTGGGACAAAGTGAGCAGTCCATAACAAATATCACAAGGATTTCTCACCACAAGAAAATAAAAGAACATGCAAAAGCATAATAAGATGATACTAATTAGTAAGGCATGAACCTTAAGTAGGCACATAATGAGATGTAATGGTTTAGAAGTTGGAGTTAGGTCCAAACTGAACAATTTAGAGCAGCAAATTATATTCCAAATTCTTATTAACTCAAATTGCAGAAACACACATCTGAGACATTAGACATGTTTTACAGAAATTTCAAGTTACTGTCAGATACAAAATTCTCTCACACAGAGACTAGAGTACCCAAGATATATGAATTACAATAGGGTATGGCCTTAATTCACTTAGAAGACAGTGGTGAGTGAAGCCATTGTAATGTAAGATGAGCTTTTATAGACGACCCACGTCTATAGTTACAACTCATTTGATTCTGTATAACCGATTCAGACATTACTGATTTGCTGAAGAATATAGGAAGCCACCCAACGTGTTTCCTCATATAAGCATTCAGATCTTCTTTAAATCTTGAACATTAAGTGAATCTTCAACTTGTGCAATCTTTGTTTCTAGTAAGGTTGCAACCTGACTCTTTAGCCTTAAGTAAGGTTGTCACTTGTACGTTTAGCATTGCATGTCCAGCCAAGAGATCATGAATTAGCTTTGTATCTCTACTTTGGATGAACTATGGAAAGGAGTTTCACTTTCTATGCGTTCAACTTAAGACTTCATTAAGACAAAGCTGAATCTCAAAACTTATGTGGGATATGATACAAACTTACTGTGACCAACCTATATTTAGTTGCTTTCTCCTAATTTTTAAAGCTGGATAAACATATCATCAACTTTTATTACCAATTCTTTTAAGTTGGATTTATCTTCTCAAAGTTAACATACAAAGACTCTTTTATTTCCTATATCTACGTATTAAATTTTTAAATCATCAACAAATCTACATTTCTTAAAATTGAGACCGAGTATCTATTAGAAACTAGGAAATATTAGAGCAAACGAACTGGTTATATAACTTAGAGGGACAATATTTACTCGACGACGGTTAGGAAACAGTTCCATGTAACAATGGAACAATTCTATCTCGGAACATCATCTAACCTTTGTACTACTAGTTTTCTTCACTCACATAAACTTGATAGGCGCTCAACCGCTAAAACAACTGATGCATGGAAGAATGTCGGTTTAAAGTTACTGTCCAAAATAAGTTCAAATTGAAGTTAATAGTTTTTGTCAAATTTTCCATGCAATGTGAAAGATTAGTTAACATTGAGCCAAGTCTATTACTTGTTTCAACTTGGAAGTTAGTTACTGTTCAAATTAAATTTTAAAAGTACAACTATTTTTGCAGATTTTAATCTGGATCGAGAGATAGGTAACATTTGGTCCAAAAGTTTCATTTTAATCAGTGGGTGTACATACTAGAACAAGCAAGCTGTACCAAACTTGTTATGAGTTTTATCATTTATTGTAAGGTTATATTAGAAGATTATAAGGCTGATGCAACCAAAGAAACCAAAACAACCAAGATGCTTCCTGCATGCATACACTGATCTACAAGGTAGAAGTTGCTTCGGAAGTTTTGCACTCTCCATAGAAAATATTCTAAGTGTTAAATCTTCGAAATCCAAAGTCCAAATCTTCCGAAGCCAAAGAAGAAGTCTTCCGAAGCCAATTTGCTATGAAGACTGATTTCTTCTAAAGACAGAGAAGACATGCTTTCTCTGATCTACTTTTTCATAAAGCTGACACACTTTCCGTTGCAATCTCTGAAGACTCACCAACTTATACAAGTTGGTGAAAAGTCCATACTTTTGTAAACTGTAGATTATGGTCTTTGTTTGTAACTTCCTACTTTGTACCTGTAAACCTTTTTATATAGAAAAGGATGTGAGCTATGACATGTCATAGTCACTAGTCAAAAGACAATCTGCCTTTTGACTCTACATTGATCATGTTGTCTAGATTAGTGTTTCCAACTGTCTTTCAAAGTATTGACGGTTGTAGGATGTAGTATAAAGTATCTCAGTCCTTGTATTTCTTTCATGCTTTGTAACACTTGTAATAGAACTTGAGAGCAATATACAGCATCCTTGAAAACAATACTTCTCTGTTCTTGTTCTTAGTTCTGTCTCATTACTTACTTGTGTTCTTAGTATCATCTCACACAAACCCGGTTCCCCATTTGATCTGTTAAGTGTTCTAAAACTCTTTTCATTGTGAGACTGATTGTATTGACCACCCTTTACACGGTCCTGCAATTGGTATCAGAGCTTTTTAGGCTCTTGATTGTAAGATCTCACCATCTTAAATCCTTTCAGTTTCACAAAATACTTAACATCTCAAATGGCAGCTATCACAAAGGCTGATATGAAAACTGGTACTATGATAAAGTCTCCACTGATCACTCCTGAAGACTTTGACACTTGGTGCCAAAGAATGGAAAGCTTCATCTCCAGGATGTGGGGATCTATTGTCTATGGACCTCATGTACCATCCACCCCTTCAGCTGTTGCTGGTGGTGGTATGATACCAAAGGAAGTGGCTGATTATTCTGATGAAGACTGGAAGAACATTGACATAGATCAGAAGGCCATCACTGCCCTCCAAACTGCTCTTCCAAACTCTATCTACAGAGGCTTCAAGAAGTGCAAGACTGCCAAGCAACTATGAGATGCACTGAAGCTGATGTATGAGGGGTCAAATGAAGCAAAAGAGAACAAGAAGGACCTCTTGAAGCTACAGTTTGAGAACTTCACCTTCAAGACAGGTGAACCCATGACTCAATAGTACTTCAGGTATGTTGAGATTGTGGATACTCTAATGGATGTTGGAGTAACTCTTGAGAACAGGGATATTGTGAAGAATTTCATGTCCTCTCTTCCCAGACAATGGACACACTATTGTGTGGTCATTAAGAGGAATGAAAACCTCAAGACCCTTACTCTCACTGAGTTGTATGGTATCCTTAATGGCTACCAGATGGAGATGAACATGCGAAATTCATCTGGTAACTCCAACAACCAGCAGAGTTCAGCCCTTTATGTGGTTGAAAGGGATTGCAGAGAACCACAACATCATCTCATCTGCTACCCTGACAACTCACAAAAAGGTCCTTTCATCATCTTCCCAGAGACACCAAGAGAGAGCTACATCCATGGAAGCCCATTCCAAGAGACAAGCTCTTCACAAGCCTTTGTGTCTACTGATTAAAGCACAGACAACTTTCTCTTTACCCTTGAAGACCTGAATTGTATCCATCCAGATGATCTGGAGTACATGGAAATAGTCCACCAGATGGCTCTTCTCACTCATAGAGCCAACAAGTTCTACAAGAGGACAGGGAGGAAGTTTCCTAGCAATGTAGCCAGTGGAAAGTTTGGGCTGGACAAAAGCAAAATGAAGTGTTATAATTGTAACCAAATAGGACACTTTGCTAGAGAGTGCTAGGCACCAAAGACAAATGGTGGCCAAGCACAAACCAAGCCAAACTACACTGATGGAGCTCACCAGAATGAGAAGCCCAAGCAGCAAGCTGCAGTTGCTGTTGAAGAAGGAGGCTTTGACTGGAGCTTTCAGGTGGAGGATGCATCTCCCAACCAAGCACTGATGGCAGATCATGAAGAAGCCAAGGTATTGGAACATCTCTGTACACCTGAATGTACTGCTAAAGTCAATAAATATAGGTCCTATAACTTAGAGATGAGATCTGATCTTGAGTCCTTAAACATCTTAAAAGCTTATTTCAAAAGAGCTGAAAATGATTACAAACTTAAAATAGAAGATTTAGAGAAAATCATTTCAACTCTTAAGCATGAACATACCAACTACAGGACTCAGATAAAAGACCTCATCACTAAGTTAACTGAATGCCAGGCTGAGCTTGTGATCAGTAAAACCAGGGCAGAAAACGTGTTCTTGAAGAAGAGACCTTCAAGAACATGATATCCTCATCCTTGCATGCACAAGTTTGTTATCAAAATAAGCAGGGACTGGGATCTACTGAGATAGCTCCTCTACACACTCTATTGTCTGTAAGATCTCCAAAGTGTGAAACTTATGAAGATGAGCTTCCCCTCATAGACCCCATTGTTGAAGAGGATGAGAAGGAGATAGTGAAGGATGACTCTGAGAAGAGTGAAGAAGATCATTCTAAGAAGGATCACTATTCTCCTGAGGAGAGAAAAGAATCTGGGATGACCAAGTCTCAAAGGAAGAACTTGATTAGAAGAGCAAAGATGAGATCAAAGAAGGCTCAAGAGATCAAGACCACTTTCAACTCTAAGCAGAAACAAGTGTTTAACTCTACAGGATTTGAAGTGGTGAAGGCTAAAGGCTCAACTATGAACTCTAATACCAGGAGTTCTAGTTCTTGTCCAAATCATTCCAGCAAAGAGAAGAAGGCTGATCAGCTGTGTACCACTACTACACAGCCTGAACCATCCAGTTCCAAAAGAAAGCCTCTCCATAAGAAGCTTGCTGCATTATCTGTGAAGATGAAGATGAAGTTGGAAAGTGATCAAGTTCAGTCTTTCTCTCAAAAGAAGACTCTCGGAAGGAAGCAAATGGACTGCATCATGTGTGGTAGTACTTCTCATCTTGCTAAAAATTGCATCTACAATCCTAAAAGTACTATTCACATGATCAAAGAGAAAACTTCTGAGAAGAAGAAGGAAAAGCTAGCTTCGAAAGGAAAATCTTTTTCTTTCAAAAGCTCCAAGGTGAAAAAGAAGACAAGTAAAAACTTGCATTCGGAAGAAAATGTGGTCTCGGAAGAAAGAAATGCTTTCGAAGAACTGAAGCCTGCTGTAGTGAAAGCAAGATCTTTCGAAGGTCCAGTCTCCAAAACTTCAGAAGTTGTTAAAACTTCTGAGGTGTTGAAGGTCAAGTCCAATCTTTCAAAGATGATGTGGAAGATGAAGAAAGACCTAGTGACTGAAAGTTCTTCATCAACAACACCTAATGATCCTCAAAGCTTGAACATAGGATCAGTTACTAGTTACATTATCTTTAGATCACTTTGAAAAGCCCAAGACCAATGAGGCTTGGGTTTCCAAATGTAACTAACCATCTCTTTCTTGTGCAGGAATAACTAAAGACAAAGGGAAATATATGGATCATTGATTGTGGCTGTTCCAGGCACATGACTGGCAATGGTTCTCTGCTTCAAAATTTTAAGAAAATTGATGGAGGGCCAGTTGCTTTTGGGGGAGATACCGGAGGTTACATTACAGGAAGGGGCATGGTCATAAATGGTAAGCTCAGCATTGAAAAGGTAAATTTTGTCAAAGAGCTTGGGTACAATCTACTGAGTGTATCCCAATTTTATGATCAGAGACACAACATGCTTTTTACTGAGCATGAGTGCATTGCTCTCAAGCTCGGGGTAGTCATTCCTCAAGAGCATATCCTGCTCAGAGCCCCCAGGAAAGGGAATATGTACAAGATGGACTTGCAAGAAACATCTCCCTCAGGAGAAGTTTCTTGCTTTCTATCTAAAGCAAATAGTGATGAGTCTTTCCTATGGCATAAAAGAATATGCCATGTAAACTTTAAAAACATGAATAAATTAATTAAGAATGATTTGGTAACTGGAATGCCAAAGAAAGAGTTTACAAGTGATGACCATGGTGTTGCATGCCTGAAAGGAAAGCAACACAAAGTGTCTCACAAGCCAAAGGAATACATCTCCATCACTACTCCCCTACACTTATTACATATGGATCTCTTTGGCCCCACCAGTGTAATGAGTTTAGGAAGGACCTCATATTGTTTGGTAATCACAGATGACTTCACAAGATTCACTTGGGTCTTTCTTAGAACTAAGGATGAGACTCCTGAGATCTTGAAGAACTTCATTTAGAAAATTGAGAATCAATCTGATCACAAGGTCAAGACCATAAGATATGATCAAGGAACATAATTTAAGAACCAAATCCTTGATTTATTTTATGATGAAAAAGGTATTACAGGACAATCATAGTGGTAGAAAGAGTACCATACTGCGTCTGGACTTCAAACAGTTTAAGGACTCCTCAGCAAAATGGTGTTGCTGAGAGGAGAAACAGGACACTTATTAAGGCTGCAAGAACCATGTTGTCTGACTCTAAACTGCCCATCACCTTCTAGGCAGAGGCAGTCAACACAGCCTGCTATATGCAGAACATAGTTTTAGTAGTTGAGACTCATGGTAAGACTCCTTATGAGCTGTGGCACAAAAGGAGACCATTTATTGGTTTCCTCAGGTCATTTGGATATCCTTGCACCATCTTGAATACCAAAGATCAAGTAGCCAAATTTGATGAGAAATTAGATGATGGACACTTTATTAGATACTCTTCCCAAGCTAAGGCTTATAGAGTATACAATCTCAGAAATAGAGTAGTTGAGGAGTCAGCCAATATGACCTTTAATGAGCACACTCCTAGTGTGAAAGGTTCTGGTTCTGATTGGCTATGTGATATTGATTTAGTTACCAACTGTTTTAACAAGTCTTGTAAGAATGTTTCAGGATCTACATGTAACTTATCAACAGGAGATCCTGACCCAAGATTTGAGCTGAGAAGACCAAGCAAGAATACTACTTCAGCTCCAGTGGTAACTAACCCTGCAAGTGAAGATCGTATTAGCACAAACATGACAAATTCAACTGATACATCTAAGATGCCTATAAATTCCAGCTCAAGGTTCAAACTCAAGTGAAGGAGCTTCAAATGTAAGAGGAAATTAAGGTGGTGATAGTGATCAAGAATTTCTTAATGCTGATAACCACTCCATAGAAGACAACATAAATGATGTCACACACTCATTGGATCAAGCCTCTCTTGATAAGTGTGGTGATGTGGTGGGTGATACTCCATTTCTAGATCTGAATTTCTCTAATTTAGATCTTTCCAATCAACTTGCTGTGATCCCTTAACTCAGGATCCACAAGTCACACCCCACCACAAACATCATTAGAAATATTGATACAGGGGTGAGAACAAGAGGAAACCCATGACAAAAATGTTTGTTGATACTCTTGCTTCTTATCCCAGATAGAGCCAAAGAAAGTTGATGAGGCTTTGAAGGATGGAAGTAGGGTTGAAGCAATACAAGAGGAGCTGCTTCAATTCAAAAGACAAATGGTTTGGAACCTATGTCCTCTTCCTCATGGGAAGACTACCATAGGAACCAAGTGGGTTTTAGAAACAATAAGGATGATAGAGGACTTGTCATCAAGAACAAGGCTAGACTAGTTGTTCAAGGATACACATAAGAAGAGGGAATCGACTACATAGATGTTTTTGCTCCTGTGGCAAGACTTGAAGCTGTAAGAATATTCCTGGATTTTGCTACATCCAAGGATTTCAAGGTCTACCAACTTGATGTCAAGTGTGCTTTTCTATATGGGGTGATTGATAAAGAGGTGTATGTTCAAACAACCACCTGGCTTTGCAGACCTAGATCATCCTGATTATGTCTGCAGGCTTGATAAAGCTCTTTATGGGCTGCACCAAGCTTCAAGAAAGTGGTATGAGACACTATCTCAGTATCTCTATCAACATGGCTACAAGAGGGGTACTATAGATTGAACTCTCTTCATCAAAGGAACAGGGAATGACTTAATGTTGGTTCAAGTATATGTAGATGACATTATCTTTGGGTCAACTAATCCAAAGCTCTGCAAAGACTTTGAGAGGCTGATGAAGAATAGGTTTGAAATGAGTGCCATGGGGGAACTCAATTTCTTTCTGGGAATTCAAGTGAAGCAAGTTGACAATGGCATCTTCATAAGTCAGTCAAAGTATGTACAAACTATACTTACAAGATTCAACATGACTGATTGTAAGGTTGCTAAGACACCCATAGCTAGAAACCACTCCCTTGGACCTGATCTTGAGGGGGAGTGTGGATGAACATCTTTACAGGGCTATGATTGGGTCTCTTATGTATCTCACAGCCAGCAGGCCTGATATCATGTTTGTCACATGCATCTATGCAAGATATCAAGCCAACCCCAAGATGTCACCCATGGTTGCTGTCAAGAGGATTCTTAAATATCTCAAAGGTGCTCCCAAGCTTAGCCTTTGGTATCCAAAGAATTCTGACTTCAATCTGTATGCTTATACAGATAGTGACTATGGTGGCTGCAACATGACTGCAAAGTCTACATCTGGGGGATGTCAATTCTTTGGTGGAAGGATTGTCTCATGGCAATGCAAGAAACAATCCTGTGTGTCTGCATCAACTGCTGAAGCTGAATACATTGCTACTGCAAGCTGCTGTGCTCAAGTGCTTTATATTTAGAATCAGATGCTGGACTATGGATTCAACTTAAAGAGACTCCTTATCCACATAGACAACAACAGTGTTATCTCTATTATAGAGAATCCTGTGCAGCACTCAAGGCCAAAACACATCAACATCAGGTATCATTTGAAAAGGGATTAATCAAACTAGTCAAAGTTAACACAAATGAACAATATGTTGATCTGTTCACTTAAGCTTTTGATGAACAGAGATTCAAATATCTTGTATCAGCTATTGGGATGATTAACTTTTAGTAGATTTTCTTGAACTTAAATCAACTTTATTTCTAAAACCTGTGTGTCCTAAGTTGTCTATTTTATCACCTTCATAAGCCCAGTTTATTTTGGAAAAAAATCTTTAAAATGATATTACTTAGATTTTTGAAAATTTTTCAAACCTATTTTCTTTCGGAAGATTTCAAGTTGTCTTCGGAAGAAATTATGTCTTCAAGACAAATAACTACTTATAAGAAATTTACCTTTGGAAGAAATTCTGAGATATCTTCCGAAGCTTAAATATGCTTCTAAGTACTTGCATATATTTGAAGGACAATTTTCTTCCGAAAGCGATTAAGTCTCGGAAGATTTATTCTCTTTAAAATAAAACTCCCAAGTCTAAATCTTTTCCGAAACCAAACATGTCTCGAAAGAAAAATTCTCTAAGTATTTTTCTCCCGAAGCAAAATTTTCACAAATCTTAAGAATATCTTCGAAGCCAAATTGGCTTCGGAAGCTTTTTCTTAAAACTTTCGAAGCAAAATTACCTTCGGATGATTTTCAACTTCTAAGAAAACTACCTTTTTGGGCACTTTTTCATAGGTGGGACCGACATTCGGATTTCAAAGTTTATTCTTTTGCTTTAACTTTGTCTCAAATCCATTTCATATATATTCTCAACGGTTCCCCCTCTTCTCACTATCCTCTTCATCTGCTTCTCTCTCACCTACAAACCTGGTTTCTCAGAGGCAACATAATTAGTTTCTCTGTTAGACTCTGAGAAAGATCCTGGTTTCTCAGAGGTTTGCCGTTACCTTTCTTTGACGAACTACTTCACCTCCCTCACCATTGATCCTCCGCTCTATGAGGATCAGTTGTTGGAATTCTGGAGGACCTGCTAAGAGGTCACCATGGATGAGGAGAAGGCACTGTCTGCCACAGTACAGGGGAGGACAATCTTCATCACTTCGGCCTCCATAAACACACATCTTCAGCTGGATGATGTAGAAGGTGATTTGTCCTTTCCAAAATCTGTTGTTGACCACTCTTTTGAGCAGATGGGCTATGAAGGTGACTTCTCAGTCAGGACCTTTAGAAAGAAGAAGGTCTTCTCTCAGTGGAAGTACCTCCTCCATGTTGTTATCCATAGCTTATCCAACAAGCATGGAGGTTGGGACCAGATTCCAGAAGACCTTTCCTTTATAGTTCATGGGATGGTTCAAGGGGTCAAGTTCAGGTATTCACAATTTGTTTATACCAATTTACTTGCAAACTTAGACTCCTTAGAGTATTACATGTTTCCTAGATATGTCCAGCACATTCTTAACTGTGAACTGGGGTCACAGTTGAGGGGAGCAGGTAATATTCTAAAATTAGGACAGATGAAGCCTGACATCTTCAAGACCATGAGGAAGCCAACTGTTGGCTTCTTAGGGGTAGAAACAACCCTTGTCCCAAAAATGTTAGAGCTCATTGCTCAAGGTGACAACCTAGCAGCACCAGCTAGTGTTGAACCCACACCTTCTACTTCCCAACCACCTATACAGCCACAAATAACCATCACTTACCAGAGAAACTCCAATAAACCCCTGCACATGATACTCAATTTGTGCAGGTCCCTATATCATCCCCAATACAGGAGGGAGTGGACACTGGAGCTCCCACTTCTCCTGAGGAGCAAACCACTCCCATCTCACAAATGATCAGTGTTGAATTTCCTCATGCTCAGCCTGATGAGCTCACAACCCCCACAACCTTAAGCTTTCACTCAGAGTCTTAACACTCTAGTGAACAACCTTTAGGGGACAGTTACCATCCCCAGCCTCTTGATCTAAACCAACCAATCCCAAACCTTGAATTCTATGATGATGAAGACATGGGCTTCAGTGAGTATCATGAGTCTCTCTTCTCCGCCCCTACTCAAGGAGAGATGAGAACTCCTGTTTCTCCCATGTCTAGCCTACATCATCCACCCACTACTAAGGTGGATCTCCCTAAACTTATTCAGGAGGTCCATATGGAAGAGGCTCTCACTTCAGCAAGTAATTACATCATTCAGACGTCAACCATGGCAACCCAACCTCTTGACACTTCTCTTAAAGTTGTCATGATGCAGGGGAAATACAACAGCCAAGAACAAAGTGCTGGTGATGAGGAAGAAGACCTTGGTCCTATTATCTCATCCCCCCATGATTCTTCTGATGAAGATGAGGGGACTGAAACTAAAGGTGCAACAATTGACTAAAACATGCACCTATTTAGTCTCAAAGATAAGTCACCTAGAATCTCAGGTGACTATCTTACAAAGGAGGGTCAATGACCAGTAACTTGAGATCACCGATCTCAAGGGCAAGTTAGTTAAGAGACCACTCAGGAGAACTCAACCAAGTCCACAACAACCTGTGAATGTGACAGACCCAACCCCTAGCTCACTTATGCAAGAAGGTGATGCTACCAAAAAGGGGGAGAAGTCCGAACAATCACAGAACCTGGGAGTTCTTCACAGAGTATGGACTTTGAGGATTCACCACCCTCACTTGCAATGGTCCATACTCAGCAACCTCCTCAAGTCTACATGAATATGGCCTTACTTTCCCAAGTCCACATGGATGTTGACTCACTCATATAAAGCTTGTTTGAGGAGGGTATCCACAGAGCTATACCTACCCCATCTCATCACTCTGAGAATCCAATCATGGGATGGAGGTATGACACATAAAGAAGAGCTCTTATCATCTCTAGATCTTAGGGTCAACAAGAAATCTTCAACTTTTTCAACCTGAGTTTCTATGAGTGCATCCATCTAATTGATCTTCCACTTGTCAACCTAAGTCAAAATAGACAAGCTGGAAGATTAATAGATAGGATTCAAGAAAGGGTGCTAGAAGAGTTAAAGCTGAGATCAAGATTATATAGACAGAGGCTAGTAGGTGAGATTTTTGGTCAACTGGATATTAAGGTGGACCCTAAGATTAGCTTCAAAGGGGAAGCCTTGACTGAAGGCCCAGAAGTTGAACCTGTGAACATTGAGACAGGAACTTATTCAGCACTCATTACCCTCAGTGAGGCACCAGCTGGTGAAGGTGCTTCACAACCTCTCTCTGGCCAGAGCTTGACTGCTAAACCAAGCAATGAAGGCCAAAGATCTCTCCACCCTGAGTCACCAAGGCCTATGCGTGACAAAGGGAAGAGGAAGATGACCTTTGAGGAGATCGAGGAGGAGAAGAGAGAGAGAGAGGAAGAGGAAGCTAAGGGGAAAGAGTTCAAGAGGGTCTTCAGGCTTCATGGAAGCTACCATCAGGGCTGCCCCCAGGCCAAACACTCAAGATGATGAGTTGAGGAAGCCAGGCTAAACTACCTAGGGACCAGGAACTACAACATTGATGAACTTATATCTCTTCCCTTAGATGAACTAAATAAACTGGCTGACAAGGATTTGTCCAAAGAGAGGAAGGAGGCAGAGGATGCAGCATTGCTCCTCAAGATCAAAGAAGAAAGGAGACAGAAAAGGCTCTACAAGCATGCTCCTATCCTCTCCCCAGTTCAGGAAAGTCCTGAGAAAGAGGCCGTGGCAAATGAACAACCTCAGGTAGACAAAGAAGCTGATAGACTGAAAATGATTAGCTACCTGCGTGCCACAAGACTCTATCAGACATTTGCACTTCTTCCCCTATCATTTAAGTATGTTGAATTTGAGTATCTCAAGCAGCTGGAGCAACAAGTTACCAAGAAAGAAAAGCTGCTAAGAGAAAACTAAAGGAAGAAGTTGCAAAGTCAAGAGCCATCATCCAAAAGAGCCAAAAAAAGTCTGATGACAGACAAAGGATGATAAGCTTCTTGAAGCTGTATGGATTCTCTGGAAGGAGGCTTGGTCCAATGTCTCTATCCACTATGGATGAGCATATTAGAGTGATCAAGTAGAAGATTAAGAAGGAAGAGCTTGTTGACTTGATTAAGAAGGAAGAGCTTGTTGACTTGCATTCTCCACCAAATCTAGCTCAACCTGAAGTTGAGGTAAAGGTTGAACCCCCTGAGACAACACAACCTAAACCTAGAGCTGCATCTCAGCCTACTTCATCTTCTGATCCACAGCAGGGTCCTCTTCTCTCTCCTTCTGAACCTGTGAGAGAAGAGAACCCAACTAAAAGAGACATAGTAGAACAACCTGGTACTGAAGACCAGTCCTCTCAGTTAAAGACTTCAAAGAGGAGGAACAAGATGGCCATGAAAAGTGTTTCTAAGAAGAAGACCAAGGCATCCACCTCTACACCTCAGGATGAGTCAGAGCATCCTGAGGTAGTGCATGAAAAGGCTGCTCAACCAACTCCTATTCAAGTAGAGCCTCTTACAACTGGAAGACCCATCTTGTCTTGGACTTTTGCTACTAATCCAGACAGATGGTATGTCATCAGAGATCAAGGAGATCAAGATATCTATTTCTAGAAAGACATGCTTGATCTTCCTCTACATGATCTCCATGACATGAGAAGATATTATAAGAGTCTGAGGGATCCTGAATAGATGATGAAGAAAGGTATGGTCTTGATCCTAATGAGGACTATCAACATCTGAAGAACTTCTCTGTTTTGGTAGCATCAGCCTAGAGGGAGTTTGTAAGGTTATATTAGAAGATTATAAAGCTGATGCAACCAAAGAAGCCAAAACAACCAAGGTGCTTCCTGCATGCATGCACTGATGTACAAGGTATACGTTGCTTTGGAAGTTTTACACTCTCCATATAAAATATTCTAAGTGTAAATCTTCCGAAGCCAAAGTCCAAATATTTCGAAGCCAAAGATGAAGTCTTTCGAAGCTTCAGAGACAAAGTCTTCCGAACCCAATTTGCTGTGAAGACTGATTTCTTCCGAAGACAGAGAAGACATGCTTTCTCTGATCTACTTTTTCATAAAGCTGATACACTTTCCGCTGCAACTCTGAAGACTCACCAACTTATACAAGTTGGTAAAAAGTCCATGCTTTTGTAAACTGTAGATTATGGTCTTTATCTGTAACTTCCTACTTTATACCTGTACACCTTTTTATAATAGAATAGGATATGAGCTATGACATGTCATAGTCACTAGTCAAAAGGCAATCTGCCTTTTGACTCTACATTGATCTTGTTGTCTAGATTAGTGTTTTCAACTATCTTTTAAAGTATTGACGGTTGTAGGATATAGTATAAAGTATCTTAGGTCCTTGTATTTCTTTCATGATTTGTAACACTTGTAATAGAACTTGAGAGCAATATACAACATCTTTGAAAACAATACTTCTCTGTTCTTGTTCTTAGTTCTGTCTCATTACTTACTTGTGTTCTTAGTATCATCTCATAAAAACCTGGTTCCCCATTTGATCTGTTAAATGTTCTAAAACTCTCCTCATTGTGAGAATGATTGTATTGACCACCCTTTACACGGTCTTGCACTTATATCTTCAATAATTAAGAACTTTCATTTTGCCTCTAAACTTAAAATAATCCTTGGTATTTCCTTTGAAACTAACAAAAGTTTTAGAATCAGTTCGCTGGCATATAAAGGATAAAATCTTACGAAGATGTAACATTTATAGTATTCTCGAGCACATGCTCATTAGTCAGTGTCTCCTAATGGACATCCAATTTGGAAACATCACACGCAAAAATAAAATTTAAGATAGTTCTGATGTGAAGTTCTACCTTTGATACTAGCTTTTATACTCCATCTGTGGTTAGTAAAAGATAATAAGAATCAACTCACTTTTTGGTACATGGAAATTATATTCTTCTTGCTGGACAAACCCTACCATCTTTATTTCCTATATATGAGAAGCATCCCTTGATAAATGATAACATCCTCCATATCAACCTTTGAGTTCATGCCATCTTCCTGATTTTCATTTTGCTGTGGAAACAATAATCACATTCACCGACAAATTTTCCTTCAATATATTATTTGTTAAAAGTTTTCAAGTGCAAAATGGCATCAAATTCCATCTCTTCAAGTTGCTCCAGCTCCTCATGGACACCTAAGCAGAACAAACTATTTGAAAAAGCACTTGCTGTATATGATAGAGACACCCCTGACCGTTGGGAAAAAATTGCACGCGCAGTGGGTGGTAAAACTGCAGAAGAAGTGAAAAGACATTATGAAGTGCTCATAGAAGATCTTAGGCATATAGAGTCCGGAAATGTTCCTTTCCCCAACTACAGACGCTAGCCTAGATTGCATTCCAACCATCAGGTAAAGTGTTCATTTAGTACGGTCAGTAATGTTGTGACTTCTGCATGCAGATTCCTATTGCCACTTAATTGATATTACTTCCAAATAGTTATACATAAAGCAAAACACAGATAATACGGTCGATGCATTGCTATTCTCAAATAACTTCCTAGATATCCTTGGTGTTCAAAGACTTAGCCACGTCAAACAAAAGCAATTTACTTTTAGTTACATCATATATGTAATCTATTTCAACACCATGAAAACAAGAACACATGCAAACATGTAGTGATATGTTAGCAAAGCATAGGTATGAGAAGACAAGCATGCGAAAAAAAGATTCTCAAACATTTCCACAAATAACATTCTATTCGCAACATCAATGAATGACAATAACAAATAAATAAAGCATCCTATTCCTTACTTTTTAATTTGAAAGGGGTTGAAACCCCACCCTTTCTATTTGCAAACACCCTAAAACAATCTAATCTTTTGTTTTTATTGCAGCATTCTCTCACATGCTGGCTTATGAAGCAGAAATAATGTTCCATTGAAGCTAAAGACATGAAGGTCATATTTTTAGTCAATAGAAAGTGCAAAAAGAAGGTCAAGTAAAAACCAATCAGCACTATTAAAAGTAATATTCCTTTTCTCTCTTTGATCCCTTGTGTAAGGAAACATGTAATACCCAGTTCTCTAATGTCGGTTACTGTATTATAAGTTCAATCTATATATGTATAAATAAACTACAATGATTCTTAATAAAAAAAAGTTATGTTTCTCACCCATAATGTGACAATGTCAATGGTTAATTTTCTAAAAGGAAGCCCTAATTCAAATGTTTAACCATGAAATTAAGTTATAAAAATTAATTATGGCATGAATTTGCAATCAAAGTCGTCAATCTCCCCCTAAATTCACATGTTTGATGAAGAAAAAAGGGATTAACAATTAGTATTCATTTGATTCTACGATAAGCCATAAGCAAACACGATGATCGGAAATTCTCCAACGTAATCGCTTTATTCATCCTAGTTCGATGGGCATTTTTCTGTAATGCAACAAAGTGAACGTGCTAGTGGGAAATTTTGGGTTTGAAATGTGTAATCCTGTAAACTAGAAATGATAGGCGCGGATAATTAAGTCACGAACTCGAATATATAAACCAGAAAAAAGTAATAACAGCTTTCACAAACGTTAAGGATACATAAAAAGATAAATAATATCAACATAACATAATAAACTTAACAAACGTGTTGAATTAACACAATTTTTCACATATTTTTGATACAACACTTTGAACAATTTTTAGTTACTAAAATAATTTGATAAATTGTAGAGGTCAAATCTAGAGGTTCGAAAAATAAAAAAAAATTGATTCATGTGAAAACATCAAGATCCATGCTAGAATATCAAGTGATGCGTGAACTTTAGGGTGCGAGAACTTGGGATTGAGGCGGAAAATTTCGTTGTAGTATAAATAGTTGCTTAGCTATGTATTTTGAATCACTTATCAATTTTATTCTTCAAAGCTTGTAAGCAATTGTGTTAAATGATGGAAGAATCCTTTATTTACATGATTGTTCATTGATCTTGACTTATGCGCGCGTGTTTACCATTTCAATCATCATTCATTCCGTGTTTAATGGATTGAGATTGATAATATTGTTATCCTACTAAGGAACATCCTGGATTTTACAAAAATATAAGGGCTTATTATGGAAACCATGAAACTTTTGCGGCCAAAACATAAAAATTAAAAATTCCATGTAGCTAAGATCTCAAAATTATATAGATAGGTAATAGCAACGGTCCGACCAGGCTGGCTGATTAAACAAGACCTAAACATGTCATGTTAATTAAATGTGTTAGTTTTCAAACATCAACACAAACTTGTTTAAAAGAATGTTAAGCAATACAATCTATATAGGGGCACAATAAAAATAACATATTTAGTGAAAAAGAATTAGGCACATCAAACCAACAAGACACAATAATATATACATACAATACCATTATTTTTACCTTTGTCCTTCCCTAATATGTTCTGTTAATCGCTCATGAACCTCAAGCCTATTGTTCATAGTGGGTGAACCGATGGCTATTTTGTAAATTGTGATTCGTGAACTGAAGATGAAAGATGAAGATGACTAGGTTTATGAAATTTTGAAACAAATTCGGAGATTAAAGATTTGTGAATCATGGTTTGTGGAATACTGACCATTGAAGATGAGTAAAAATCAAATATTTTGACTAGGGTTAACGTTTGGTAATGCAAGTATTTTATTTTATTTTTTACTAAAATATATAGTCATGTCATTAGGAGGTTAACATGTGTTTAATGTGTTTAAACACAAAGTTAATTGTGTCTTAAAGGCGTCCATCTGTTTAAAGCACAAAACATGTCAAGCTCAAATCCAAACTTTTTTAACTCGATGTCGGCCTGTGTCGTGTTACCATGTCTATGTCAGAAATTGACATCCACAGTTCCAATTGACGATTCGAGTAATTTAAAGAGTAAACTTACTGTTTGTTTTATGTGGTTTGGTACAAATGACGTTTTAGCTCCAATTCTTTCAAAATCAATTTTCCGTCCATGTGGTATGTAATGAGTCTCGGTTGACTTCATCTAACTAACATTGTTAGTTTTAACCCTTAAAGGTAAGGGAACTTTAGTCTTTGCACATATATGGATTATAGTATACTTAAATTAATAAAGAAACTAGTTCTTTAATTAGTTAACTCCAAAATCATCGTCATTTTCCACCCCACCCCTCTCTTCGCCACTTGGTTTTGTGTAAGAGAAAGGGATCTTAGGATTTTATGTTCTAAATTACATAATAGTCATGTTAGTCAAAGTGACTGAATATGATGAAACTTAAAGGATTAGTGTAATTGGTGATTTTAAGGATGAATATGATGAAACTTAAAGGATTAATGTAATCAGTGATTTTAAGGACGAAACGTACAAATTAAGGTATACTTAAACAATGAAAAATATAATTTATTTTAATTTTTAATCGAGGTGGGCCTACCAAGTTTGTAAGGGAGAGATACATTTAGCAACACCTTTAAATATATAAAACTCAGGCTTTACTTGATAAATTAACGAGTCTTCGAAATACAAATCTGAGCTATTAAACTCGACGGGAAGGGTTCAAATGAGAACTCACTTTTTTTTTAGAACTCTAGGAACCAATATGAGTCATTAGTTTTCAATGGCAAAATGATAATTAATAAAAATATAATAAAAAATTATAAAATAAAAATAACATAAAATTAAAAAAATAAAAACTTAAAAATGTTTCTTTCCTTTCCGTCTTTCATAAAAAAAAAACATTATACAAATAAAAAGAATCTCAATTTTTTTTGCGAAATTCGTTTTACACGTGTAATACCAGATTTACACATGTGTAAATCCGGTATTACACTTGTATATAACGAGATTTACACATGTGTATATAACGGGTGGACGATTTTTTTAAGAAAAAAGTATATCAATATGGTAGGCGTTAGAAAAATAAAAAATACTGAAATTAATGATGAAAGTTTTATGAAAAATAATATCGTGAAAAAAAGTTACGAACGTTTTAGTAAAAAGGTGAAAATAGCATGTGACTTATATGTGACTAAAATATGTGCCTCATATTAGTTTCTAGAATTCTCACAAAAAGGATGGTTTTCAAGCTAACCCTACCCTAAACTCAACTTGAAAAACTTAAATATTTATGAAGAAATATTTTTATAACCAAACTTATGCCAAATACATATAATGGTTTGAGCTTTAGGTATTCAAGATGTAAAGGATATATGAACATACAAAAAGATGAATTTAAAGGAACTAAAATTTGCTACAATATTGATGTAATTGTTCCTTAACCTAAGACCTCATTAAAATAAGGGGATGTTTGGGATCAAGTCCCACCTGTGATAAAAAAAGAAGATTTCATGTTGGGCTACGGGTTTTCACTCAACTATGGAGAGTTTCTTCCTTAGGGTGGTTTTGGGTTACGTACTTGAGTAATGGAAATGATTGGGTGGGCCAACGGTCTGTCAGTGATCCAACTTGTAGTTCCTAAAAATTATATATTTCATTAATTAATTACAATATAATTGTATTACAGGAGGCAAAGTCATAAAAATGTGTTCTTTTGTAATGAAATACGAAATGTTAAGTATTTTAAAAATACGTAGGATGCTATAACAATTGAGTCGGTTAGAAGGTAAAGTGAGGAATAGTTGGATGATAAATGAATTAGAGTATTCACAGTAGGTTTTCTATATTTATGTGAGTGTGCTTCATATATTTTAAGTAATTATTGTAAATGGTTGTGAGTAGAGTAGAAAGAAAAGTTACTGTTCATATGTATATTTGAAGAATTACTATTCAACTCTTATAAATTTTTTAATATTTTTGAAAATAGTAGTAAGTAGAGGAGAGAGAAAAATAATAATAAAAATATAAAAAATATTATTTAATTAAGAATTAGAGAGAAAAGGTAGTGATTTTTAATGTAATTATAAAGATAAAAATGAGAAACCTTATGTAATGCTCTTAGATGGAGTTACAAAAAATTTTTAGGTTACCTTTAAATACTTGTCAAATCTATACTATAAAATAAGAAATAATTATATGAAACATGTAACGAGTTCTAGTGTTACATATTTTATAGATGGGTTAAAAATATTAAAGATAGAGCCTTTTAGGTTACTTTAAACTAGATTCAGAATTTTTTTAAATGAATTATATGCTTAGAAGAACATATCAAGACTGCAGGACCAGGTAAGGGTGCCTAACACAATCAGTTTATAATGAGGAGAGACTTGGAACACTTAACGTTCAAATAGGGAACCGGGTTTGATTATGAGGATACTATGAACACAAGTAAGTAATGAGATAGAACAAGCAACAATACATAGAAATATGGTTTTCAAGGAGTGTTGTATATTGCTCTCAAGTTCTATTACAAGTGTTACAAAGCATATCTAAATTACAAGAACCTGAGACTCTTTATACTACATCCTACAACCGTCAATACTTGGGACAGTTGGAATTGACTAATCTAGACAACAAGATCAATCTAAAGTCAAAGGCAGATTGCCTTTTGACTAGTGACTATGACATGCCATAGCTCACATCCTTTTCTATTACAAAAGGTTTACAGGTACAAAAGTAGGAAGTTACAGACAAAGACCTTTATCTACAGTTTACAAAAGCATGGACTTTTCACCAACTCATACAAGTTGGTGAGTCTTCAGAGTTGCAGCAAAAGTGTGTCAGCTTTATGTAAAGTAGATCAGAGAAAGCATGTCTTTCTCTGTCTTTGGAAGAAATCAGTCTTCACAGCAAAATGGCTTTAGAAGACTTTGTCTCTGAAGCTTCAGAAGACTTCATCTTTGGCTTCGGAAGATTTGGACTTTGGCTTCGGAAGATTTTACACTTAGAGTATTTTCTGATGTAGTGTGTAAAACTTCCGAAGCACTTCTACCTTTGTACGTCCAGTGCATGCATGCAGGAAGACCTTTGGTTGTTTTGGCTTCTTTGGTTGCATCAGCCTTATAATCTTCTGATATTACCTTACAAACTCCCCCTAGGCTGATGCTACCAAAACAGAGAAGTACTTCAGATGTTGATAGTCCTCATTAGGATCAAGACCAAGCCTCTCTTCATCATCTGGTCAGGATCCTTCAGACTTTCATAGTATCTTCTCATGTCATAGAGATCATGTAGAGGAAGATCAAGCATGTCTTGCCAGAAGTAGACATCTTGACCTCCTTGATCTCTGATGACATACCATCTGTCCGGATTGGCAGCAAAACTCCAGGACAAGATGGGTCTTCCAATGGCAAGAGGCTCTACTTGAATAGGAGTTGGTTGAGCAGCCTCTTCATGCACTTCCTCAGGATGCTCTGACTCATCCTGAGGTGTGGAGGTGGATGCCTTGGTTTTCTTCTTCTTTGAAACACTTTTTCCTGGCCATCCTTTTCCTCCTCTTTGAAGTTTTCAACTGAGATGACTGGTCTTCAGCACCAGATTGTTTGTTGTGTCCCTCTCAGTTGGGATCTCTTCTCTCACAGGTTCAGATGGAGAGAGAGGAGAACCCTGCTGCGGATCAGAAGATGAAGTTGGCTGAGATGCAGCTCTAGGATCAGGTTGTGTTGTCTCAGGGGGTTCAACCTTCACCTCAACTTCAGGTTGAGCTGGACTTGGTGGAGAATGCAAATCTACAAGCTCTCCCTTTTAATCTTCTGCTTGATCACTCTTATATGCTCATCCATGGTGGATAGAGACATAGGACCAAGCCTCCTTTCGAAGAATCCGTACAGCTTCAAGAAGCTCATCATCCTTTGTCTATCTTCAGACTTCTTTTGGCTTTTGTGGATGATGGCCCTTGACCTTGCAGCTTCTTCCCTTAACTTTCTCTTAGCAGCTTTTCTTTCTTTTGTGGCTTGTTCCTCCAGCTGCTTGAGATATTCAAACTCTATGTACTCAAAGGATAAAGGAAGAAGTGCAGCTGCCTGATAGAGTCCTGTGGCACTCAGGTAGTTGATCATATTCATTCTTTCAGCTTTCCTATCTACCTGAGGTTGTGCATGTGCCACAGTCTCTGTCTCAGGACTTTCTTGAACTGGGGAGAGGACAGAAGCATGTTTGTAGAGCCTTTTTAGTCTCCTTTCTTCCTTAATCTTGAGGAGCAATGCTGCATCCTCTGCCTTCCTCCTCTCCTTTGACAGCTCAGTGTCAGCCAGCTCATTCAACTCTTCTAAGGGAGAGATATGAGTTCATCAACATTATAGTTCCTGGTCCCCAGGTAGTTTAGCCTAGCTGCTCCTCAACTCATCATCTTGAGTGTTTGGCCTGGGGGCAGCTCGGATAGCAGCTTGCATGAAGCCTGAGGACCCTCCTGAACTCTCTCCCCTTAGCTTCCTCTTCCTCTCTCTCTTCTCCTCCTCTAACTCCTCAGAGGTCATTTTCCTCTTCCCTTTGTCACGCAGGCCTTGGTGACTCAGGGTGGAGAGAGCTTTGGCCTTCATTGCTTGGTTCAGCAGTCAAGCTCTGGCCAGAGAGAGGTTGTGGAGCACCATCACCAGCTGGTGCTTCACTGAGGGTACTGGGTGCAGAAGGAGATCCTATCTCAAGGTTCACAGGCTCAACCTCTGGGCCTTCAGTCAAGGTTTTCCCTTTGAAGCTAATCTTGGGGTCCACCTCAACATCCAGTTGACCAAAGATCTCACCTGCTATCCTCTGTCTATATAATCTTGATCTCATCTTGAACTCTTCTAGCACCCTTTCTTGTATCCAGTCTGCTAGTCTTCCAGCTTGTCTGTTTTGGCTTGGGTTGACAAGTGGAAGATCAACCAGATTTATGCACTCATAGAAACTCAGGTTTGAAAAGTTGAAAGTTTCTTGTTGACCCTGAGTTCTAGAGATGATGAGAGCTCTTCTTTCTGTGTCATACCTCCATCCTATGATTGGGTTCTCAGAGTGGGGAGATGGGGTAGACATGGCTCTGGGTATACCCTCCTCAAATAGACTTTGAATGAGAGAGTCTACATCCATGTAGACTTGAGGAGGTTGCTGAGTATGGACTATTGCAAGAGAGGGTGGTGAATCCTCTATGTCCATACTCTGAGAGGAACTCCCAGGTTCTGTGACTGTTTGGACTTTCTCCCCTTTTTGGTAGCATCACCTTCTTGCATAAGTGAGCTGGGGGTTGAGTCTGTCACATTCATAGGTTCTTGTGGACCTGGTTGAGTTCGTCTTGGTGGTCTCTCAGCTAGCTGGCCCTTGAGATCGGTGATCTCAAGTTGCTGGTCATTGACCCTTCTTTCTAAGACAGTCACCTGAGATTCCAGGTGACTTATCTTTGAGACTAAATAGGTGCATATTTGAGTCAGTTTTTGCACCTTTAGTTTTGGACTCCCCTCATCTTCATCAGAAGAATCACAGGGGGATGAGAGAATCGGACCAAGATCCTCCTCCTCATCACCAGCATATTGTTCTTGGCTGCTGGATTTCCCTTGCCTTATGACAGCTTCAAGAGAAGTGTCAAAAGGCCTGGTTGCCATGGTTGAGGTCTTAAAGATGTAATCACTTGCTGAAGTGAGAGCCTCTTCCATATGGATCTCCTGAACAGGTTCAGGGAGATCCACCTCAGTGATAGGTGAATGATGTGGGATAGACCTAGGTGAGACAGGAGTACTCATCTCTCCTTGAGTAGGTGTGGAGAAGAGAGACTCATGGTACTCGCTGAATGCCATGTCTTCATCATCATAGAAGTCAAGGCTGGGAATTGGTTGGTTTAGATCCAGCGGCTGGGGATGGTAACTTTCCCCGGAAGGTTGTTCACTAGAGTGTGAGACTCTGAGTGAAGGCTTAAGGCTGTTTGGGTGTGAGCTCATCAGGCTGAGCATGAGGAACCTCAGCACTGATCATATGAGAGATGGGAGTGGTTTGCTCCTCAGGGGAAGTGGGAGCTCGAGTGTCCACTTCCTCCTGTAAGGTTGGTGATATGGGGCCTGCACAAGCTGAATAGCATGTGCAGGGTTCGTTTGGTTTTTCTCTGGTAGGTGATGGTTATTGTGGGCTGTATGTGTGGTTGAGAGATAGAAGGTGTGGGTTCAACACTAGCTGGTGCTGCTAGGTTGCCACCTTGAGCAATGAGCTCAAACATTTTTGGGGCAAGGGCTGTTTCTACCCCAGAGAAGCCAACAGTTGGCTTCCTCATTATTTTGAAGATGTCGGCTTCATTTGTCCCAATTTAAGAATATTACCTGTTCCCCTCAACTGTGTGCCCAGTTCACAGTTGAGAATGTGCTGGACATATCTAGGGAACATGTAATACTCTAGGGAGTCCAAGTTAGCAAGCAAATTGGTATATACAAATGAGAATACCTGAACTTGACCCCCTGAACCATTCCATGGACTATGAAGGAGAGGTCTTCTGGAATCTGATCCCATCCTCCATGCTTGAGCTGTGTATGACAACATGAAGGAGGTACTTCCATTGGGATGAGACCTTCCCCTTCCTGAAGGTTTTGACTGAGAAGTCACCCTCATAGCCCATCTGCGCAAAGGAGTGGTTGACTGCAGCTTTGGGAAGGACAAGTCACCTTCTACATCATCCAGCTGAAGATGTGTGTTTATGATGGCCGGAGTGATGAAGATTGTCCTCCTCTGCATTGTGGCAGACAGTGCCTTCTCCCCGTCCATGGCGACCTCTTCGTAGGTCCGCCAGAACTCCAACAAATGATCCTCATAGAGAGGAGGATCAATGGTGAGGGAGGTGAAGTAGTTGGTCAAAGAAAGGTAACGACAAACCTCTGAGAAACCTGGATCTTTCTCAGAGTCTAACAGAGCAACTTGATTATGTTGCCTGTGAAGATGCATGGAAAAATCGTGTTGATTTCTGCGGTCAAGGTTGGCCATTTGAAGTAGCTTTTGTGAAGAGAGATAAGAACAAAGGCGGTTTGTGGTGAAATTAGGTTAGAGAACAATGTAGATGAAGAGGAGAGTGAGAAGAGGGGGAACCGTTTGAGAATATATATGAAATGGATTTGAAACAAAGTTAATGCAAAAGGATAAACTTTGAAATCCGAAAGTAGGTCCCACCTCTGAAAAAGTGCCCAAAAGGTAGTTATTTTGGAAGTTGAAAATCTTCCGAAGGTAATTTAGCTTCGGAAGTTTTTAAGAAAAAGCTTCCGAAGGCAATTTGGCTTCGGAAGATATTCTTAAGAGTTGTGAAAATTTGGCTTCGGAAGAAAAATACTTAGAAATTTTTTTCTTCCGACACATATGGTTTCGAAGATATTAAGAATTGGGAGTTTTATTCTAAAGAGAATAAATCTTCCGAGACTTAATTGCTTTCGGAAGATATTTGTCCTTCAAATACATGTAAGTACTTAGAAGCATATTTAAGCTTCGAAGATATTCTCAGAATTTCTTCCGAAGTTAAATTTCTTATAAGTAGTTAGTTGATTTGAAGACATAAATTTCTTCCGAAGTCAACTTGAAATCTTCCGAAGGAAAATATGTTTGAAAATTTTTCAAAAATCTAAGGAATATCATAAAAAATTTCTTCCAAAATAAACTGGGCTTATGAAGGTGATAAAATAGACAACTTAGGACACACAGGTTTTAGAAATAAAGTTGATTTAAGTTTTTAAGAAATCTACTCAAAGTTAATCATCCCAATAGCTGATACAAGATATTTGAATCTCTGTTCATCAAAAGCTTTAGTGAACAGATCAGCATATTGTTCATTTGTGTTAACTTTGACTAATTTGATTAATCCCTTCTCAAAATTATCTCTAATCAAATGATACCTGATGTTGATGTGTTTGGTCCTTGAGTGCTGCACAGGATTCTCTGTAATGGAGATAGCACTGTTGTTGTCTATATGGATGGGAGTCTCTTTGAAGTTGAATCCATAGTCCAGCATCTGATTCTGAATCCAAAGCACTTGAGCACAGCAACTTGCAGCAGCAATGTATTCAGCCTCAGCAGTTGATGCAGAGACACAGGATTGTTTCTTGCATTGCCATGAGACAATCCTTCCACCAAGGAATTGATATCCCCCAGATGTAGACTTTGCAGTCATGTTGCAACCACCATAGTCACTATCTGTATAAGCATACAGATTGAAGTCAGAACTCTTTGGATACCAAAGGCCAAGCTTGGGAGCACCTTTGAGATATCTAAGAATCCTCTTGACAGCAACCAGGTGTGACATCTTGGGGTTGGCTTGATATCTTGCACAGATGCATGTGGAAAACATGATATCAGGCCTGCTGGCTGTTAGGTACATAAGAGACCCAATCATAGCCCTGTAAAGATGTTCATCCACACACTCCCCCTCAAGATCAGGTCCTAGGGAGTGGTTTCTGGCTATGGGTGTCTTAGCAACCTTACATTCAGTCATGTTGAATCTTGTAAGTATGTCTTGTACATACTTTGACTGACTTATGAAGATGCCATTGTCAACTTGCTTCACTTGAATTCCCAAAAAGAAATTTGGTTCCCCTATGGCACTCGTTGCAAATCTGTTCTTCATCAGCCTCTCAAAGTCTTTGCAGAGCTTTGGATTAGTTGACCCAAGATAATGTCATCCACATATACTTGAACCAGCATTAAGTCATTCCCTGTCCCTTTGATGAAGAGAGTTCCATCTATAGTACCCCTCTTGTAACCATGTTGACAGAGATACTAAGATAGTGTTTCATACCACTTCCTTGGAGCTTGGTGCAGCCCATAAAGAGCTTTATCAAGCTTGCAGACATAATCAGGATGATCTGGGTCTGCAAAGCCAGGTGGTTGTTTGACATACACCTCTTCATCAATCACCCCATACAGAAAAGCACACTTGACATCAAGTTGGTAGACCTTGAAATCCTTGGATGCAGCAAAAGCCAGGAATATTCTTACAGCTTCAAGTCTTCCCACAGGAGCAAAAACATCTGTGTAATCAATTCCCTCTTCTTGTGTGTACCCTTGAACAACTAGTCTTGCCTTGTTCTTGATGACAAGTCCTCTATCATCCTTCTTGTTCCTAAAAACCCACTTGGTTCCTATGATAGTCTTCCCATGAGGAAGAGGACATAGGTTCCAAACCTTTGTCTTTTGAATTGAAGCAGCTCCTCTTGCATTGCTTCAACCCAGCTTCCATCTTTCAAAGCCTCATCAACTTTCTTTGGCTCTACTTGGGACAAGAAGCAAGAATATAGACAAACATTTTTGTCATGGGTTTGTCCTCTTGTTCTCATGTATTTTCCAATGATGTTTGTGGTGGGGTGTGACTTGTGGATCCTGAGTTGAGGGATCACAGCAAGTTGATTTGAAAGATCTAGATTAGATAGAGAAAATTCAGATCTGGCAATGGAGTGTCACCCACCACATCAGCACACTTATCAAGTGAGACTTGATCCAATGAGTGTGTGACATCATTTATGTTGTCTTCTATGGAGTGGTTATCAGCATCAAGAAATTCTTGATCACTATCACCACCTCCATTTCCTCCTACATTTGAAGCTCCTTCACCTGAGTTTTGAACCTCTGAGCTGGAATTTGAAGGCATCTCAGATGTATCAGCTGAATTTGTCATGTTTGTGCTGATAGGATCTTCATTTGCAGGGTTAGTCACCAAAGGAGCTGAAGTAGTAATCTTGCTTGGTCTTCTCAGCTCAAATCTTGGGTGGGATCTCCTGTTGATATGTTATCTGTAGATCCTGAAACATTCTCACAAGACTTGTTAAAACAGTAACTAAGTCAAGATCAAATAGCCAATCCGGACCAGAACCTTTCACACTAGGAGTGTGCTCATTGAAGGTCACATTGGCTGACTCCTCAACTACTCTAGTTCTGAGATTGTATACTCTATAAGCCTTAGCTTGGGAAGAATATCCAATAAAGTGTCCATCATCTGACTTCTCATCAAATTTGGCTACTTGATCTTTGGTATTCAAGATGGTGCAAGGACATCCAAATGACCTGAGGAAACCAATAAATGGTCTCCTTTTGTGCCACAGCTCATAAGGAGTCTTACCATGAGTCTTAACCACTAAAACTCTGTTCTGCACATAGCAGGCTGTGTTAACTGCCTCTGCCCAGAAGGTGATGGGCAGTTTAGAGTCAGACAACATGGTTCTTGCAGCTTCAATAAGTGTCCTGTTTCTCCTCTCAGCAACACCATTTTGCTGAGGAGTCCTGGGAGCACTATATTGTCTTGTAATACCCTTTTCATCACAAAATGTATCAAGGATTTGGTTCTTAAATTCTGTTCCTTGATCACATCTTATGGTCTTGACCTTGTGATCAGATTGATTCTCAATTTTCAGAATGAAGTTCTTCAAGATCTCAGGAGTCTCATCCTTAGTTCTAAGGAAAAAGACCCAAGTGAATCTTGTGAAATCATCTGTGATCACTAAACAATATGAGGTTCTTCCTAAACTCATTACACTGGTGGGGCCAAAGAGATCCATGTGTAATAAGTGTAGGGAGTAGTGGAGTAGTGATAGAGTTTTTTTCTTTGGCTTGTGAGACACTTTGTGTTGCTTCCCTTTCAGGCATGCAACATAATGATCATCACTTGTAAACTCTTTCTTTGGCATTCCAGTTACCAAATCATTCTTAATTAATTTATTCATGTTCTTAAAGTTTACATGGCACATTCTTTTATGCCATAGGAAAGACTCATCACTATTTGCTTTAGATAGAAAGCAAGAAACCTCTCCTGAGGGAGATGTTTTCTGCAAGTCCATCTTGTACATGTTCCCTTTCCTGGGGGCTCTGAGCAGGATATGCTCTTGAGGAATAACCACCCCGGCTTGAGAACAATGCACTCATGCTCAGTAAAGAGCATGTTGTGTCTCTGATCACAAAATTGGGATACACTCAGTAGATTGTATCCAAGCTCCTTAACAAAATTTACCTTCTCAATGGTGAGCTTACCATTTGTGACCATACCCCTTCCAGTGATGTAACCACCAGCATCTCCTCCAAAAGCAACTGGTCCTCCATCAATTTTCTCAAAATTGTGAAGCAAAGAACCATTGCCAGTCATGTGCCTGGAACAGCCACTATCAATGATCCACATATTTTCCTTGGTCTTTAGCTGTTCCTGCAAAAGAAGTGGTTAGTTACACTTGGAAACCCAAGCCTCATTGGTCTTGGGCTTTTCAAAGTGATCTGAAGACAATGTAACAGTAACAGATCCTATATTCAAGCTTTGAGGATCATTAGTTGCTGTTGATGAAGAACTCTCAATCACCAGGTCTTTCTTCATCTTCCACACCATCTTTGGAAGATTGGACTTGACCTTCAACACCTCGGAAGTTTCAATAACTTCTAAGGTTTTGGATACTGGACCTTCGGAAGATCTTGCTTTCACTGCAGCATGCTTTAGTACTTCGGAAGCATTCCTTTCTCTTCGAGACCAAAATTTCTTCCGAAGGCAAGTTCTCACTTGTCTTCTTCTTCACTTTGGAGCTTCGAAGGAAACAGATTTTCCTTCCGAAGCTTGCTTTTCCTTCTTCTTCCCAGAAGCTTTTCTTTGACTATGTGGATAGTGCTTTTAGGATTGTAGATGCAATCCTTAGCCAGATGAGAAGTACTACCACACATGATGCAGTCCATTTGCTTCCTTCTGGGAGTCTTCTTTTGAGAGCAAGACTGAGTTTGATCACTTTCCTTCTCCATCTTCATCTTTACAAATGATGCAACAAGCTTCTTAGGGAGAGGCTTGCTCTTGGAGCTGGATGGTTCAGGCTGTGTAGCAGTGGTACACAGCTGGTCAGTCTTCTTCTTCTTGCTAGAATGGTTTGGAACTAAACTAGAACTCCTGGTACTAGAGTTCATAGTTGAGTCTTCAGCCTTTACCACTTCAAACCCTGCAAAATGAACACTTGTTTCTGCTTGGAGTCAAAAGTGGCCTTGATTTCTTGAGCCTTCTTTGATCTTCTCTTAGCTCTTCTGATCAAGTTCTTTCTCTTTGACTTGGTCATTCCAGACTCTTTCCTCTCCTCAGGAGAATAGTGACCCTTCTTAGGATGATCTTCTTCACTCTTCTCAGAGTCATCCTTCACTATCTCCTCTTCATCCTCTTCAACAATAGGGTCTATGAGGGGAAGCTCATCTTCACAAGTTCCACACCTTGGAGATCTTACAGACAATAGAGTGTGTGGAGGAGCTATCTCAGTAGATCCCAGTCCCTGCTTATTCTGATAACAAACTTTTGCATGTAGGGATGAGGATATTATGTTCTTGAAGGTCTCTTCTTCAAGAACACATTTTTTGCCCTGGCTTTGCTGATCACAAGCTCAGCCTGGCATTCAGTTAACTTTGAGATGAGATCTTTGATTTGAGTCCTGTAGTTAGTGTGCTCATGCTTAAGAGTTGAAATGGTTTTCTCTAGATCTTCTATCTTAAGTTTATAATCATTTTTAGCTCTTTTAAAATCAGCTTTTAAGATATTTAAGGACTCAAGATCAGATCTCATCTCTAAGTTATAGGACCTGTATCTATTAACTTTAGCAATACATTCAGGTGTACAGAGATGTTCCAATACCTTGGCTTCATCATGATCTGCCATTAATGCTTGGTTTGGAGATGCATCTTCCACCTGAAAGCTCCAGTCAAAGCCTCCTTCTTCAACAGCAACTACGGCTTGCTGTCTTGGCTTCTCATTCTGGTGAGCTCCTTCAGTGTAGTTTGGCCTTGTTTGTGCTTGCCCACCATTTGACCTTGGTGCCTTGCACTCTCTGGCAAAGTGTCCCATTTGGTTACAGTTGTAACACTTCACTTTGCTTTTATCAAGCCCAAACTTTCCACTGGCTGCATTGCTAGGAAACTTCCTTCCAGTCCTCTTGTAGAACTTGTTGGCTCTGTGAGTGAGAAGAGCCATCTGCTGGACTATTTCCATATACTCCAGATCATCTGGATGGATACAGTCCAGATCTTCAAGGGTGAAGAGAAAGTTGCCTGAACTTTCATCAGAAGACACAAAAGCTTGTGAAGAACTTGTCTCCTGGAATGGGCTTCCAGGGATGTAGCCTTCCCTTGGTGTCTCCGGAAAGGTGATGAAAGGACCCTTTTGTGATTTGTCCGGGTAGCAGATGAGATGGTGTTGTGGTTCTCTGCAATCCCTTTCAACCACATGAAGGGCTGAACTCTGTTGGTTGTTGGAGTTACCAGATGGATTTTGCATGTTCATCTCCATCTGGTAGCCACTGAGGATACCATACAACTCTGTGAGAGTAAGGGTCTTGAGGTTCTCAGTCCTCTTGATGACCACACAATAGTGTGTCCATTGTCTGGGAAGAGAGGACATGAACTTCCTCATAATGTCCCTGTTCTCAAGAGTTACTCCAACATCTGCCAGAGTATCCACAATCTCAACATACCTAAAGTATTGTTGAGTCATGGTTTCACCTGTCTTGAAGGTGAAGTTCTCAAACTGCTGCTTCAAGAGGTCTTTCTTGTTTTCTTTTGCATCATCAGACCCCTCATACATCAGCTTCAGTGCATCCCAGAGTTGCTTGGCAGTCTTGCACTTCTTGAAGCCTCTGTAGATAGAGTTTGGAAGAGCAGTTTGGAGGGCGGTCATGGCTTTCTGATCAATATCAATCTTCTTCCAGTCTTCATCAGAATAGTCAGCCACTTCCTTTGGTATCATACCACCACCAGCAGCAGCTGAAGAGGTGGATGGTACATGAGGTCCATCGACAACAGACCCCCACATCCTGGAGTCTTGAGACTTGATAAAGCCTTCCATTCTTTGACACCAAGTATCAAAGTCTTCAGGAGTGATCAGTGGGGACTTTGTCATTGTACCGGTTTCCATATCAGCCTTTGTGATAGCTGCCATTTGAGATGTTAAGTGAACTGTGAAACTGAGAGGATTAAAGATGGTGAGATCTTACAATCAAGAGCCTGAAATGCTCTGATACCAATTGCAGGACCGGGTAAGGGTGCCTAACACAATCAGTTTCACAATGAGGAGAGACTTGGAACACTTAACAGTTCAAATAGGGAACCGGGTTTGATTATGAGGATACTATGAACACAAGTAAGTAATGAGACAGAACAAGCAACAATAACACAGAAATATGGTTTTCAAGGAGTGTTGTATATTGCTCTCAAGTTCTATTACAAGTGTTACAAAGCATATCTAAATTACAAGAACCTGAGACTCTTTATACTACATCCTACAACCGTCAATACTTAGAAGGACAGTTGGAATTGACTAATCTAGACAACAAGATCAATCTAAAGTCAAAAGGCAGATTGCCTTTTGACTAGTGACTATGACATGCCATAGCTCACATCCTTTTCTATTACAAAAAGGTTTACAGGTACAAAAGTAGGAAGTTACAGACAAAGACCTTAATCTACAGTTTACAAAAGCATGGACTTTTCACCAACTCATACAAGTTGGTGAGTCTTCAGAGTTGCAGCGGAAAGTGTGTCAGCTTTATGTAAAGTAGATCAGAGAAAGCATGTCTTTCTCTGTCTTCGGAAGAAATCAGTCTTCACAGCAAAATGGCTTCGGAAGACTTTGTCTCTGAAGCTTCGGAAGACTTCATCTTTGGCTTCGGAAGATTTGGACTTTGGCTTCGGAAGATTTTACACTTAGAGTATTTTCTGATGTAGTGTGTAAAACTTCCGAAGCACTTCTACCTTTGTACGTCCAGTGCATGCATGCAGGAAGACCTTTGGTTGTTTTGGCTTCTTTGGTTGCATCAGCCTTATAATCTTCTGATATTACCTTACAAAGACCATGAAGAATGAGGAGTCTAACCATAAAAAACCAAAATTACTTTCTTATTTTTCAGGAAATAAGATATAATTATTAGAGTTAGTTCGGTCTTGCTCCCCTGTTTTGAACAAAAACTAACTATTTTCTCCTAAAAGATTAAAAAAATCAATTTACTCTAAAGTTTCATAAGTTATTTCAATTTTAGTCTAAAGTTTAATCATTTTCAATTTACTCCAAACTAATAACACTTTTGGATTGAAATGAAACAACCTTATGAACTTTGCGTAGGTAAATTGATTTTTTAGTGTTTTGGAGGAAAATAGTCATCTTGTCCAACCTTATAACAAACTTGAAATTAATAATATTACTAGAAAATTCATATCTAAGCATACTTTGAAAGATTTTGGTGTAAAACTTCCAAACATGTGTTTATTGTAACCAAAATCTTATAAAAGGATAAGGGTGTGGTTATTATAAAAAGTAGGAAAAACTAAAAGGGATGAAAGAATTATTATCCATTAGATTTTAAATCCAATGGCTAAGAAAATTTGATGGTAAATGATAAATATTAAAAACTTTAAATGATAGCCAATGGTATTTTAGTCTTAACTACATTTTCAAGTTCCATATTTTTTAAACACTAGTAACTTTTACATACAACATTATTTTTTAAAAAAATTACACCATAAAAATAGTGTTTTTTAATCTTTAAAATGCCTATAATTTTGATGAATAAAAAAGAAGTTTTTTTTCATGTTATTTAGTTCATTATGTAATATTTGCAGCTCATTGTGTAATATCAGGTCATTATGTCATATCCATTACATCATTGTGTAATATTCATTATATTATTGTGGCTAATGTTGACCTTTTGTTATGCATTGGGCTTCTTAAAAATGTGATTTTCAAATAACACAATGCTAAAAATTTATTTTTTTTACGTATTTTAGTTCATTGTGTAATCGTAATCGGGTCATTGTGTAATCCTTATCAAGCAGCACATTGTGTCTAATTACTAATCATCAAGTCTAGTGCTAGTCATTGTGTTACCCTTGTGTCTAATGTTAACCATTGTGTTTTTTAAATGATGATTTTTAAATAACACAATACTGAAAATGTAATTTTTTTAATATTTTTTCTAGTTCATTGTGTAATACAGATTTTGTCATTGTGTACTCCTTGTCAAGCAGATCATTTTGTCTATTACTAATTATCGCGTCTGGTGTTGGTCATTGTGTTACCCATTGTGTCTAATGTTGACTATTGTCTTATGCATTGTGTTTTTTTAAATGATGATTTTCAAATAACACAATGCTAAAAATGTATTTTTTTTTACGTTTTTTCCAGTTCATTGTAAAATCCTGATTAGGTCATTTTGTCCTCCTTGTCAAGTAGCTCATTTTGTTTATTGTTAATTATCGAGTTTAGTGTTGGACATTGTGTTACCATTGTGTCTAATGTTGACTATTGTATTATACATTGTGCTTTTTTAAAATGATGACTTTCAAATAACATAATGTTGAAAATATAATTTTTTTATGTTTTTCAGTTATTATATAATCCTGATTATTTCATTGTATAATCCTCGTCAAGCAGCTTATTGTGTTTATTACTAATCATCGAGTCTATGCTGGTCATTGTGTCTAATGTTAATCATTGCGTTATGCATTGTGTTTTTTGAAATGATAATTTTTGAATATATGAGATATATAAACTTTTTATGTTTCAAGTTCATTGTGTATTCCTCATTAGATAATTGTGTAATCCTCATCAATTCAGAAGATTACACAATAACCTAATGAAATACATAATGAGTTAAAAAAATTATTTTTTATATCAACACTATATGCATTTTAAGACTAAAAATTTCGTTTTTATGATTTAATTTTTTTTAAAAAATAATGTCATATGTAAAAGTTATAAATGTTTAAAAAAAGGTAGAACTTGAAAAAAGCAATATTAACATTTTGCCCCCAACCTAATTTGATCAAAAGGACACGTGTCAACATTTAATCCTTCTTACACTTAGTTTTAGAAGACTTTGTATTTGAACCTTTAATATCATAAAAATTTAAAAACTTTCTTATTTTTCCATTTTTTAACCTAATTTTGGTATGTTAAATTCTTGAGTAAATTATAAATTTGTCATTTAAATATATTAAATTATGAATCTTATCCTAAACTTTAATAAGTACATTGATGTTCTTTATTTGAAAATGTTTCACGTTTTGTGTCCTTAATACTAACTAAAGTTAACTTTTTATGATAAGTTTTTAGTACATGACTTTTTGCTCTAGCTATTCAAAGGACAAAATACGTAAGTTATACTTTTCTATTTTATTTCTTTCTTTTATTTTATTACTTGCTTTTCTTTTCTTTTCTTACCATTTTATATACAAGCATATCTTAAATATTATTAATTAATTTTGTTATTTGTAAAAAATATGCTTAATTTATAGATTTAAATTTGTTATAATTATTATGAATTATCTACTTTTCTAATAAAATCTAAAACTTAGAGAAATCATATATTGTTAAACTAAAATAAAAATACGTAAATTACAACATAATTACAACATAAACATAACTCACCATTAAACATTGAATCAAACATAAATAATTTCGACATTATTCCTTTATGTTTATAAAATGCGACTGCGACTCGGACCTAGGCACAAATATTATTCATCACTCTCTATCTACTCTTTATGATATATAATTTTCCGCCAAGTTCTAGCGATCGTAATGCTCTAATTTATCCTTTTCTGTTTGTTATTTCGGGAACATCCTCATTCATAGGTCCGAGATCTGCATCTATGATTGAAGGGTCCGAATGATCCACAGTTTTAGAATCAACAGGTCTTCAAATCGTTCATTTGAAAACATTAAAACCCTTCTTATTGGATGATCATGAGACCTACCAAAATCGAAATTCTTGATCAATGGAGGAACAATATTACTATTTTGTACAACAAGATACTAAAGTGGATGATTGATTAATTTGAACAGACGAATCAAACTGCAGTTCTTTTTAAAACTGCAATTTTCAACGAATATATATAAATATATTTTACATAAGAATAAGGCTATCATATTTATTCATGGTTTTCTTAGTTTATATAATCTATTTAATAAATATAAGTTGTTAAAATTCTAATTAATTAGTTATATAACATTTTTATAAAGAACAAAGTTATTTAAAATTATCTTTAATTTTGCTTTCTAATTTTGGAAATTTAGTTCAAAGTTAAACGAACTAAATTTTAGAATAATTGAAGTTAAATTTTTTAGACATATATACTACACAATATTTAGATACAAATAAAGGCTATGTAAAATTTATAAAATACATATTTTAATATACCATATTAATTTAAATCGATACTTTAGATATTTTAATAAGAAATTGATGATGTATTTCAAATAACTTATAATTTTTATTCATAAATAATTATATACAAAAAATATCTAAATGTCTTAATTACAATGGACCTAACAAAATCCATCAGATTTTTAAACACCTTGTGTTATTTT